>JAXISO010000054.1:0-209154 GCA_036785465.1 Colletotrichum agaves | reverse complement strand
TATCTATAAAAGAATAATTATTTAGTATAATCTTATTTTTATATAATTATTTTAATACTTAAATATTTATATAGCCTAGTCTTTTATACTATAATAAAGTATTATTTATATTAATAATATTATTATTTTTAAATATAGTTTTAGTAAAATATAAAGAGGAAGAATTATTAACTACTATATTAAAGTAGTATAAATCTTATCTTTTACTCCCTTTTACTAATACTATATTAATATTAATATTATATAATATAGGAATAGATTTCTATATTAAATAAGTAATACCTAGTTTATTTAACTAAGATTAACTAAGTAAATTAATACCTAGTTAAGGAATAAAATAATAGTTATTTAATAAAAGGTTATTATTATTTAGGAGATTTAGCTTTATAGAACCAGCTAAGGTTACTATTATACTATTTACTTTTCCCCATTTAACTATTTTATTTATATTTATTTTATTAAGAAGTAGAGATAAATCTATAATAACATATATTATAGCCCCAGTATTTAAATAAAATTTAATAATATTATTTAAGAAATTATTTTTATAAGAATAATCTTCCTTATTATAAATTATATTTTTAATTATACTACCTAAAAAGGTATTAATTTTAGGAGTTATATTATTAAGAGTTAAACTTATATTCTTAAACTTTTCTTCTTTTATATTAAAACTTATAATATAATTTTTACTTCCTATTAACTTATTAATAGAAATCTTAGAAGAATTTATTATAAGTAAGAAAATATATACTAGTTTATATTAATCACTTTTAGAATAATTCTAATTAAAAAGTAATTTTTTAAATATATAAAATATATTTATTCTTAAGAAATAAAACTAATTATAAAACTAATAATAATTCTCTCTAGTATTTATTCTTTAAAGACTTTAATAATTATTAAAAAGTCTATATATTTCCTTCTCTTTATATATATACTTAAATAGGTATATTTTTCCTTATTATATTATTTTATATATATTATTTTTTTACTTATAAGGGAGGTTTAAATTAGCTAGGTAAATAAGGTATTTTATATAAGTAATTAATAGAGGCTTTTTTAAAAAGATATTTAAATATCTTAGATATAGGTTATTTATAAGGATAATTATTATAATTGATAGGTTTGGGATTTGTTATAGCTCCTCTATATGAAGGGCTAGGCCTGGGCTTATTTAGTCTAAAGAGTGCGTAAAATACTATTTATTTAGAATTAAGGAGGGAAAAGGGAAGTTTCCTATAATAGATAAAAAGTCTGTATATAAGGGGCCTAGTGGGGGCTTATTAGGGGAGTACTAGGTGGGGACTAGGTGAGTAAGTATAGGTAAAGCCTAGGCTAATATTATCTGGGTATAGTCTATAATATTACCCCCCTCCCCCCCCCTCCTATCCTAGGGGGGGTGACTACTGGGTTATTATTGTTTAATGTAATGTCCCTATATTTCTCCTTAAACTGCTCTAGGGCCGCTATCTCTACTACTGTGGCTACTGGCTCCTATATTGGGTCCACGTACTTAATTTACTTTATGAGGGCCTCCCTCTACTACTCTCTACTTACCTAGTGGGACCTTACTACTAGAATATCCTTAACCTCCTATTTAGTCTTGCTGTTATTGTCTATGATGGGAGGTGGCTATATATTTACTATAATTTACTTAGGTAGGGGGTTATTAGTGGCTCTCTAGAGGAGGTCTATGTGGAATTTTGGGTATATAGAGCCTAGTATATTAAGTTCTACTATAAGGGGGGATATTACTTATATTACTTTATATTTATAATATAGTTAGGTAAGCTTCTTACTTAGTTATGGGGATTTATAATTAACTATATTTAATTATACTTTATTACTTATTTAGTATTTCTTTATTAGTAATTACTTTTTATTAATTTAGTCTTTAGCTCTTTATTATATAAATACTATTTCTATATGAATAAACTTTATAACTAACTTAATTTAGTTAACTAATTACTAGGCTACTATTTCCCTACTAGAGGGTACTCTAGTAATCTTCTTTATTATTAGGATTAAGTTAATATAGTATTTATACTTTATGAAGAAAGGTATTATTTTAATAGAGTTATATTACTAATTATAAAGTACTAATTAAATAATAGGTAATAAGTCCCCCTAATTATCCTAGGATTAGTAAATAAAGGCCCTTAATATAGTCTAGATTTCCTAGTTATATTACTTTATACTATTATTTGTCTATGGGTAGTACTTAGTACTTAGTAGGTGGGTTATACTTATTAGCCTATAGAACTCCTTTTAAAAGTAGCTTACTTAGTTTAATTCCTTATTATTAATAATAAATTATAGTATTCTGTGGAAGTAGTAGTAGTAGGTAAGGAACTACTAAGTATAAGCCTTAGTCTTTATTATATTTATTTTCTCTAGGGTTAGGAATTTACCTAGGTAATTTATAATAATCTATAGGTAGTAGCTCTTTTTTCCTTTTATTAGAGGAAGGTTAGTAATAAAGTTTATAGAGAGGTTAGAATATAATTAATTAGGTACTAGGAGGGGCTTTAGGAAACCCCTTTTAACTTACCTTTAAATATAGACCCCTTTATATATATTATAGTTTTTTATGAATTACTATATTATTTGGGACTACCCTAGCTAGTAGAATCTCTTATTTATAATTTCTAGGGTATTATTCCTCCCTAGGTAATTTATAGTACTAGAGTTATGGGATTCCTATATTAGCTTTATTTTAAGTTTATTTAGGGGGTAGTTTATATTATTATTACTAGGAACTTATAATCTCTCTTAAAATATTAGCCTACTTAGAGTATTTATTTTATACTCTATGATTTATATTTTAAAGTGGAGGTCTAGTGGGAGACTATGGTCCCCCTAGTAAATAACTATGTAAACCTACTAGTACTGGGTATTCTTTTTTATAATATAATTCTAGAGTTCCTGGAGGTTAGGCCTACTATTGAAGATCTAGGTACTATTAACTCCTATATAGCCCACCTAGGGCCTACTAAGTTAGGTATTATTAGGGATAATTTAAATTATTTACCTCTATTATTAGTTATTATTTTAGTCCTTAGGGGTATTCTACTTTTAGTGTGAGAGGGTATTAGGGACTACTACTTAGGTACTAGGTTAGTATTTAAGGTAGAAGTTATATTTAGTTAATTCCTTAGCTTATTAACTCTACCTTTTTATAAGGTACTACTTTTTTATAAAGTACTTAAGACCCTTATAATTTATAAGTACTTTAAATTTCCTAGTACTCCCTAATTTTACTTTTTATACTTTTAAGTAGGATAATATTACTAAAAGTTCCTTATTATAGATAGGGTAGTTATATTTAGTAGGGGAGAGGTATTATAAGTAGAAGGCTACTAGGTACTTAGTACCTTATTTATTTTTCTAGGTTAATATACCTCTTAGTATAAAGTTAGAGTAGTTTATTTTTATTATTATTGGGGTATTTAGGTTAAACTAGTAAAGTACTAGTTTTATTATAAAGAGCTATTTTAGTTCTTAGAATACCTATTACTATTCTAATACCTACTTAAAGGGAGTATCCTTTTTTATTAACCTTATTAATAGCTCTATAATTATATTATATTAAGGTATAAAGACTTTATAATAGTTAGTAAACCTAAGGAAACTTTAGACCCCTTTAAGAGTTACTAGGGGGAGCTAGTTAGTAATTATAGTTAACTTCTTAGGATTATAGGAAATACCTTTTCTCGCGGTTATTATAAAGCTTATATATTTAACTTTAGTAATAGAGAATTTATACTTTTTAGGGTCTAATTATAATTTAGTAATTAAAAAGTAGCTAAGTATTTAGTGGACTTTATTCTTATAATTACTCTAGGACTTACTAGAGTAAATTAGAATATTATTTATATAAATTATAATAAAGTTATTTAGGAATTAGTAGAGGTAAGTATTAATATATTATTAGAAAGTAGTGGGTGCCTTAGTAAGGCTAAAGGGGTAAATTACCTATTTAAATAACTTATACCTTATTTAGAAGGTTATTTTTTCCTAGTTGGCTTTATTAATCCTAATTTTATAGAAGGCTATAATTATATTAAGCTTAGTGTATTATTTTATAGTGGCTACCCTTTAGAGGGTCTCTAAAATTAAGGGTAGTGAATATTAGTCTTTCTTAGTAATAGTGTTTAGGGCTTAATAATTCATATAAAAATAAATTCCTCCTCCTAGCTTCCTAATAAAGAGTACTAGGGCCCCTATAGTAGAGTTATTAGCTTTAATAAAGCCCTTATTTAGTAGGTCCTCTAAAGTTTTTTTTAGTATAAGAAGCTCCTCTCTTAATATATTATATAGTGGCCTCTAGGGGAGCTTTAGTATATAGCCCTTTTTATTAGGGATTAAGGGGATTTTATAGTCTATACTAGGGTAAATAGGGGGTAACTAGTAGGTTATATTAGGTTAAAATAGGTTAGGGAACTCCTTAAGAATATATACTAGTATATAATCCCTAGGGTTAATAGGCTTCTTTAATACTAGGGTCTTTTTAATATTCTTTAGGCTTATAGATATTACTTAGTAGGTAGTAAGTACCTCCTTATTAACTTTAATTATATACTAGTATAGGAAGGTAAAGGAGTTTGCCCCTAGTAGGTGGGTTAATTAGATCTCTTGAAGATTTATGGGTTCCTCTTAGTACTCTAGGTAGGTTATTATATTTACCTTTCTATAGGTTATCTATTAGGCCCTAGTATTATAAATTACTTAGTTATTCTTTATTTAAGGCTTACTAAAGTATAAGAGGGAATAAAGGCCTTTAATTATATAAGTATAGACCTTTTATATATACTTATTAATCTCTAGGGTTAGAATAATAATTCCCTAGGTATTACTAGGTAATAGCTTAGTAGTATATCCCCTTATTTTCTTCTTTCTTTTATTAATAAGTAGTAGGTAGAGTCTCTTTATAAGGGAGGTATTAATAATAGTATATATATTATAATTAGTATTAACTAGTATATAAATAGTATAGTCTTTATTAATTCTTATTTAAATAATAGTTAATTACTAGTTACTTTTTTATTCCTATTTTTATTACTCCCTTTATTTTTAGACTTTTGCCTGGGTTAGTCCTAGTGCCTAATTTTATACTAGAGTTATTCTTTTTTTAACTCCTTATTACTTAAGGAGTTATTATTACTCTCTAGGTTCTTATTTATATTATTTATAAGTAATTTAACCTTTAAAATTCTTATAGAGGTATTCTTTTTTTAGTTTAAATAGTTCTACTAAATATAGCCTACCTTACTATAGTTGTAGTACTTATAGGGGTCTCTCTAATACTTTGGGTTATTATTAGTGGAGGAGAGGGACTCTATAGAGCCCCAGTGGTTATACTACTTAGCTATAGAGTTAGTTATTATAATATTCCTATTAGTATTATAGTTAGTAGTTTTATAGTAGGGTACTAGGTAATAACTAATTAGTCCCTTTATATATTTAAATTTTTATATAATATTTTAGATTTTTATAAATTATTTATTATATTTTATAGGGAGCTTTATAATAATTAGGAGCTCTTTTAAATAAGGTACTAGGGTAATCTCTAGGAGAGAGATTTAGACTATATTTAGCTAGTTATATTTACTAGTCTCTACTAAGGTCTTTTTAAAGTGGGGAAGAAAGGTGGTGAGCCTCTTATTATTCTTTTATTAGAGCCCCTATAATTAAGTTATTACTTAGGGCTAGTTATTTAGATTTAGGTATATTTAATTTAAGTATACTATAAATACTTCTAGATTATAGGTATTACTTAGACCCCCTATTATATAGAAAGTTTTAATTATTTACTAAGAACTAGTATTTAAATAAGTATTAATTAGGTATTAATATTTAAGGTTATTATTATAAAAGTACTTATTAATTTTGAGCTTAGTTTTTATTTACTAAGTTTAAGTTTGGTACTCTCTTTACTTACTTAAGAATTTTAGTGGGAGGAGTAAGGGTTTTTAGTAGTAGGTAATTATTAGGGGGGGTATAGGGTATTTAATTACTTATATAATAGGAGTTATAGCTAGTATTAGGGCTAGGGTATTCTCTATTATAGGGAGAGTGGTAAATGTAAGTGCCTGGGGAGGTACTAGGTGGCTTGCCGAGGTAGTAGTATCCCTTTTTACTAGTTTATTTATTAGCTCTATGATTCTCTAGTGGAGAGAATTAATAAAGTATTCTAATTACTACTAGAGTAATTTATTTATAGGAGGGCCTCTTATAGGGATTTTATAGGGGGTATTAATTCCCTCTATTATATTATTTATTATATTATTTAATAACTCTTATTTATTCTAGGAGTTTAGCTTACTAATTGGGTGATTTATTGGTAGGGAGCTATACTTAACTCTATTATTATTTATATAGTAAATAAGGATTAAGTTTTAAATATATAAAGGGCTAGGTCTGGGCTTGTTTAGCCTGAAGGGTGTGTAAAATACTATTTATTTAGAATTAAGGAGGGAAAAGGGAAGTTTCCCATAATAGATAAAAAGTCTATATATAAGGGGCCTAGTAGGGGCCTACTAGGAGAGTACTAGGTGGGGACTAGGTGAGTAAGTATAGGTAAAGCCCAGGCTAATATTATCTGGGTATAGCCCGTAATACTCTATAGAGCTTATTTATATAGAAAAATATTAAAATAGTGTGAAGAATCTTAGTTTTAGTATAGATTATAAAAGGTAGTTCTCTAAAGAGAAAAGTATTCTTATAAAGAATAAAAATATAAAGATATAAGAAGGTATTACTTTTAAGTGGTCCTATTACTTTACTAGGTGAGCTAGGCTTATAATTTATAAGTATAGAAAGGTAGGTAGGTAATAAAGTAGTAAAGTTTTTATATATATATAATAATATATTAGGTAGAGTGTAGTGTATAAGGATTATTTTAATAGTTTGTTGTATAATATTTAAATAGAGGAATTTATAAGGATAAGAAAGATATATATTTATTAAAGTCTTACTTACTTGCTTATATGCTTAATTAGAGGTGGGAATATTTCTAGTTTATTATACTTCTTCTTATTATACTTAGACCTCTATAGAGCTCTATATTAGTTTATTATGGACTACCGAAGTGGGTCCGTGTGGGTCCGTGTGGGTCTAAGCGGATCCGGACCTCCGAAGTGGTCTGTGCGCTGCGTTAGCGTACGCTTTGACGCATATTTTTATTATTAGATTATTATAGCTATATTTAGTAGTATTAGCATATAGTATCAAACCATATACCATTCAACTGCAAATTTTATAAGGAATTCAAATATCCAATCCATTTCTTCATATCGTATAAGATCATAAAGATATGGATAAATATAAATTATTTAAATCCTTTATATATAAATATAGTTATAAAAGAATATATATTAACCTTATAGGTTATATTCTTATACTATAACTATAAATAAATAATAATTACTTTTATAATAGGAGACTTAGTACTACTCTTTATAAGAAATATTAAGTAATAAAGACTCTCCTATAAATTATTAAATAAATACTTAGGACCTTTCACTATAAAACAAGTTATTAATAGAGGTTAAGTATATAAGTTAAATATTAAAGCCTATTATCAAATCCATAATATCTTCTCCCTTACTCACTTAGAGCCCTATTTTAATATAGTAATACTACTAAAAAATATCCCTATTAAAGAACTAGAGAATAATATATACTTAGTAAAATATATTATTAATTATAAGGAACCTAGGAGAAACTAATAGTACCTTATTAAGTAGAAAAATTATAATAATACTAAGAATTTATAGGAACTACAAAGGAATATTACTATAGATTTAAAGTAATTTTATAAGGTAAAACTAAAACAACAGAGTCATAATAATTATAGAGAAGTAGTAGGGAGGTAATAAATAGTACACTTAACAATAAAAGCACAGAAGCTAATCTACTATTTTATAGTAAAAAGCCTAACCCAAAAAGAAAAATAAAGTATTATACCCAAAAGTAAAAAGTACTAATAATAGCCCACTAGGGGCACTCTAATAAGTTCTTAGCACCCTTACTAATAAGGGGCCTACTCCTCTATCTCCTCCTCCTCCTCCTCTTCCCCCTTAAAAGCTATAGTGTAAGGGGCCTACTTCTCTATCTCCTCCTCCTCCTCCTCCTCCCCCTTAAAAGCTATAGTAAGAATATTATAATACTATAAAGTATTAGTACTAGAATAATAATAAATAAGTACTAAATAATATTAATTTACCTACTTTATATAGAGAATAAATATCTCCTCTAAATAAGTAAAAATAACCCTAAGTACCTATACTTAAATAGTAACTAGTACCTTAATAATAATATAATAGCACTCTATCTCAAGTATTTACTTAGTAGCCTTAGTAACTAACTACTTACTACTAGTAACCTAGGCCTTAAGAGTGGCCACCTAGTACTCCTCTAGGACCCAATCCTACTCTTAATCTTAAGCCTTTCTCTTCTTAACTAAGAGATTAACTTTATTCTTTTTACCCTAAAGGGCCTTTTTAATTATTAATTAGGTAATAATAAACTCCTCCTAAGTACTAATTAAGTAATAAAGAAATAAAGGAAAAATAAGAATAATTACTTTATAATTATTATACTAGGAGGCCTTATTAGGGGCCCCCTAGGCCTTACTTATAAGAACTTTTAGGTAATTAACTAAACTAATTATAGTATAAGTAGGCTACTAATAATTAGTAAAACCTTAAAACTAAGAAAAAGGGATAACTTATATTAATATAAGCTTTATTATTACTAAAACTAGTATAATACTTATACTTAGTAGAGATAATTATATTAAATATATTAAATAACTATTAAAAACCTACTAGAGGGGTAATAATAACTTACTCTTAATTTTAAAATAGAGATAAAACTCCTAACTAGGGCACTAAAAGAACTAACAACATAGGTAGTAGTAGTAGGTAAGGCCCTAGAGAGCCTTCTTAGAGTTAATATTCTCTAATATAATAAAATTAATAAGGGTATTTAAATAAATAAAAGAAAAAAGAAGAAAAAAAGAGAGTAAAAGGGGAGTAATAGTAGTAATAATAGTAATAATAGTAAAATTAATAATAAAACTAAAGAGAAAAAGAGGAAAAACTTTAGGTTATAAAAAATTAGAGGGATATTTATATAATTTCCCATAAAGGGCAAAATTTAAAAATAGCATAATTAAGAACACAATATTATAATATTTTATACCTATATTAATAGGAAGTAACTACTAAAAAAATAATAAGTTACTACTAAGTAACCTATATTTAATAATAAATAATTAAAAATATTAATAAAGAGAATTAGTAATAATAAGGCCTATAAGAGTCCTAAAAATATAGGAATAATAAGAAACAATTACTTTAGAGAAAGGCTTTTAAAAGTAATAAAAATTTCATAAAATAATACTAATTTTTATAATTATCCATAATAAAAAAGGCATACATTATAAATAAAAAAGTATAAGAGTATTTATAAGTAACTACTAAATAACCCTAGATATATTAAAAGAACTCTTTAAATAAACTAGTCCCTTATTATTAAATAATAAATTATAGGGATAACTATAAAAAAGTATAATAACTCCTAATTAACTACCCCTCTAAGTTATTAAGAGGCCTAAGAAAGAGTCTACTCATTTATAATTTAGAATACTAAACTATAAAATATAGAGACTATAAATAATTAAAATAATAGAGGTATCCCACTAGGGAACTACTAGTATAGTACTTATAGTCTACCTAAGAAGCCCTAGGTCAAAATATTAATTAAAACACCAGAGTCCATAAATAAATTAATTAAAAAATAATAATAAATTATTAGAGACTCTTTAAATAACCTCTAATTAACTCCCAGCTAAGAATAGCCTAGGTTTAGAGGGGGGATTATATCACATACTAGAGACTTATAGGGACATCCAGAGACCCTCAGAGACCTATAGAGGCCTCCGGGGACCTCCGGGGACCTAGTAAGTAGTCTCTATATAAATAGCAATAACCCCCCTTAATACTAGGGTAGGGGGATCAGAGAAGAATAGTCATTTTACCTATACCTAAAATACTAACTTCTTTACTCTGTACCATACACCTCTGACATATAGCGTCAACAGCCAAGAAGACCCAACAGATCCTTAATGGATGGTCCAGGCAAACTCCAGCACAAATATCAATACTCAGGCGCTGCTGTTGCTATCCGCTTCCTGCGATCCTTGTCTAAAGACGATCGCCTGAATATTAGAAGCTGTGGTTTCACACGGGGTATTCATATAATACTAGTTTGAATATATTGATATAAAGTCTATGATGATAGATGAATTAAAGTTATTTACGCTCGGGGATAAGGGGGGGGGGGGGGGTATTAAGCCCCTTATACAAGTAAGTTAGATCACATAAGAGTTCACGTAACCCCTACTTACGCCCCTTACTGCCTATAAATTACAGTGTTGTTCTGACAGAAACATCATACTAAATGAGAATCGGAGGCCTGTATCAAATGCTGAATCCCACGCACTTAGCCTCATTCCCTTCTGTCGCGAAAACCGCCCTCTCAGGATAGAGCGACGGGTCAGTATGTGGAGAACAGCATTGCAGTTCAAATCTGGGATCACAGGGCGGGTCGTCTCTCCATTCCGATAGTCTGCCCTTAAAACCCAAGAAATTTCTGATGTCATTGCAGTTGGGTTCTAGAATCTATAGTACTCGAGCCCGCCGGAATGCCTCCAGGCTCTTTCATGTCGGTCTTTGATGTTCCGAAAGGTTGTGCATCATGATGCCGCGTGGAAAACCACAATGCAGCAGAGGATGGAGCAAGTCTTCCGCCTCAGTCCTTGCCCAGTTCTGGGACGAGGCGAGGCAAGATATAAGGAACCATATCTAGGAGGACTTTGGTATTTGTTCAACGATTTCCCACAGGCGGTACGAGACATCGCTGTCGGGAAATTTATCGTCAGGTGCGGCTTCGCCTGTCTCAAAGACGGGAGAATGTTTTGCGCGAGAATTATCTTGGGTGTAGCTGCGGAATTGGCAAGCATGTGTGCCACAGTTCGTAAAACATCTAGCATGTGGGGACATACCAGTACAAACAAGCCATCGTCCAGAAAAGAAAACTCAGATTGTTGAAGAACTTGGTGAAGAGAATGTGGTTGATTGAATACCCCCCAAGCTGTGAGAAACATTACTAAAGTTTGTTTTTTTCGCACAAGTTCGATTTAGGTGTTCATGAACTTGGGGACGTGGAAATCCAAGTTGTTGCACTTGCTGCGGCGGAAAGAGGAGTGACTTATTCTTGCATATCTTTCCATCTTGGATGAGCTTCTCTTGCAGAATTTCTTACGAGCAACACCCGTTTGACGAGACCTCCTGTGAGAGGATGATCTGTAACTTGTGATGCTGCTTGAACACTTTATCCTAACCGTCAATTCGATGTCGATTGGATTGCTAAACGCCAAGAATAAGCAAGTATTAATCTTCACAACACATCCATGCCTCAAATCAGATGACTCATCTCGGCAAATGTATCAATTAGCCGACGAAACCGGAGCCGGGCTGTTGCCGAAGATCCGGGGAAGAAGACCGTGACTAACCTAATCCTGCCGGACCGCTTATCGGCGTCTTGTCATTTCGCCGTCACTGGTGACAAGCGATTATCTCTGACACATCCAGACGCGAAACGATCTTACCGAAGCACAACGACAACTGTGAAACCTCACAGAACCATGTTGAATTGAGTCAGAGTTTCATCATTATCGTCGGCATTCTGTCGGATGTCCTTTTCAACCACTTATGGCAGCATGCAACAGAACGCCGCCCACGGATGTTGGGAGCAGAAGTCCATTGGCTGACGGGCCCCTGCCACCAATCAAGTCGACCGCGTGAGCTCACATCCACCAGAATTCTATGGTCCTCTCCTCCTAGTAACCCTCTTTCTAGATGCCGCCGATGCCATTCCAGAAAGGTGAAATGTTCAGGAGAGCAACCATGCCAAAATTGTCGACACGCAGCAAAAGGCTCCGAGTGCAGTTACCCGCGACGCAATAGACAAGTGAAAGTCAGGCAAAGGTAACGTCTCGAAGCCCATTGCTTCGAAAGTTGTATGTACTACTTTTTCTTGGATCACGCTGATTAACGAATAGCTATATTGATGGGCTCCTTGATGAAATTCGCCGTCTCAAAAGTCAGAATGCACAGAGTGCCCCCAACCCCACAACGGAAGATGTCGTGACCCAAGCCAGTATCAGCTATATCGGCAACAGGGCCAACACGCCGTCTTCTGGGCGAGGAATGAGTGACAATGAGGAGCCCTCCGAAGCCGCGACCCTCGAGGTCAGACCATGGTTCATTAACGCCAACGTGTTCCGCACGCCGATCCTCATCGGTGAAGTTGCAGATGCAGCGTTCTCAACTCGTTTTCGACAAGTCATCTCAGATCCAAATGCACCCCAGCCAAAACATATACTTAGGTTGAACTACGCCCCAGACAGAGAGCTCATGACACTTGTCAAGTCGGATATCACGTGGCCCACCCCATCCAGGTCCCGATTTCTTGTTGAGGTCGCGCTCAAGTACGTTAGCCGACGCTACTATGTGGTGCGCCCAAGTTCCATCATGGAGAATCTGGAACAAAGTATTCACAATCCGTCATGGGGGGATCTTATACTCAGGTCAAAACTGTGGGCGTTGTTCGCGATTGGCGAATTGTACTCGACGCGGTCCATCCCATCTGAGAAGGACTTTCCTGGCATGCCTTACTTCGCGAAAGCTTCTAGGATACTTGGGTTGCTAGACGAGCGGCCTGGCACAGACTCTATTGAGATTATGCTGCTTCTTGTACGTCAAAAAATAAGACACGGCTCCATGGATTCTAACTGCTCCAGTCGTTCTATTCCCTTGCCCTGAATCGCCGGTACAGTGCTTTCGTCATGTCCGGAACCGCGATGCGAATGGCTATCGTGATGGGCCTACATCTCAATATACCGGAATCTCAACTTCGTGATCCAGACTTGCGAGAGCACAGGAAGCGACTCTTCTGGACTACTTACGTCTTTGATCGCATATGGGCGTCTAAGCTTGGCCATCCGAGCGCCATACAAGACAATGACATTGGAGTGGATCTTCCATCGGAGCCAGTCGTCGGTCAAACTTTTGCCGACGATTTCGATGACACCGCTTATCACATCGCCAGCTTACGACTGGCGGCTCTTGTCACCAAGACCGTCCGATCTATCTACGGGCAACGGAACCAGGGGGAAGTCACTTTATCTACCAGAGTGCAGCAAGCTCTCAAAGATCTTCGAGCTTGGGTTGAGGACTTGCCCTCTCACTTGAAAATCGACAATCCGGACACAGGTCCCAAGCCGATCTCACTCCATCTCTCTTTCAATCAGGTAAATCTTTGTCTCCACTGTGTAGCGAGCATGACTTTGTATCTAACAGACCAAAGTGTGCCATCTTAGCCACTCGTCCAATACTGCTGCATATCCTGCGGACTCAGGTAGCGTCCTGGCCTTCATCATCTATTATGACTGAGCCCCTGGTACCCGCGAGCGCAATCACGCTTTCTGAGGCTTGCATCCGCTGCGCACGTCACTCCATTCGCATCCTTACCGACTCATGGATTGATGGCTCTTTCGCCACTTTTGATTACTTCTACACGCAGTATCTCTTCTCTGCACTTACAATCCTCGCAGCTTCTAGTCTACTAGACGGGCCCGGAAGCCGAAGCGATAGGGAGGCTTTCGAGAAATCAGCAAGGTTCCTTTCTCAGTTGCGGGACGCTGGAAACTTTGCGGCACAGGAGTACTGTCATCACGTTGACGTGATGAAGGCAGACCTCGAGAAAGTATATGCAAAAAGAATGGGCCTCGGGGCAGAATCCCCTGAACAGGCCAGTGGTTTCAACGATGACCCGGCTAGTCTTTCAGGCACTGCGACTTCTACACGATTTGGACCCGCACCTCTGCTACCAGCTCAAACAACTGCCGGTATGGCCCTCACAGAGCCGTCATTGGAAGAACTGCTAGCTCAGCCAGTGCTTGATCTCCAGTTCCTGGAGGGCTCATTCTACGACGACCTGCAAGGTTTGTATTGGCCTGACTTCAGCACAGAAAATTGGAATGACCTGGCGTAAATACCCCTCGCGATGCGATATAGACTGTATGGAAATATATTTTTGCTACTCGCACTCATCTTGATTCGATTATTTATCAGGTCATATGAGTCTCAAAGTAACTGAGTGTCTGAAGGTTAATCGGCAGTCGAGAATATTGAGACTGGAAATATGACCACGTTAGTATAATAGATGAGGTACCTAGAGATAGAACAGTATGTTGCCGTATGTTGCCTGTTTACCTGCTTCTCTTTTAATGCACTCAAGCGATACTTTCTCTCGTCTCGTTTCTCTGGCTGGTCTAGCAATGATAAGATTTAGGTTGGCTGATGTCGCCAACACTGCTACCGTTTATTGTTAGCTACCTTCACCGCAAAATAGCTCAAGCTATTTCTGAATTGAATAGGCGAGGAAAATTTGTTGTCTTGGACGATCTAGAATTGTTGAAAACTCTCTTGTTAAAGAAATCCAGGTTGGGTGCGGATAACAAAACAATGAGGCTTGCGGGCTTCTACTGTTGTATTATTCCTTTGTACTTGGTCATACTGCATGACTAAGACCTCGCTACAGCAAAAAAGCATCTGCACTAGCGATTCTCAGATCTAAACAACGTTTTCCTCGAGAGTTTGTTTATAGCTCATGCAAGGTAGTTGCACCGATAGCTTGGCCTGACGCCGGAATCAAGAAATTGCTGCCCTGCACCTTCCTGTTTGAACCTCTAGGTCCTTCCAGAATAGAAGCATCGACACTGACGAACGAGCTGTTTGACCAACTGCCAGAGTTCCAAGAGTTACCAGAAGCGGTGACGGAGCTGACAAAGTGGACTTGCGCAATGCCGACATTGACTGCGGCGATATTACCCGTCATCTTAGACGAGGAGCTTCGCATGTCAAAGCCTGCACCGCCGTTGTTCCATGCCGTGTTGCGCTCGAAAGTCAAAGAGCCCGGGTTACCATTGTCAATGAAGCCCTTCTTGATGTTGCCGAAGGCGATGCAGTTGCGAATAACGTGGTTGGCCGGCGGGTTGTCCCTTATGCCGAGCTTGAAACCGTTGCCGTCACCCTCGAAAGGGCTAAAGCTCCATCGGTTGTAGCCGTTGCCCCACGAGTAAACCTCCTCTAGGGTGACGGGAGAGGCAAACATGAATAGATCGAGGCCGTCATCGACATTGTCCCAGAGACGCGCATTGCGAAGCACGTTGCCTTCACCAGAGCCAGACTTGCAGGCGAAGCCATCAGCGCTCTCGCCGTTCTTTCGATTGTCGTGGTTGCGGTAAGAGTCGAGGTTGAGCACGGTGTTGTTGGAAGAAGCGCCTTCAAGCTGGAAGCCGGTCTCATA
Source organism: Colletotrichum agaves (assembly GCA_036785465.1). Lineage (NCBI taxonomy): Eukaryota > Fungi > Ascomycota > Sordariomycetes > Glomerellales > Glomerellaceae > Colletotrichum > Colletotrichum agaves. Next base: position 193,710 of record JAXISO010000054.1, on the reverse strand, counting down.
ATTATCGTGCGTCGACAGGCCGTCGTAGTAGTTGTGCGATGAGTCGCGGGCGTAGATACCGTACGGACCGTTTACTAACCTGATCGTTGATTAGCGCTTGCACAGGGAAGGGAGACAAAGACCTTACTCCAAATCACGGAATATCCAGTAGTTGGCATTGTAGATGTGAAATATGCCTCGATCTAAGTTTGGAAGTGGCTCGCCTAGCGCTCCTGGGGTTCTATGGGAGATATCAGCGCTACGGCTATGCCGCTCATGGCAGAATCATGTATTCACCCAGGCATATTCTCGCCGTCAATGATGACCTTTTCATTCTGGTATGGACAGACAGATATGGGCGATGTTGCAGTTCCATTTTTGCTAACTTGGATGTTTGCAGTAGGCGCATAGGTACCTTGGCGGAGATAGATTGTATCACCAGCCGTGGCGGCGTCGACGGCCAATTGAATGGAACCGTACGGAGCCGTCTGACTGCCACTGCCGGTGCCGTTGCCGGTGCCGGTCGGGGACACAAAAATGTCGCGGGCCGCTACGCCGCTCGAAGCGGCCAGGAACGCGACCGAAACAATGCTGGACGATGCCATTACGAGCACTGATCTGACGCAGCCGGTTTCACGATACGGACTCAACACATGTTGTATAGTCTTCAAGAATCCCAGAAATGCCTACCGCTCACCCAAGCTCAAGGCTATTAAGTAAAGTAATTGCTGTCAAATTTCCGACTCTCAAAGAGCGGTCAAATCAGAAATCCCCCAATCACGCACCCTTGTTCTTTGGAGCTCATGAGGTTTCCTTGCACCACTCGGTAATTACGGATTGAGAATTCTGGGATCACAGCCCCGGAGAAAACGTTTCCGCAAATAAATAGCCTTGGAGCCTTCATTGCCGACATCCACATTAAGCTATTCCATAGACTGCTGAACGGCGTCAGTTTAGACTAAGGTACCCACAATAATACCCATTTTTCCCCTCACGATACCATTACATACTTACAGCGCTATTTAGTATGGAAAGTGATGTACTCCTACCAGATCAATGAGATAAATGGTACAACTTTTATAGCGAGGAGCCTCCTACCAGATCAATGAGATAAATGGTACAACTTTTATAGCGAGGAGCTAGAGGTACTATAGAACTATGCGATTTTTGCTGGTGATATTCTCTTACTCAGCAACATCTTGTTGGCCTAGTCGATGGGATATTATTATGCCAACTAATGCATCTTGTTCGCATGGAACACAAGGATACGAATATGAAGGCTCCAAAGAGCGCAAGTACCTGACAACGAATTTACTTGCTGTCGCGGTAGAAGTTTTGTCCCAGACTCTCAACTCAAGAAAGGGCTGTAGACTCCTGTTTAGTGCGCAACTTCGCCAGCTAAATGCCAAGTCTGTTTTCGCAACAGACCCATGTGTAATATGGCGAATACCATGGCAGTTTGGCCGCTCAATGGGCAACCAATTGTTACGCTTGCCGATGGGATAACAGCATCGTTTTGTTGCGATTACGTGACCAGCCTTCTTTTATTTTCTTCCTTTTCTTCCTCTTTTTTATTCAATGGTGCGGAGAAGAATTTACAGAACCACCGATGAAGTATCGGCTAACTTCATCACTATTCCTGATGGAATTACTCTTTAGAAGAGGTAATGGCAAGCTGATCACGGCTCGAAGTCTTCCTTCGGCCGTTTGGGCCGTATTCTCCTCATCAAATGTCCCACTCGTGGGCTATAATGATGCGAGTGGCCCTCGTGACATCAAACAAACATTTCATGAAAAGCGCTTTCGCAGCCTTCACTCGGTGGAAGGAAATAAACTGTTGCTTGTATCTGAGTTGGGTTGAATATTGAGGCTCCTTGTGATCACCGTACCCTTGTACAACAGGTGAATTGATCTGAAGTTTGTTTTAGGCAAGACAGGATGATGGCCTCTTTCCACAAAAAAAAAAAAAAAAAAAAAAAAAAAAACCAGGAAAAGGGGGGAAAAGGTGCCACCCTATGAAATTTGTGTGAAGGTAGACTTCCTCGTGGAGTCCCTTTCCAGCTTTAACATTGTGTATTATTAGTCATATCACTCTGACGACCTCTTCTGCTCATTGGAATATCGAAAGCGCAGTCTTTCACCAAAGTATGTACCAAGATTGGAAGCGACAGCGAGTCTGTTTCTTCAACTTTGCCCAATTTGAAGAGCGGCTGGTTTATCTAGAATCAGCCCTGACAGCTAGCTATCTACAGAGGAAGAAGCTGCTTAGCAGCACGCATACGCTCCCAAGCTCACGAGTTCGTGACAGGTCATACCGCCGATCGAAGTCGAAATCGACCAGCATAAAGTGAGTGTGACCCCAACCTCACAGGTAGATAAGCTTTTCATCCAAACCGTGTTCTTTGGCTAGTGTTGTCCATGTTTCCCGATGCCCCTTCACAAAGCCCTTCATCTTGATTGATTTGGCTGCAGGACCCTGACCAACAAGTCCAAAACGCGCACATAGTCCCGGCCACACTTATGACCATGACACCGCTCTTCCATCGGCGATGTTGAAGACGCCACCAGTACCGCACTTATCCGCATTCAAGGCAGCGTGGATCTCCATTTGTGGGAGGATATTTTGGACCGTTTCGGAGTGCGTTGAGTGGTAATTTGTTTGTGGCTGGGGAAAGACACTGCTGCGCCAGCGCCGTTCACAGCTCGATAGACGCTCAGGTAGAGACCAATTCCTTGGCCAATGTTCATCGGGTTGACAGTAGGTGCAAAGACCACGATGCCATCCGGGCGAATCTCGGAGAATATCCACGACTCGCCCTCTGAGAGCTTCTTAAGAAGGTCGTATTGAGTGCAGTAGAAGATGTTGCCGGCCCAGGGGCCTGGGATACGACAAAGACCTTCTCGCAACGGTGCCTTGATTTGACTTACTTAGGGAACTCAAGGCCATAACTTACATGGTCAGCTGACAGAACTGCAAATGACAACTGGAATCCCTCACCCTTTCCCTCCGGTCTGGAGAATGGCGACCTTAAACTTGGGCGAAAGCTCCTCAATGGCTAGATAGTGACTCCCAGAAGGCTCGGGTTCTGCTCTTTCAAGCTCTGAAAGTCATTGTTCTGGATGGATGCTGTATCAGAGTCAATGGATTGAGCCGTTTGCTTTGCCTTACTCTGCCACGACGGCTACAGACCCGTGAAAAACACATGGGATATGGTGTTAACATCTGGAATCTTCTCCTTCAGAGGACGAACAATCTCACCAATTGACTTGGTTAACTCTATCCCTAACGCAATCTTCAAGCGCGGATACGATGGCGATTTCGCTTGTTCAAGTGTAAATGGTCGATTGGTGATGCTAATGTTATCCATTTAGTATGATATTCGAGTATCTAGCAATCGTTCTTCACAGACCTTCCGTGGCCAAGAACTGTATCCAGCCAATTCCGCGGGCGGCTTTTTCATCCCATTCGAAGCGCAGAACACAGGTTGGTGCTGAAGCGCGCACTCCAAGATGATAGATCGATGCCTCTTCAGAAATGAACAGATTTCGAAGCAGATAGTCAATCTATGTTCTGGTAACGTGGGTAATCTTTTACGAAGCTGTAATGGGTCCGAAATGGTGAATGCAGCTCAATCCTTGACAACTACCTTAATCACGGGTAACCCATTATCATCACTCGTTCGGGCAGCCATTGCGAAAGCTCTGGGGACTTGTCCTAGGCCTTCGAAAGAATGCGTAATGAGCTTTTTAAGGACTGGGATAGGTGACATCCCTCCAACTGCTTCCGAATCTTCAATACATTAGGGTAGCAGTTGGCGGAGTGCTATATTCCAACAAGATGAACTCTCCAGGCGCCGCTGCAGCTACTGGTAAAGTCTGGATCGGGATTCCTATACTGATTAGAATGACCTCAACTCTTCCCTGGATAGCCTGGGTATTCGTTCATTGAGTACCTGAAGCACTAATATTGCGTTGCATTATTGTATAGATCGCCATTCTCACACAGCTCTCCAACCCAGCGTTTGCTGCTGCGGCATAGAGAAGACCTACTGCACTAGCTCCAAGTATTGAATGGGATGAACCAGGCCTTGTATCAGCTTTGCGAACGGCGGGAATTGCCAGAGCACCCTCGGCGAATGAAATCGAATCTGGCAGTCTGTTTCAATCCCTGTCAATTTGGCTCCTTGTCGATTTATCACGATGCTTCGGACTTTCACGCGACTGGGAACCGGAATCGCACACCTGTGAATCCATTTAGCAGGGTGGTTAAACCAGTTCTGCGGTGTCCCCTGAAATGCGGAACCGCTACGAAACCGCCTCTTCTGACACACATTCTTTGCCCCATGCTGCCACTCGATCACCCACCCTCCATCCGTATGTCGGTTCTACGCCAGCGCAATCGTGGCCGTGCGACAGCGGCTCCTTAATCTGAATGTCTCCGTTCTGAAGGTGTGGGTGATAGTGGAGGTCAGACCTGCATAGCGTCGTAGCCCTCATCGCGATCTGGACTTCATTGGGAGCAGGGGATTCGATGGACCGAGAAACCTGTTTAGGTTGGGCTCTTTTAGCAAGACAACTCGTACTGCCCGAAGGAGATTTGGAATGACTGTACCAGCCTGAGGTCCATGGGTCCATAAAGAACATGTGCGTTGACTTCGCCGGGCATATTGGGTGTTATGCTTCCCATAACTGCGGGTAGATCAAGTACGATGTTTTTGAAATCCTACGGTGAAGGCGTCTAGTGCTTAAGCATCTTGCGAAAGATGAACTCCTTTGAGAGATTCTGGGCGAAGAAACTTAAAGCAGACTTTGTGACCTGATTTAACTGTTCGAGACTAGATTCCGCGATACTAGATTTCGGGGTCAATAAACTGCGCCCAATAGTCTAGTAATCGTCCAACTTGATGCTCAAGACCGATCCGCCTCATGTCTTTGAGGTCACTACCACAAGCGGAATTGCGGATTCTGGAATCGTAGTCGGAAATATCAGGTAGCCACCGGGATTGGATGTACCGGCACGATCTGGCTTCGACCTTTGCATTTCGTGATAAGCCCTCTAGTTGAAGCATATAAAGGTCAGCAAATTCAGAAGACGCTTGTTTTCGGCCTAGAACTCGGTCAGTGAACTGCTGGTCTGTTCTCGATCTTGTAATCAGTCTCGTTCTTCTGTTTGTGGGAAAACGACACTTAATACGAGTCTAGTTATCATGTCCATCTAGAGATCCCGGAGTATGCATATTCTTAGGATATTTTCTTGCAATGGGTCTTTCTCTAGACTTCAGACCAACTACTCTCCAACCAACTGGTTTTTTAACAAATCTTCGGTAAGAAGGCGGGAGCTGCTTACAGTCAATAACATCGGCTGGAGAAATATTGCCTTGCAGTCAAACCGTCGGTGGTGCATTTCGTCATCAAGAGACTGATATCAAACTTGTCTTCAGCCAACTGGTAGCTATACTGTTTTCCTGGTTTTCTCAGCTGTGAAGCCGGTACTGGATATATAAAAAGACGAGAACACCTCCAAATGCAACCCTCCACATGCTCCGTGTATGCAAATCTCATACATTCCCGTAATACATCACCATGAAACATTTCTCTTCGAAGGCGGGAGAATCATTTCGTCCCGCCCCATGACCTCAACCGTTCCTTCCTTTCCTCTCCATAGATATCTCACATGTAGCGCCTTGCGTCTTAACGGTGCTGGATCCCAGAATCCCAGCATCGAGCTCTTTCGCACCCCGGCCGGAATCCTCAGCTTGCCATCCTCAACTAACGCCGCCACAGCCAATGTGACATCTGCAACCTCCTCCACCGCCCAGTCCGCGCCCTCTTTTACTCCAAACTTGGCGCTTAAGATGACAAGCCCACCACGCTTTCTCTCACTGCGCTGCCTTGCCTCAACAGACGTAGCGAGCAGAGCAGCAACGTCGTCCGCCGCAGCACGCTTCCTAGCAATATAGGCCTGTAGATCGATCTGCGCCGGCGCTGCGCGCTTGGTTCTCACAAGGAACTGCTTCACCGCGAAAGCAAGAAGCGGAACGGCGCTTGCGTAAAAGAAGACCGCGGGGCTGTACTCGACACGAGGCGACAGAAGCAGCGGGACGCTGAGGCGCTGACTGAGACGAGACCAGTAGAGCGAGAGGTGTAGGCTGTGCAGGCTGACGCCGAACTCAAGGCCGAGCTTGGAGAAGCGGCCGATGTTCCAGAGATTTCGCACGGCGGCGTAGCGGTCGAGGAGGGTGTTGGAGCACAGCTCGACTTCCAACCTCGTGGACTTTGAGCCGGGCATAGGCAGATCGCGGCCGTAGCGCAGGTAACCTGCAGCGGCGTTTGCTGTGAGCGACGTTGAGACGGTCCAAGAGCCGTCGTTACTGATGCAGTTCTCATAATCTAAGCCGCGGATGCCGCATTCGCCTCTCGGAGTGTCCTCGTGGCATGCAGAGGGTATTCGTTCAGGAGCAGTCGTATATCCAATCTCGACGCTCGCGGATGTCTTCATGGGGAACTCGGTAAGCAGCTGGGTTTTGCTGACTTGGGAGAAGTCGGAGAGCAGCTTGATCGTTTCACCAGGCCACATGCTCCAATCGCCGCTGTCTGCGAAGGCATAGGCTGTTCCAGCACCAAGGCACTGGTGCAGCCCAACTGCAAGGCGTGGAGGCTCACGAAACCAAGGGCGTCCTGAGCGCGCGCTTCCCTCAAAAATAATCGGATTCGGGCTGTTTGGTAGGTATACGGGATGGGATAGTCTCGATGTCAATGAAGATTCCGGGAGTACTTCGCTCTCCACTTCCACGGTCGTTTTAGCCATGCGGTCCTCAGCGTTTCTGTGGATTATATCCTGACGAAATTTGAGACTAATTAGAGGACACGGCCGCTGATCTGCTAGTTGGATTATTCGTTTACGAGGTATCGTCAGGGGAAGTAGAGGCTGGTAGCGATCCGCGAGCAGCGGCAACGGAACACGATAAATCTCCTCCACGATACCGTACACTGACCCTGTCAGGGTGACTTGCGGCGGAGGCAGATACGTCATCAGCCCCCTCCTCTGCTCGGATTCCGTTGCCTCGTTCGCTGCAATAGAGGACACTTGCTTCGGCGCCGACGGCACACGCTTCCCTGAGCCAACAGACTGATCAATAAACCGACCCAGCACCGGCAGTCCGACGGTCACGGAGTGACTCAACGTGAAGTCTAACGGGGTCATCGCAGAGGTCTGCCTCACTGCTTTGGACGTATCGAATCGAATACCCAAATCCGACGACGTCTGTACCACATCCGCTGCTCTTTGCCTCAGCTGCTCCTTCAATGACAAATCGTACGCGTACCGATAATCTTCATCTACTGGAAGCTCGATCGCCTGCGTTAGATCCCGCAGCTGGCTCGCATCATACAGCGCCCTCCGATGCGGATCAATCAGCGTCTCGAAGCCCCTCTGCACCAGGTTAAGCCACGGCTGCGCGACAGCATGCAGATTGTCCGGTAATCCATCCTTGTGCAAATACAGCAGCAACCGATGGTACGCTTTGCGTACTTGATCGGGCGTGAGCGTGGGGTCCTTGGGCAGACACATCAGGTCGTAGTAATCGGCCTCTACATCGTCGGCCTCCTGCGGTACAATGTCGCCCGCGGAGATGGTGCTCTCGTCCCCGCCGGCCGTGTCCATTTCGGAGGCCAGCGTCAGGTGCTCGAGGGTAGACGAGGCGTCGTCGTCGCCGAACTCGTACTCGCGGCGGGTAGCGGCAAACTGTTCGTTGAGGGAGAAGCGCGACTCGGTGGAACGTAGGCTATGGTGACCGTAGTTGGCGGGTTGGAGGTGGGAGTAGTCATCCCCGGCGGCGGAGGATCGGGCGGAGGAGTTTCGCGAGGGGCCCCCGCCGCCGCGGGTGCGGAGGACCCGGATGCTGCCGAGGCGGTTCGGGGAGTCGGTCATTACATAGGCTGCTTTCTGGCTCTGGAAAGAAGGAGATTACGGAGAGGAAAGCGAAGCCAGCGGTACCGAATAATGAGAGCGACGATAGAGGAGGAAGATGGGGGATGGAAAGCCGTGAGGTATGGTCAATTACTCACACTTCTCGGCCGACCATCTGTTGTTTACATGATTGGAAATAACTTTCCGATCGGATCGCAGTCATCCAGCTGGGCGAAATCAGGGGCTGTTTGGGGCTAAGCACAGCTCGCACAGGGGACCATCCCGGGTCGACGTCATTCTTTCCTGGGGCCTAAGTCGGTTGATGAGGTTGTTCGCAAGGAACCAGGACATCCCGGTCCCATAACTCGTTGGACGCGATCCATGCCACCCTTCCCGGTGACTGACCCAACTGAGTCTTCACACGGCGGGGTTTGTGCCTTCAGCTGTTGCGCTGTTCAGGTACCGGTGGGCGAACCCGCTCGTGACATCGGACGGCGCTCCACCGTATAATGCCTTAGACGTGTCTGATTGTTTGTAGTGGTGGGCAACAAGCGACGATTTCACTATTTGTGTAGAGAGTGCGGAACGTACGGCCCCACTAACGCCGAAGCCGATGGTAGATACCTCGGGCTGGAATTTTTCAACTCCGAGCTACAACAACGCTGCAGGTAATTCAGGTTCAATTTCTGTGTGGAGCCTTTTCAGACAAAGATGAATCCCAAATCGCAGTAAGAATACAAGAAAATGATGGCCATATCTGATAAAGAAATTCAGGTCAGAAGTCCGTTCAGAATAGAATCACGGTCGCCATCGGTGCCCAAATTCCCAGCCCAGCAAAACCTCTGCTCCTCTTTGATCCCACGACCCCAAGCGACCAAAACATGTCCGCAGACAAGGCTCCACAAACATACGACAGCTGGAAATGCCATGAGCGCAAATGCGACAATATGCTCCCACGATGCGGCCCGTACACCCGCATGGAGCGTCGCTGCGGCAGCCGACGACTTTGCCGGCCTACAGCTTCAGCTCCTCCAAGTTCCAAGTTGAAAACCGATTGAACGACGGTTCTGCCAGTCCTCCCGGCGCCGTGGGTGGGGTGCCCAGGCCCGAGTCCGAGTCCGAATCCGAGTCCGAGTCCGAGTCTGTGACCCTGGGCACCCCGATGCTGGCCCCGGCCTCGGCATCAACGACAACTCTCTATTGGCGCCTGCGTTTCCTCCCCTCGAGCCTCTGCAGGGGGGAGGCATAGATTGAAGCACAATTTCCTTCTGAGGTCTTTCTCCACATCATAGCGTTTGCATCTTTGAAGCAATCCATTCCCAAACCTTTCATCGATATCTTCGCCGTACGAAGCCCCTGTGCTTCGATGTCCGCCAGTCTCTGACAAACTCAGGACATCCTGCATTTATTCCGGCGACGGCGCCGAAGTGCAACCGTCAGTCAGCTTATGTCTCGCCACAACGCACCCGTGGCTATCCATCGTCTCCAAGAACCGCATGCTCACGGGCGTGACCCGTAGCCAAGACGGTCCTGTAGTAGCCATGCTCTTTCTCGGCATGGAAATCACGGCAACCCACCCTGCCGAAGGCATTCCAGCCGCTAAAAGCCCAGTGTACAGGACCCCCGCGCGCTTTATGTCATTGCTGGAACACGGCGGCGCTACTTCTCTGATGGCCTCGCAGTAGATGCTGTTAATTTATTATCACAAGTTCTCTCATGGCGTATACCCAACGGCGTGGATTACGACGCGGTCCTGCGTTCGATATGCCGAGGCTCTTGCTCTACCGAGCTTTCACGAGAGGAAGTTGTTGTTGAGTTCTCCTGAAATAAAATCTCATTTTCCCTGAGAGAAGGTACGGCCAAGTGGAACAGATAACTGGACTGAAGTAGAAGACCGCAAACAGACATGGTGGGCAATCCTTCTACTTGACCACTTTATCTGCGTTGGTATCAAAAAGCGACAAGTCTCCCTAAAGCCTTTCGATGACAAACGAAACTTTCCCACCAACAGACAAAACTGGGCAACCCTCCTATCTCCTTGTGGAATCGACGAAAGATGTAGGAACCTCAACCCAGGTTGAAGGCGGCGTTGACCGTGCAGTACCCCACCTCACGCTCTCCTAACAGGCGAAGTTCTCAACTACGTCCGCAAGCCACCCTCATCCACCTCCTCCTCCTCCATCGCCCCGGAGGCAGAAAATAGATAACCATAACTAAACGTAGCCTTCAAACCCCTCCACCACTCAAAAAGAAAAAAAGAAAATAGAAGCCTCTTCTACTTTGCTCCCAGCGGTGTCATATCAGTCACGATTCTCCTCCACGATTTTGACTGCTGTCTTACCAGCGTAGACCCACGGCACCCTAAAGAAACAGACCCGCTCTATCGAGTAGTCAAGCAAGAGGTCGGCGAGTTGGTAGACGAGCTCTTACTGCTTAACACGTCGAAAGAGAACGGTGAAAGGGGTGGTGACAATCGCCACGTAGGTGTTCTCAGTCCTCTGATACTCGACTCGTTGTATACAGTGCCGTGAATACCCTCGCTATGACAAGGACGCTACTACAATTCAAAGATGTCTTTCCAAGTCGAATGTGCTATAAAGTTTGGCGGGGGAGTATGGGCGGATGTGGGAGCAGCAGGCCACTGCGTATATGCCGCAGGATCAGGGGCACTTGACAATGCGTATGCAGTAGCGAGGAACCGTTTGATTCTACGACTCCGGCCAAACCGTTTTCACTCAAGAAGTGCCTGTATCATCATCTCATCGTGCTTACGTGTAGATGCTAATTATTCACACTCGGTTATGACTTAGTTCACGACAGGTTTCCACCCCTTCCTTTTCACAAATCCAACAACATCCTCATCCCTCAAAACCTCATCCCCAAGCCGTCCCGTGACAACACTCCTCTCGACCTCCGGCCCCATCACGTAAAACGGGAAATACAGCCTCCCACTCCGACCATCTCCCCCAACGTCACCATCACGTTTCCTCATCGCCCAGCCCCCCTTCCCCTTCACAAACCCACTCGCCTCCCGTTCAAGCGACAGGTACCATCTCCGCTGATGAATGCTCCCAACACTGTTCTCCGCCCCCTTGTACGCATTCGTCATCCTAACTTCCTCGTCCTCCAACTCCCTCAGCTCCCTCTCCACATCCGTAATCCCCGTATCTGCACTGCTTCCCACAGCATCAGGGACCAGATCATCATCATTGTCCTCCTGCTCCTCTTCGGAGCTAGTCTCAACAAGAGCACTCTTCACACCACCCGCTCTCCTCCTCCTCCTCTTCCTCGCGGGCCTCCCAAGCGCAGCAGCACTCTTCCTCCTCCCCTCCACATCCTCCCCCTTCGTCAACCTCAAGTTCAAAACATACCCCTCGGGAAGCTTACTTCCGTGCAACCTCACCCGAATTTTCCTTAGCCCAAAAGCCCTGACCAACTTCTGCTGCTCCGTCACGTCCCCTCCCGCCTCCCCACCCCTACACCCACCATCATCGTCATCCTCACCCCCAGACTCCGGATCAACGACCGGATCCCCCCTCCCTCTCCCCTCCAAGACCTCATACCGCCCACAATCCCAAATGATCAAACTCCCCGTATGCCAGCTCCCCGTCTCGACGACATGATTCCACAAACAATGAACCCTCGTCTCCGTCGCGTTCCGGTTCAGCCTCTTCGAGTTCGCGTCCCCGGGCAACCCGTACATGACCGCCCAACTAACGCTGCTAGATTCGTTGATCTGCAACCTGAGGTCGTAATGCGTGCCAGCGACGGGGTGGTCGTGCTGGTGCACCACAAAATGCGCGCCCTCGCGGCTCCCCGCGTGGCGTTCGAACAGGGCCCTGAAGGCGGGTGGCTCGAGATGCGCCGCGCGAGCCGGGTAGGGTGAGAGGACGTGGCGTGCCAGTTGCGCGAAGAAGTGCGACGCCGGGTCGAGGTGCGCCACGGCGCCTGCCTCGAGGGCGGCGGAGAGACCCGGGCGGGCGGAGGGCGCTGCTGCTGCTGGTGTTTGGGTGTCCGTGGTGGCCTGTTGGTTTTCCTGGATGGTTGGCTCAGGTTGGGGCACTTCGAGGGACCATTCGAGATTTCGTTTCTTGATGAAGGGGTTTGGGATGAGATCCGGGCTTCCAGGTCTTTTAGTAGCCATGTTTCGGTGCGTATTGAATGTGGGTTGGTGGTGATGTAAGAGGGAGATTTTGCGTTCCGGGTTTGGACCTTGAACAATTAAACCCTTAATTATGCCGGTGGCTTAGATGGGCACCATCTCATTCTTACATGTCATCTACGTTTCTTTTGCTTCATTTTTCGCTACTCCCTCAATTCTGATTTCAGGGACTCATGGTGACGGCATTTGAATTGAGTTGTCCCCATGACTGAGCCGGCTTAGTCATCGCGCGTGTTATAATTTGCCGCCTTCGAAATTGTACTCGATAAGGAAATCTATCATCAACGCACTCCATACCAGCGAACATGAGGACCTAAGACTACTGAGTCCCAATTTTACCCTAGCAACGCCATGCCATGCAAACAAATCCTTTCGCGAAAGTTATTCCGCGAGTATCCGTTACTTCTGCCTCATAGGGCTTCCCTCAACCGTCATCAAAGCTCGCCACGTTTACCTCAAATTCATGTTCTCCATCCAAGCAGCGCCTTTGTTCCATGATTCATTGTACACCAGGTCCACACACATTCAGTAACAGAATGCTAACTACGGCTTCTGCTCAATCAGCGTCGGTGCGATCCGTCTCTTTTTCGGGCCGCTGCCATCCTCCTTCTCACTCTCGCTCGCCTCACGCTTGGTTCCAGTGGCGGAGGTCATCCTGGGTGCCGTTGAAGCACTCGCAGGGTTGGCGGCATTGGTACGTGGCGTTTCGGGCGGCGTGGTGATGGGTACGCCCGTGACTTTTGTAGAGTTGGCAACCGCTATGCCGGGGACGCTGCCGACAATGAGGTTGGGATTGGTGACCACCTGAGATGACTGGGTCGCCACGGATGAAGTAGAGTTCGACCTCGCAGGCGATTGCGGTCTTTGATTGACGAAGCCGGCGGGAGGCGGAGATGGAGCAGTAAAAGAACTCGTTGAGTTTCGGTGGTGATGACCTGACCCGTTACGATACGGAGACGGAGGGGCAAAAACCGAAGACGGGGTAGGTATAGGAGTGCCCTGACTCGATGAGGCTGGTCCTGGTGTACTGCCAGGAACCGCCGGGTTTTTGGCCGTAGGTAAATCTCCTTGGTAAATCTGGCCGAGCTCGCCTGGGGAGAATGAGAGGGTTGAACAGAAACCGTCCGAGGAAGATACCAAAAGAGTCAATCCGTCACTCGACCTACACGAGTTAGAACTGTAGCAATAATCCGTAATAGTGACTTACCATGCGAGATCAGTAAATGTGGCACAATGTAAGTTGCTGACGATACAAATTGGAGTCTGCTGCTGAGAATCATACAGAAGCACCGAGTCCTGCGTTGCGACTGCGTAAATCATTCTGTAAGGCAAGGCAAAGGCTGCCTTGGGACCTGGAGTAGAAGCACCCATTTCGGGTTTGCTTGTCGGAGTAGAGGACGACTCAGGGTTCGAAGTTGGAGGCGGTGGGGGCTCCATGACTGAAGTAGCGGGTGATGGCTTGGCTACAGGCTCTGGCAGCGCTGGAATGGGCTCCTCGGCGGACGAGGTATCGATAGTAATATGTTTAGTCACTGGAGGTGAAGCCCGCAGGGTGTAGAAGACAGGCGAGCACTTGACTACAACTGACGGCTTCTTGTGGCCAGGTAAATGCGCGATAGGGGCCTTGTTGATGCCACCTCTGGTATAGATGTACACCGTGTTAGTAACCTCAAATGTGGGCTTGGAGCTGCCCTCCGTCGTATGCTGAGTCTGGTATTGACCAGCAGGAGTGAGTAGAAGGCTGCCGTCTGGCGTGAAAGTGAGACGGCGGAAGAAGGAAGAGAGGGTCTCGTTGGCGTAGAGAATTGAGTTCTTCATGCCAAGACTGCCCGATGGAGGCGGCTTTGTGCTTGGAGAAGGTTCTATCGGCATAACAGCTGGAAGGGGCATGGAAGGGGCTGGAGACGGCGAGCGTCTTGAAGAGAAAGATGACCGCCTGCTATGGCTAATGACGCTTGGAGGGTTCATCGGGAGGGCGATGGATGTTGGGGTCCCAGGAGCGGACGGAATCGGGGAGCCGACGGCCTGTTCAACTGTGAGATGGGTCCTGCCAGTGAAGTCAGGCGGTGCAGGACTGCTGGAAGATATCCGGCGAGGCGGCAGATCACTTTTGTTGTGGCTCGCTATTTTGGAAGGCTTGTCGTCGTGGGTACCACTAAGGGTGTGCTGGCCGTCTTTTGTTTTCAAGGAGTATACGTGGACGGACCGATCAGACGATTGTGTCGCGATGTACTCGTTGAGGGGATCCCAAGCAACGCCTTGGACGTAATGACTGTGTTCGGCGATCTGGCGTACGAGGGTGCCTGACCTGGTCAGATACAACGTTGACAAAAACCGTTCTAGCAGGCTCACCTGTAGTAGCATTGTAAATGCGGGCTATGTTATCCATACTACCAATGATGAAGTAGGAGCTATCCGGGGACCAGGCGAGGTCATAGATCTCGGAGCCGCTCGATCGGCACATGTGCTTCGTCCGCCATGTTTCTTTATCTTCGAGGCCCTCATTGCCAAAGGCAGGGCCGCTATGTTCGGACATAACCCAGAGGATCACATTGCCATCGTCGCCAGCGGAGGCAAGAACCTCGCCTGTTGGATATATGGTCAGCCGACGGACGAGAGATTGGGTATATGCAGAGTTCGCACCTTTGGGTGCCCAACGGACAACATTGACGGCTTGTGTATGCTTGCTCAGGGTAGACAGGTACTCAACCTTCCTATCCTCCCCATCGCTCTCGACCTTCCAGAGCTACGGATATTGTTAGTTTCGCGAGGCCACCTGGGAGCTCAGCGGCATGGCCAGCGGTTAACGGGAATCGACGTACTCTAACGTTGTTGTCTCCTCCAGCCGTAGCCAACCTCCCCTTGCCCTGGGGTTCAAACTGGGCCGAGTAGACGGGGGCATTCTGGTCGTGCCAATTGATGATCAGAGGCGTGCTCTTCATCGTGACTGCTCGCGTGGGCGGCTATTGACAGACATGTGGGGGATTGAGAGGTAGCGTAGCCGTCACAATTGACTCGTACGATGTTTTCGCAGCGGAGAGGCACGTGTGGTCGGATGGAATATCGCCGCGAAGGGACGCGTGTTGATGAGAGCTTGAATGGACGATTCGAGTCGGGAAGCTTCGCGTTGGTGAATTGGCAGTGTTCGCGGCTAGATAAATGGGGGGCGGGTAGGCGGAGGTTCAAGCTTGGTTGCTTAGCATCGGCAGCTTGGGGTTGAGTGGAGGAGACGGAATCAGGCTAGCAGCAGCAACAGCAGCAACAGCAGCAACAGCAGCAGCTCTTGCGGGTTCGACAGGCAGGTTTGCGTACGTGCAGCTGCAGGAGGCTGGTCGATTCGTTGGTAGGTGTTGGACTAGTCAGTACGAGTAGTATGAACCAAGGACGCAGAAGATCGTCAAATAAAAGGAAGGAGGAAAAAACTGATTGGGAAATAAGCTGGCCGGGGAATTGTCACGAGGAACTAATAATTGATGAAAGGTCGTTCCCGCGCAGGGTGGAGTTTGGTTCGCTCTGGTTTGGGCAGTGGACTGTACCTACCTCCGTGGTTTGGCAGAAGCTCAGACTACCTACCTATTCACAGGCTCAATTGGAACTCTGTACCCAAAACAGGAAAGGTGGTGGGCATAAAGCTGCCCTTGGCCAATCAAACAGCTCGGACGGGTCACAGCTAGCCCACTGCGCCCACTATTCCGCTCACCGAGCTTCGTTTCATTGGCTGGTGCCCTTCCTTACCAGGCCAACCTCAATGATTCTGTCTGATGGTCTGTCTGGGTCTCTCCTATCCGCAATCAACATGTCACTAATTTGATTTCTTGTCTCTCATCTGTCACCTGCAGGCTGCACAATCAATCATGCCCGTCGAAACCGCTACAGGACAATGGACTAGATAGCCTACTCGAATCCTCAGTCAGAAATGTGTTGCTGGCCTTATTCTCGCCTTACATTAGGAGTTGAAAAACAAGGGCAAACAAGACTGGGTCGACACATCTCGGCCTTTACAGAAATGATCGACGCAACTCTGGCCGAGCTTGAGGCAGTGGGCGCAACACGTCGAAACGGAATACACCCTTTTTCCACCTTGCTTGAGATAAGGACAAGAGCTGCTGGGGTTTCCTTCTATATCGGACGTTCCATCTCATCGGACGGTTTGCACGTCCTTTGTGTGGTTTCTTGCTCAATACCTCAGCTTCAGACTCGGCGTAACCGTGTTCGAGCGGATTGTTCCCTCCAAGCTGTCATATTGCTTCTTAAGGGAGGTTCGCTTCTCTTTCAACTTGTTTCTGCCTTGGAGATCGCAATCGACCGTCAAAGGAGCCTCAATCTCATCAGCCACGGACGGCTGCCACAGGGCTGACGGTGCCCCCCCGCCAATGGTGGCCTGGCTAGGGCGAATTACTGGCCTTCTGGCACGCAAAATCCACTCTTACCCATGGCCTTATGAGCCATCACTCTGACCCTCCAAGAAGATGTGCATTTCGAGAAGGACAACGAACCTCGGATACACAACATAGCAAACCAGAAACAGGAAAATCTAACGGAGTAGCCTTTATTAACCATTCTGCAGCCTTCACCGAACATCGCTTCATCCTCGGCATACAAGTACGTTTACAGTATAGAGGTATTGACCGAAATTCGCAGGATCAATCTCAAGCAGGTTGCTACAGGCCCTGCTACGGCCCTGTCCACGCTGGTTCGTAGTATCTGACCAGCCTTGTTTCTCTATGCCCAGGGCACATCACAAGAACTGTGAGCGTGCTCTAGAGGGAAAAGCCAGAGCTTGCAAGTAAGGTGCCGTAAGAACGGACGACGACGGCCGGGTGTACACCTCGTCTCCGTCACTCCTCCGCGGGCATTGGTTCATGTATCAGCGTAGAGAGCTAATCTTCATCCACCCTTTGAGTCACCTCAAATGCTGCACCTTCCGATTTTTTTGTTTTTGATACCTTAATCTCCACCATGACTCTTGTTAATTCAAGTGGTGAATCCTTTTCAACATTTGAGGCCGATATCAATGACACAGTCGCACCCACTATAGTAAGGCCAAAGTCTCAGGTGGAGAACAGAGAAACACAAATCTTTGCTTGCCTTAACTTTCCTGACGTTGGCAGTGAGCAAGGCGACACAATGCATCCGTCACGAGCCAATCGTAGGGCTCGAGGAGCCTCATCTGCGGCTGTTACACTACGTCGGCACCTCATTGCCGTACTGCAATTTGCTTGATGACTCCACGGGTGACTGGCTCGCCTGCGTTTTTTGTATTGGTCATCGTCCTCAACAGCTGATGGCGTAAGCCAGACTTGCCGCTGCTGCTGTCCGCATAATACAGGCCTCGGAAGAAAGATTACATGTAACTGTGTTACTAGCCACTGAAGTCATGCTGCCTGTCGATGAGTCGAACGGGCTGATCAGTGGACAGGGCGAATTCATGACCCGTCTTATGTCTCCATCCACGTTTCGAAACATTGGATGTTGAACGATGGTCGACCCTGGGGCCGCATCCCACTTGCCGAAGTACGCGGACCATTTCCACGCATGACTGGAGCCATGAGTTGAACACCCTCTGTTTCGAGTTTCGAGTTGCTTGGATGCTGTGAAGGCGGCCGTTGCAGATTGTAACTCCTCTCGGGATCTGGAAAATGTGGATCTGTTGCAGGCAGCGATTCGAGATATGGAACGAGAAACTGCCTATCGTCATGAGCGAGCAATAAGACTCTTGACAAGGTGTTGGCCGCGTCTTGTCCAATTTCGAACACAAAATCCAAGGTTGAGATCCAAGAACGGCCGAGACCCTTGGCCGGATCGATTAACCATGAGGCCCTTTGACGGTTGGCATTGCTACACGCGGCTCCCATGCGGCCTGGTGAGATTTGATCTCTTCAAGGGCGGGTAAGAATAGACAGCAATGAAGCGACATGACGCTGCCTCAAACGTGCATGCGGTGCTCGAACCGAGATGGTGTGTCAGCCGCTGCCTGATAGCTTGGGACTTTTTATGGCAGGTGCGCGAGGGTAAGGTGAGATGGTGCCGTCGATTTCAGCCATCTATCTCATGGAGACGTTCACTTATTTCTACCACCCATGGCTCGTGTTCCTTAGGAAGGCAGTTCGTACTCGTTGGTTTGAGGCGAAAAATAGAGAGGCTTACCAGTTGTACCCCCACCTAAGTCAGGCGTTCATACTAATCCTGCAGGAGCGATGAGCTATTACCAACCGAGAGAGAGAGACAAAGAGAGAGAACGGCAAGCCGAGCGTCAGCAACGGGCGGGAATGCAAGAGCGAGCAAAGCTGCGGGCGGGATCCATCACACGACTCGACGACCCAAGCCGGCCGGGCGAAGATCCACCGGTCGCGATTTGCTCTGGAGGTAGTCTGACCGCCCTTCTTGACGATGTGCGTGCGGCACAGGTTTGAGGTTGGTCCAGAGGACCCGCGTCCCGCAAATTAGAAGCCTCCAGTCTGGGATCGGATAACCATCTTCTATCTAACCTGCCTATTCCAGACATTCATGGGTCTTTTTCTTGTCTCAAGATCAGTTCTTCTCAAACCTGGGAGGTCTATATCACAGTAGTCAGTAACTACTGCTAAGTTTTTAATTCTCATTCGGCGTGGAAAAGACCGCTTTTTTCGGACATAGAGGTTACCTAGAGGCCTAGATCTAGGCCTGGGCCCCTGCCTCATTGCTGGCTTACAAGTCTATACGCGCTATCGACTCTGCCTGATATTGGACATTGGACATTGTCATCGACATGCCGCAAGAGACGCGCTGCAGGACGACGGGCACCAGGATGACTCCCGGCAAGTCGGAAGCGGATGGGTCGAGAGGGGGTAGCTCACGCCGGAGGTGGTGGAGGGTGGAGGAAATGTTGCAGGTGGCATGAGGACCCTGTTAGTGCAGGATGACTGCATCAGCGCTAATGCACTAACAGGCGGGGGGCCGACAGCTACCTACTATGTACCTTACTCACGCCGTTCCAAAGTTCCAAGCGGGCCCACGAGACCCCCCGACGCCCTTCATGAACGACACCCATACTATGTAATCTCCGGCGTTTGTGCCCCGAAGATGCTCCATATCTCTAGGGTCCAGAGGAACTTCTGCCAAGCCTGAACCCACCTACCACCCTCCATTGACTGCTTCTGTGTGAATTTTACCGGCCTATGTATCCGTAGGTATCTCTTTCCGCCGATGAGTCAACCGGCGGCCGCGAACCAATCACAACTTCGGGAAAGGCCATGGTGGGGATTCGTGATCAAGGACGCCCTGGTTGAATCGTGAATGCCAACTACGTGGAAGCCATGCCGACGGCTATCAAAACGGTGAATCGTTATCATGGCAGGCGGCTACCTGGGTTGTCCAGGCCATAACCTTACAAGTCTGTGATAACACCAGCGTCAGCTAGGTATCAAGCTGTAATGGCGCGGCAAGGTGATGCATGTCGAAGGTCGCGAAAGAGACGGATCCGAATTGCACTTTGTGATCCCAGAAGTTCAAGCTCTGCAGGACGGGTGGGGTGAAATGCAGACACGAAGCGTCAGATGGCGGGACGAGGATGGGATCCAATGCAGCCGCAATCCTAGTTAGCAAGAGGCAGAAAACCAGCATGGGCATGTTATGGGGTTGAGTTGGGACGGCGGAAGACTGGGGTGTAATTACCAGGTCGGGAGAAGGAAAGGAAAGGGGAAACCCAAACCCCCCCCCCCAAAAAAAAAAAAAAAAAAAACAGGGGAATTACCACCATGAGCGCGAATCTGTGATAGCTGCGCGCTACCCAGTGACTCCCGTCTCTTTCTGATCACCAATGGCATTCGCCGTTGCAGGCCGCTTTGGAGAATATAATGAATTGATAGTAAGCGGCTGCTCTTCCACTCATTGAATCCTGAAACCTTCCCTTTCTCTATCCATGTTGAATCTCAGGCTTAGGCGCCTCGGTTTGTCGACATACCCTCTTGGCCATTGCTCGCTTTGGGATCTGGACTTAAAGTACTAAGTAGGCTGATCTGGATATTGGCTTGGCTTGGCTCCTCTTTCCCATTCGCCGTTGCCTTTCTTTCTCCAGTCTTCCGTCACCGCTTGACCGAAAGCTTGGTCGTCCCGTCCCGGACTGCAAGTCAAGAAGCAAAAGGCGACGACGTCGGGACTTCGACAAAGTGCGCAACGAAACCGCGCCGCCACCGGCTCCGTCTCGGCGCGCCCACCAAACCAACCCAGCCACGGGACCAGCTCTCCGGTCTTAACTCCGCGAGCGCTTTCAATTCATCTCATCGACGTCAGAATCCGTCCCGTCCAACTCTGGCATTTCCGATCTGAAGCCGGTGAAACGTGCAGGCAATTCGTGTGTGTTTCCACCTGCGGCCCGCCGTCCGTTGGGAACCCAGGAGCGAACCGAACATCGCTGCGAAACTTCGTGGAGCTCTTTCCTGGGGTCACATTAGCTTCAAGAAACGGGGGCCCTTGCCGAATTCGACATCGCTCTTCGCCGGCAAGGACTTCATTGTGGACCTTGCCCGTTTCCGTCCTGCACCGCATCTGCCCAATCGACCAGGTCGGCCTTTTAATAAGCACCGCCACCTCCAGAAAACCCTTTCCTTCAATTTCAACAACAAACAACAGGCTTATCTCGACCGCTCCGTCTTTACGACGACTCGCCTTGACAAAATTTCCGCGGCTCCCAACCTCCTCGCGGAGTCAACATGCAAGATGAGACGACCCTGCTAATTGAGGTCGGAGCTGCCTTGGGCCTCGTCGCGCTCACTTCAGTTCCGGCCCTAACAGGCTTCCAGCTTCGCTCCCGCAAACCCGTCGATCATTTTTACGAGGACGAAGATGGAAAAAGCACACCCGAGGCATCTGCCGCCTTTTCCAATCGCTGGCCCAAGACTTTCATCAACCTGTTTGCATTCGCCGGTCTCGCTCTTTCGGTAGCCAACTCCACCCTAGCCACGCTTTCACTTCACACTGGTCGATACGACAAGCTGTTCATAGCAGAATGGCTGTCGACTGCAATCTGGGCCCTGTTGGCCTTGCAAGCTGTCTCTCTGGCCGCATCTAATGACTCGGTCCATGCCTACAATCTCGGCTTGCTGATCTGGTTTTCCGGCTTGGTTTTCTCGGCCGTTCAGGTTCTACAAGATACCGATGTCTTCGGTCACCTGCTGAAGCATAACCCCGTCTCCTTCGGCCTCAAGATTGGTGGTCTGGTCGCCTCCGTTGCCATCACCATCACTGGTATCTTCCTTCCTCGGAGACCAGACGTATTTTTCGAAGGAAAGGTCGTTGACCGCCTTGCCACTGTCAACGCCTACACCCGCTACACATGGGGATGGTGTGGCGACTTGCTCGACAATGCCACCAAGAAGGGCGATCTCGATGTAGACGACCTTCCCAAGCCCGACCATTGGACTCGATCTGGAGATTCTTCTGCTACGTGGAAGAAGTACAACTTCAAGCCAGACTCCAATCTGTGGTGGTCTATTGTCTGGGCTTTCCGTGTTCCTCTGGCCGTCCAATGGACTATCGCTCTTACTAAGTCGTTTTTGAGCCTGGCTCCTTCCTTCGTTACCCTGCAAATTCTCACCGCTCTGGAAAAGAGACAGCCCGGTGAGCAGCTTTCGGCCGACGTCTGGATTTTGGTCTTCTGGCTCGGACTCGCTATTCTGGCTGACGCATGGGTTGAGGCCTGTATGTTTTGGCTCTCCTGGGCAGAATTGTGCATCCCTCTGAGAGGTACTCTTTCGGCTTTGATTTTTGAAAAGTCTATGCGCCGCAAGAACGTGAAGGCAGCTTCCAGGGCCGAGAATGAATCCAAGGACGGCAAGGCAAACGGCACCGACGATAAGAAAAATGATGAAGACGACGAAGGTGAAGACGACTCTGTCCTCAAGTCTCGGCAAGCTATAATCAACCTGATTGGTGTGGACGCGAAGCGCGTTGCTGATTTCGCCGCCTTCCAGTTTCTCTTCCCTAGTAGTACCGCGAAGCTGGCGGTTGCTATTTGGTTCCTGGTCTATTTGCTCGGATGGGGACCTCTCGGCGCTGGACTACTGGCCTGGGCTGTTCTCCTTCCCATCAACTTCACCTACGCAAAGGTTTATTCGAGGGCGCAGGATAAGTTGATGAAGATCCGAGACCAAAAGCTCGCTGTTGTGAACGAAGCTCTTGTGGGTATGCGCCAAATCAAGTTCTCCGCACTAGAGCCTCAGTGGGAGAAGCGCATCTTGGACATGCGTGAGAAAGAGCTCGGTGCCATTTGGCAGGTGTTCAAGGGCGACACCGTACTCTTTGGCATGTGGATCACGAGCCCAATTGCACTCGCTGCCGTTTCCTTGGCTGTCTACGCCTTGATTAACGGCAACTTGATTCCCTCGGTTGCCTTCGTCAGTATCGGTGTCTTCAAGAACCTCGAAGTTACATTGGCCGTTATCCCGGAGCTTATAACAGATGTTATCGATGCCAATGTGTCCATCAAAAGAATGCAGGATTACCTGAACGGACCGGAGAAGACGCCGACTGTCAAGGAAGGCCCGGACGTCGCCTTCGAGAACGCATCTATCGCGTGGCCCGTTGACGACGAGACCAAAGACGAGGACCGGTTCATTCTCCGAAACGTCAATGTTACTTTCCCCGCAGGCGAGCTATCTGTGATCTCTGGCAAGACTGGTACTGGCAAGAGTCTGATTCTTGCAGCCATTCTGGGCGAGTCCGATGTTCTGTCTGGTTCGATTTATGCACCAAAGCCTCCCTCCTTGGCGGAGCGTCAAGATGACAAGGCCAACCGTGATAACTGGATCATCCCAAGTGGTATATCTTTTGTCGGCCAGATTCCCTGGATCGAGAACGCCACATTGAAGAAGAACATTCTCTTTGGGCTCCCTCTTGACGAGGAGCGATACAACCAGACCATCGATGCTTGCGCTTTGAGAAAGGATCTGGAGATGCTCTCAGACGGAGACAAAACCGAGTTGGGAGCCAATGGTATCAACCTGAGCGGTGGTCAGAAGTGGCGACTCACCTTGGCCAGAGCTATTTACTCTCGCGCCGGCATTCTTGTTTTGGACGATATCTTCAGCGCTGTGGATGCGCACGTCGGCCGTCACATCTACGAAAAGTGCTTGACTGGCGAGCTTTGCAAGGGACGAACCCGCATCCTGGTCACCCACCACGTCGCTCTTGTCGAGCGCAAGACTAAGTTCATTGTCGAGCTTGGAGATGGCACCGTTCAGCACTCTGGCTTCAAGTCCGATCTTGATGAAGATGGAACATTGCAATTGATCAAGAGTCACGAACAGTCTTCGCAGGAAATTGCTGATGAGGAAGCCACTACGGCTGTAAACTCGGAAGAAGCGTCTTACGTCGAGGCTCCCGAAGTCGCGGAACTCGATGGCGATGGCGGGATTCTTAAGAAGGTGCCGTCGAAGGCAACCCGTCAATTTGTTGAAGACGAGGCTCGGGAGCAAGGTGCCATCAAGAAACATGTTTACGCTGCGTACCTCAGTCAGAGTGGCGGTTGGCCTTGGTGGGGTTTTGGCGCCTTTCTATTTATCCTCTACCAGGGAATCGTTATTGGCCGCTCTTGGTGGTTGCGCCTTTGGACCGGTCATTACGAAGAGCAAACCTTGAACACTCTCGCGACTGTCCACCAGCACGCCTACGCCTACACCCTCCAGGATAGCTCGCTTCATGCGCCGCCGCACAAACCATCGGGACTCGTCAGCATCCAGAACGAGAACGATGACTTCTACTACTACCTCGGCATCTACGTCGGAATCTCTGCGCTTTCCGCGATTCTTGGTACTGGTCGTTTCTTCTACTTCTTCTGCATGAGCTACAAAGCCAGTCAAAGCATGTTCAAGGGCATCACTAGAACTGTCCTCAGGACACCACTCCGATGGCTCGACACCGTCCCCACTGGTCGTATCCTGAACCGCTTTACTGCCGACTTCAACGTCATCGACAACAGGCTTGGCATGGATCTCTCAGGCGTTTTCGGCGCGGTTCTCAGTGTCATCGGTATCTGTGTCACAGCTTTCTCCGTCTCGCCGATGATCATCCCGCTGGCCGTCGTGCTTCTCTCCATCGCCATCTGGATTGGCAGACGCTACCTCGCTGGTGCCAGACCTGCGAAGCGACTTGAGAGTACCGTGAAATCCCCAATTTTTGATCTCTTCGGCTCGACTCTGACTGGTATGATGACCATTCGCGGAGCTGATAAGGCCCAGACCTACGTGGACGCCATGTACACGAGATTGGATGATTATGGAATGGCATCCTGGTACCTCTTTTTGTTCAACCGGTGGATGGGCTGGCGCATGTCACTCATTGGCGCCTTGTTCTCCACTGCCGTTGGCCTGGTTGTCTTGGGAAGCCCTTACATGACCGCCTCTCTTGCCGGCTTCACCCTCTCTTTCGCCCTCGAGTTCTCGCAGGCCATTGTCTGGTCCATTAGACACTACGCGAATATTGAGCTTGACATGAACGCGGCTGAGCGTGTGGTCGAGTACTCTGACCTGAAGACTGAGAATCAGGGTGGTGTCGAGCCCCCTGCCACCTGGCCTACTGAGGGCCGTGTTGAGGTCAAAGACCTTGTTGTCAGCTACGCCGAGGACCTATCCCCCGTCCTGAAAGGTCTCACTTTCAGCATCAAGCAGAATGAGAGAGTTGGTGTCGTCGGTCGCACTGGAGCTGGAAAGTCTTCACTGACCCTGGCATTATTCCGCTTCTTGGAGGCCAAGTCGGGAAGCATTTTTGTCGACGGTCTCGACATCTCCAAGATTAGACTCCACGACCTGCGATCCCGACTGGCCATCATCCCTCAGGTAAGTTCCGCCAGAAGGATTGCAACCCTTAGACTAACATTCCACTAGGATCCTGTTCTGTTCTCTGGCACTGTCCGCTCCAACCTTGACCCCTTCGACAATCAGACAGATGTTGAGCTCCGCGATTCTCTTCAGCGTGTGCACCTCATTGACTCATCACCATCAACCTCCGACGAGCCGTCAAGCAGCGCAACGCCCTCTCTAAACGGGGCCAAGAACGTCAACGTGTTCCGTAACCTCAACTCTGCCATCTCCGAGGGTGGTGGCAATCTCTCGCAAGGTCAACGCCAGCTTCTCTGTTTGGCCCGTGCCATTGTCTCTCGCCCCAAGGTTATGGTACTCGACGAGGCTACTTCTGCCGTGGACATGCATACCGATTCCCTCATTCAGCGATCCATCCGCGAAGAGTTCAATGATTCCACACTCATCGTTATCGCGCATCGCCTTAGCACAATTGCTGATTTCGATCGTATTCTGGTGCTCAGCGATGGAACCGTCGCCGAATATGGCTCCCCTAGGGAGCTTTGGGATAAGGAAGACGGTGTTTTCCGCGGTATGTGCGAGGAGAGTGGCGAGAAGGAGAAATTGAAGAATATCATCTTCGGTTAGATTCTCGACCGAGGCTGGTGCTGTTACTTTTTCTGGAAGGGTTTTGCACCCGCGCATCGCTAGGGAGACGCGATTCCCCGTCGGCGCGAGTCCTGCTTCGTTGTTTCCGTTGGAGTATTGTTTTTATCCGTTTGGCTGGCTCAAAAGTGACACAAAAGCCGGCTATAGAAAGCCTTGATTGGAATACAAAAGACTCAAAGATTATGTCAAAGGCCCGAATGTGATACTACAGTGTAATTTGGGCTACCGGTGCCGAGCCGAAGTAGCTTATCAAATACCATTCCATAAAAGACGTAGACAAGTTTTCTAGGCCTTGAACCTGAATATCAATGCTCATCCTTGGGTCAGCCCTTATATGAGCATATCTCAAGAGACATTGCCATCCATCACCGTCAGATCTTCTGTAGTATTCACATCACTACTTGCAACTTTTTCCAAGGGGGCGTCTCTGCTTCGAATCTCTCGCTAAGCGGACCATATGTCTGAACGCGTATCTTATCCAGCTCTTGTTCCCTCTCTTGCCACCAGGCGCCCACTCATCTAGATCATAATCATTCTTTCCGACGCCTCGAAAGCCCGCCCTTTCGTACAAAGTGTAGCTCGAAGGTGAAGCATGAATCCAGCACTCGAGACCAGGCGCGTCAACTTCTTCGAGCCTTTTCTGAACCAACCTGGAAGCGATTCCGCGTCGTTGATACGACGGGCCCGTAGCCAAAGCCTAAAGCGCCACGTACGTCTTCCCCCTCATCTGCTCATCTTCCATCGAAACACTGTCTTTGTACATGAGGCCTCCGAGGACTCGAGTTAGGTTCTTTGCTGTGTCTGGTACTCTGTTCTTGGCCAATATGAGGCTTTCGCGTCCTTCGCTGACGGTCTTTCAATTTGCAGCCACCAATGGTGGCGGTGGTGGTGGTGGTGGTACGTCCCGCCTCTCTCAGCACCCAACACGACCGCTCCAGCACTGCGCCCGTCACTGGCGTCGACAGCTTGCATGAGCTTGGCCTTTGGATCCGCGACCCATTCTTGAATTGCGTTCTTTTCACGGGCACTCTCGTTGCGGCCGAGAGGCATGAAATTTGAGAATTGGTCCGCTCATAGCCGGTCTTGTGGGGATGAAAATTGACCTTGTTGATATAAAAGATGATTGGGAATCTTGCGAGTTGGCACAGATCGGATTGCCCCTAGATTGAAATGAAGGTAGCTTTGCAACATGGGTCTGGCAAGCCAACGCATTGAGGATGGCGATAACTGCTGTGCCCCTCCACGTACGTCCTTGCTCTACACTGACTACGAGTTGCCGACGGGGAATCGCTTCAGGACTGGACTACATAAAATCTCCGAACTATTCAACTCACAATAGCAATACTTATTCCAAAATACTGACCAGATTTGGCGATAACAGCAAGAGCAGTGGTACTTGAGAAGTCCGAACTCCAGGCACGATGGCGAACATGGGTGCTGCCAGCTAAAGACGATGTGTGATGGCTTAATCAGTGAGTGTTCATTCTTCGACTCATACCTTAATTTTACAACATCTACCTCGCAATTAAGCAGATGCTATCGATGGGAAGACAAGCTTGATCACGTGGCTTCTTAGTGTGCACCTTGCACAAGCAGTGGTGATATAGCGTAGCCTTAGATACTTGTCTTGCATGAGAAAACGTCATTCGTCAAAGCACCTTTGGTGGCTTGAAGTAAGTCTCATTCCAATTACCATGTTCTCCACGTGATTGGCTTCGGGAACACGCGGAAAGGGAGGGGGCTAGCTGGCTCGACGTTCAAGTAACAACAACATCACATCCATCGTCATCAACCCGGCATCGAGTCGCGCAGCCGTACTACCGGCGCTGAATATCCGGACTTCTTCACCCGAACCCTCATTCAAGACCACAAAAAAACAAACGCCTCTCACAGACAAGAGCCCCATTCCCCTCTTCCAAAAAAAGAAGAAAAAAATGGCCGCCACCAGCCCTTCTGGGGCCTTCCACACCTTGTGGAAACCGGCCGCGCTTCCCGTCTTCACGGGACTCCTCTCGCTTCTCGGCGCAGGCGACGGTCTCCTCAACCTCACCCAGCCCGAGACCGGCGCCGCCAACTTTGGTCTCATTCCGCCGTCCCGGGCCTCCGTGTCGCCCGCCCAGTTCGACGCCTTTCACCACGCGCTCATCAAGGTCAAGGGCGCCCGAAACCTGCACATGTCGACGAGCATCATAGCTCTCATCCTCTACGGGCAGTTCTCCAACGTCTGCCGCTCGTCGCCGGCGGCTGCGACTGCGGTGCGGCGGTGCATCGGGCTGGTGTTGACGCTGGGCGGCGGGGTGGGCATGAGCGGTGCTTTTGTGATCTGGGAGTACGTGAAGAGCGCGGAGAGCTCGAGGAAGGCGGTCGAGGTTGGGAGGTCAAAGGCGAAAGCGCACTTTCTGACGAGTTTGCCGATTCTTGCTTTGGGGTTGGCGCATTTGTATTATTGAATGCTTTGTGAGCGGGAAGATTGTGTATAATATGCCTCTTCGATATCTCTACTAGGTAAAATAATTGTAAGATGATCACCCTGAAAATTCTTTTGGCATGTTCATTTGGCAATGATAGTGTTTCAATTTGACAACAATCTCATATACGTTTGATATTTTCTCCGTCACAATCATCAAATTATCTCGTATACCGTCCAAAACCACACTAATTGTTCATGGTCCCGTCAAAGCAAGCACAGAAACCTTCGAAAAATAATCAAACACCTATAACTAAATCCAGACAAAAGAAATTCAAGCCTTGCAAAGATCTGGTCCATATCAGGACTGCTTAGTCCGAGTAAATTTCCCCATCGTCCTCCTCGAGATCAAGCTCACTTTCCCCGTCGTATACACTGCCGCTGCGAAGGTAGTCCCTGAAACCGCGACTCATCTTCACAACAGCTCTGAGATGCTTGTCAGTGACGGTGATCTTGTCACCCCCCTCATCGGCAGCATCGCTCTCGGCGAGCGCGAGAGCAGTCTGGAGCGCGTTCCTGATCTCGCGCCCGTTCCAGCGCAGAGACTTCACCTCCCTCGACTCGTAAGCATAGTCTCGGGTGGCAACAGAGACCCTGACGCAACCGTGAGAGTCTCTGTCCAGGCGGTCAAAGTTATTGGCCCAGATGCGCTCGCGGTCGGTATCGCTCAGGTTTTTGTAGTGCAAAGCCACGTGAATGCGAGAGGTGAACGCGGCATCGAAGGCTTGGACGCGGTTGGTCGTCAGAAACAGAACGCCTCGGTAGTACTCCAGAGCGCGCAAGAACACGGAGACGAGACCGTTGCGGGCGATATCCTTGGCGCGGCGGCGTTCGAGGTAGACATCTGCCTCGTCGAGGAGAACGAGCGCGCCGAAACGCTGGCCGAGTTCAAGGAAATAAGAAAGATTGTTCTCCACGCTGTCTGAGTGGACGCTGAGATCGCCGGAAGTCAGAGAGATGAGAGGCCGGTTGGTCAACTCGGCTACACATTCAGCCGTGCATGTCTTGCCGACTCCCGGAGCGCCATGGAGCAGGAAGATTCTGCCCTCGCCCTTGTTCCTGACAAAGTCGTTACCCCATGGTGATACCCTGCCTGAGTCACTAGCGGCGAACTTGCCAATGAGAGCCTTGACCGTCATCTTGATCTCGTCATCTAGGACGAGGCACTTGAAGGCTTCTCGGTCCGTGACGACTTGCTTCAAGCACTCTAGATTAAGGTGGCCCCAACGGCGCTCACCAAGAAGAAAGGCAGGAATTATCTTGGTGCAGGCGATGTAGAACAAGTCACTGTCAGGAGCCTTGGACTTCTTTGGGTTGACATTGTGGAAAACAGCAAAGGTACCCGGCTCTTCTTCTATGTTTGCGTCGTTGCACACCTGGCAGGCGCAACGCGGGAGGAAGTAGGGGAGGTGATCCAGCGCTGGTGGTGGTCCTTGATTGAAAGGCGCCGGAGGCATGCGAGGACCATTGCGCGAATAATGGTCTTGATTCTCCGGTGATCGCATAGAGAAACGGGGATAACCTTCAGCATCGCAAATGACGCGACCAGTCATCTGACTAACCTTTAGTTGGGATATCCAGTTGGCGATCAAGGGCGTGATCAACTTACATAGCCTGAAGGCTCGCGATATCCGATTCCCAGCCGAGAGCTCGTGTTCTGCACAAGCAGGCCGTCATATTCCATGTACTTTGGTCTCTGAAGGAGCTCCCAGTAGAGTCTGCCCAACTTGATCTGCTTCTGCAACATCTGGTTCGGGGCATCAGGGAAGAACCTCGCCGGCATGACGTCCAGCGAGTGTATGACCTGCTCACCAGTCCACGATGGCAGTCTGTACTGAAACATCTTCCGTACAATCTTGCTATTGCCCAGCTCGAGCAGCCAACAAAAGAGCAGCCACTGACGCCTGATTCCGTCGGAAGCTGTCTCCTGGCGCAAAGAGCTGACGATGTGCGGCTGCCAAAACTCTTCATTATTTGCGTAGATAACGTCTCCGGGCTTCAGAGCCATCCAGTAGTTATCGAATGTCGCGACGGGGGTGCTGCGGGCGTACCTCTCCTCCTCCTTGTGGATTGATTCGCCAAGGGTCTGGTCGATGAAGTTCAAGAGTATGTCAATGTGCTCCGCCGTCACACGAGCGTACTCTGATGAATGGTGTGTCGATTGATGAAACTTGTACCTAGCTAGGGCTTCGTGGTGGTGCACAACAGCTTGATAGGGAGCCTCGATCCCGACAGTGTCGCCGAGGAGGTTGAGGTTGGGATAGTAAGCCACGATTGCCCTCAGCGCGTTGATGAGGTATCTAGAATGAATGATCATCAGAGTACGTTCCACCCTTGTTGATCTACGATGCATCTCATCGTCTCCGCTGTCCTGAGAGCTCGAGGAAAATTCATCGTCGCCATCGTAGTTGCGCATGGGTGGCGGCGGAGGAAGGCAATGGCGGCTCGGGGATCTGCAGCTAATATGGGACGAAACCTTTGTAACTATCTCGAGAACAGGCTCTGTGGCACGTCGAGATGCGCCCTCGCCTTCCCCAGCGCCATAGTCAGGGATCTCCTTGAAAGGTGTGTCGCTCTCGCGGCCTAGACAGTTCGATTAAAGGAGAGCCCACTGTCATGGTCGCGATGAATACACTTACTGTTGATGATCTTGCCGCCTAGCCCGGTATACTGCAACACATACAAGACGTCTGGAGTTTGGTTCTCTTTAGGGGCCTGTTGAAGATCTGGAGACTTGTCGTCGCTCGGGGGCGCAACATGCCTGAAAGCGACCTCTTCAAAGCTCACCGTCGAGCAGGTCTCGTCGTCGGTGGTCTTTGCCATGTGAGCGACAGTGGGCATACATGTTTGGATGTTGCTCACCCTATCACCTCGGCCGGTCATTCTGGGCGGTATCTTTGTCGGAGCAGGACTCTGAGCAAGATTTTCTATGGGCTGACGAATAAGAAGAAGGAGAATCGAAGGTAAGAAACATAGAAGAAGAGAAGGAAGACGGGGGGGGGGGGGGGCTTTATGACTTCTTGCGGCCTGATGCGGCTCACTTGGGCGTACTATGGTAGGCTGATTGTAAGCTGAATACCCATTAGTCTACTACATCATGCTCTCGATTTCATTGGCAATGAAAACGGGGCAAGAAGGACTCCTCCTCGAGAACAACACCTCAGTCCCTGGGGGTGATTGGTGGTTGAGCGTGCATTTATTCTGAGCTTGCATAGAGGCGGCTTGTGGTGTAAGACGGTAAGGCAGCCATGCGAACTGTGGTTCGTGAGGCATTCTGCTGCCTGAGTCTTGCGACGTCGCTAATCGGCAAACAAAATTCGAATTCGGGGCTGACTGGAATGTAAGCGCAGTGAGACTGCAGCATTGAAACTAGCGTCATCACGTGGAACTTGGGTGATGATCCCGGATGAGACGTTCTTGCAGCACCCATGGTGACTGAGGCTGCAACAATTAATTGTATCCTTTTGAGATAAGGGCATCTACGACTTCCTACCCTGCGATTGGTATGCGTACGAAAACCCGCTGATTTCCAATTCTTGCTCTAGAGCTCGCGGAACAGAGCCTAACTCCTGTATTGATCGCTGATTTCCCAAGTACATGAATGCTGTTCGTCTGCAGATAAGCCTGACTTGATAAGTTTCCGAGAACGCCAGGATCCTTAAACGCTTCTATTATCAGTGTTAAACATCCCAATTCCGAGGGACCGTTTCCCAAATGCCGTAGAGAAGGTTGGCGACAAGTTGCCTAGTTGTTTGCGTTTCTTGCTGTCGTGTTCACGTTGCTAGCGTGTGCCAGGAGGAACTTACAACATGTGAGCGTGAGCTTGCACGCCTTTGTCCAGCCATCATCCTGTGTCATGCCTAGCTTGATGCTGACATCATTAATTTTGTCACTCTCAATCTTGTACGGAAGACTGAGTGGGTGGCCGTCTGCTGAAGTCTGCCTGTGCACGAAGGCGCCAAGCTGTCGTACAAGCTCGAGGAAAGCAACCATGGCGTTATCAAACTTTCGATGCATGAACGTCAGTCCTAAAGGCAGGTCTCCATTCGAGAAGAGCTCTAGGACATGCTTCTTCGGTGCTGGTGGTGGTGCGTTTCGATGCGAGCCTAAACGGCTAGCGGCCGGAGATGGGAGTTCATAACGAATAATCTTGGAGGTGCTTCCCATCGGCTGTGGCTCAAAGCCTTCAAACTTGTAGCCCAGCTTATCTGCCACAGTGACAAGCAATAAAAGGGCGTGTCCCCACGCAGCGTTGATTTCTGGCCAGTCGACAGGTTTGCTCGAAGTTCTACCGAGTCTCAGCCCGTTGATGGTCGCAAAAGTCCCGTCATGGCTGATGCAGAACGTGTCGTTGTAAACATTAGATCGCTGCAGTTTCTCCAGTAACTGGGCATCGTTGTCGAACTTTGAGTTGATGCTGTCGCGCTCATTCTGGAAGTCGGCGAGTTTTAGAGCAAAAGCATTCCGTTCGCGCCAAAATTGCTCCTCCTCCTGGTCGAGCTGCGCAGCTTCCTCTTCCAAGGCAACTATTTCTGCATCGACAGCTGCCTTGTCTTTCTCCAAACGCAAGAGTTCTGACATTGCCTCCGCCTCAGCTTCCTTTGCTTGCCTTAGCGCCTCTTCCTGAGCCTTGAAGTCCTCCGCGCTTGGCCTGTCGCTCTGCACCTGTTTCAGGAACCCTACGTAGGCATCGCGCTCCCTTGCCGCACCCTCTAGCCTCTTCTGCAGGCCCTCTACCAGCATATCGGTGCACTCGACGCATATAGGGTGATCGATATCGGACCGGGCGGACAAGATTTCGAATAGCTTGGTGATACGCTCTAGCTCGTGAGCTTTATTCGGCGCCTCATCGTGGCCCTTTGTTCCGTCCTTTCCGCTTTTCCTCGATTTCGGGTTCACTGGTGAGGGTTCGGGCCTCGAGAGCACGGGCTGCGCAACTTGAGATTCTGTCAGATATATGAAAGACATGGTCGAGTCTCTTTGCGCTGAGGTCGACGGGCCACTCCCGTGACGCTTGAAGGTCGCGGAAGCTGCATTTTTAGAGATCTTGTCGTAGAGAGCCCTTCTCTGGCTGTCCTGGGGGTTTGCAAGTCGTGAAGAGTGCGTCTTCTTTGGGGATGTTTGCGACGAAGAGGCTGCTTCGGTTAGCTGTGCTTTGCGCAACAGATCAACGGATGTCACCGACCGACGAGGAGATCGTAGGCCGCAGGATTCAGATCCTCGAGAGAGCTCTCGAGTTTAAGCGGTGTGCGGCACTTTTGGCAATACATTGTGAGGTCGCCCGCATGCTTGCTCGGTTTTGGTTGAAGGGAAAAGGAAACGAGCGAAAGGAGTTGGAGGTCTGGTGATGTAATTGAGCATCAAGGTGCAGGTGGATTCGAAAGGCTCAGTGGCTGCCCAGCTGACTGTCGCTTGGTGGTGGACGGAATAGCGAGTTGCTGGTCGGTTCTAGGGGCCGCTGGCTTGAATGTCACGCTAATCATTTAGGGTCCACAGCAGCCAGGGCCGATAAAGCAGGTACGAATACTCCCTAGGTAGCGACGGCAAGACCCCCCCCTCCTGGTCTATGCCATCCACTTTACGCGAAAGCTTCATCTCAGGGCCCGTGCGTCGCGTTGAACCGCGTTCTTTATCTCACGGCCAACCACTTCAAAGTGGTTTTGTCCATCTCATCGTCATTGTCTCCGGATGACGATTCGACCCATCGGCGGCTTCTGATCATTTTGTTCTACATAATGGAAAAGTAATCTGCTCCCTTGTTTTTACCTGTATATCCGCAAACAACCATGGAACCTTCAGCGAAACGACCAAGGACAGGCCGGTCGCCAATCGCCCTGCCTCACAGTGACGACGAATATGACGAGCTCAACTATGAACCGGAAGATGTGTCTCAATTGCGAGACCCCGGTATTCAACTCGAAACTTCTCGAGCCTTTGCTGCTCATAAGCTGAAATCAACCTGGGAACACATCTTCGAGAAGTACGGGAAGGACTTTACGGAAATCACTGACGAAATTGATCTCGCCACGGGTAGAGTGATCACGAGCAATGGCCATTTGGAGAACATGCGCCATGAAAAGGATACTGGGATCCCCGGAGATGACGATGAAGACGAAGGCATGCTTTTGGAAGAAGCTTTCGGATCCGAGGACGGCGACAAGGAAGATGAAGACGAGCAAGCTGATCAGTCAGATGAGGAAGACGAAGAGAGGATTCTGCGCCGCAAGAACGGAAGGACAAACTCGACTCATACGGACCACAGAGAAAGTGTGGAAATGCAGCCTCGTTCCAGCCTTTCGCAGGCCATGCCAAATACTGGGAGTTTGGGTCCAGAACATTTATCGTCCAGCTTTGCAACGCCGCGCAGGCCCGGGTCCAGCAGCTTTAACTTATCCACGAACATCTGGGGCTCAAGGTCAGAGACCATAGATCCGGTCTGGGACGCCCCTGAAATACACCAAAAATCACTGACTGAGAGCCTGATGTCGAAGTTTTGCAATGCAAGATATCGTTTCCCTAGCAGCTCTCGATCTGTGTGGTCATCGAGGCCGGACGACGAACTCGACAGAATGATCATGGAGCCCCCTCGTATCGACATGGCTACCTTCTCTCGTGCAAGAGCCGAGTACACGAGGTCAGCAAGGCCCGCATCGATGAAGCTCTTGCGAGCGTTTGCAGCTCAGGGCGATGACGAAGAAGATGAGAATGATGTTCTCTGTTTCTCAATCGCAGAACGACCAGTTCGAATCCAAAAGAAGGAGATCGTCGATAAACAGAACTCAGACGGAGACAATATTCAAGAAAAGCCTTTACCATCTGTAGAAAACGCACAAAGCCATGAGGCGTCTGCAGAGCCAAGTTCCGTCGAAAGTTGTGTCACGAGAAAACCAGTCACGCATCCTTCGCTGGAAATCCAGCAAAAAAAGATATGGTCGGTGGCAAGGCCCAAGACTACGCCCGAAACGCCGGCAAAGAGCCAGAGCAATGCCGACGGAGTTTCCGCCGCAGACACATCCGTCGAGGTTAACTTTGTCACAGAGAGAGAGGCAGAGGAAGTAAAAAGATGCAAGGTGATAATTGAGTTGTTCTCAGAGCCCCCTCGACCAGGATACCGCAACGAATCTGAAGATCTCAAGGATACCGATACTCCTGGCTTGGCGGACGAAACCCCGCCAACGCAAGAACGGACCGATAGTGCGACTCTTAAGGATGGGTTGAATGCCCTGGCTCCTCTGACCACCGGGAAAGCAGTCATGCCTGATTTGAACCGCGAGGCCCAATCAGAAGCCTCAACAAGCACGGGCGAGCCGCCCGCACAGATCCTGGAGGGCTCCAAAGAGATGTTCACGAGATACGCAAACGATGATGGCTTTTCAGACGCTGAAGATGCAATGCCACAAAAGCTATCCACTCCCAAAAAACGCGAGCGGCCCGCCAGCCCCAGTCGGAAATCGGCTTCTCCTGCTCCTGTCAGCAATGGGCCTTTCTCGTCAGAATTTGAATCGCCTAAGAGATGCCTGGAAACGCCGCCCATAAGCGTCCGTGAGCAGGAAGACGATGACTGTATTCGTTCTCCGACGTCGGTCTCCGTCGGAGAAGCGCCGGAAGTTGAGGAGATATCCGAAAGGCCTATTAGCCTGCAGTGGAAGAGTTGTCTGTGGGAGAGCACTGAGGGCCTATCGACTATCAAGAGTCGGCCTGTCGAAGAGCCTGAAGATCAATACTCAGAGGAGAAGCATGCAGACAGTGATGTGGCGAATTCGCCAACAGAAATTCTGGCATCAAGTCCCAGGTCGCTCATAGCCACGCCGGAGAACTTGCCCCGTCTAGAGTCCAAAGAGCGGGAGGAGGATGGTGGCTTCAAAGTCATCATCTTGGATGACTCCGACGAATCCGATTCGTCTGAGTCGGGGCTGGAGGAAGAGCCGAAATCGAAGTTCAACAATAGCTGGGAGGTCATGGACGTTGAGCTGCCGATATCTCAGAGATTAAATGCTACACCACAAACCTCCCCGCCTCGACACCTACAAATTGACGCACAAGACCAGAGGGGCGCAACATCTCCCCT
Source organism: Colletotrichum agaves (assembly GCA_036785465.1). NCBI lineage: Eukaryota > Fungi > Ascomycota > Sordariomycetes > Glomerellales > Glomerellaceae > Colletotrichum > Colletotrichum agaves. Next base: position 157,683 of record JAXISO010000054.1, on the reverse strand, counting down.
GGGTCGTTTGAACCTGAATCCAAAATCTCCATTCTCTACCTCCGGGGACAACACTTTCAGAGGGCACCAATCCGCTCGATCCAGCAGAAGATATCCAGCTACTCGGCACCTCGTGTCACCAGAACCATCTATCCAGAACCAGCCAGAAGAAATCTTAGCCTCTCCAGCGCATTTCCCACAGCGCCCCCCCGATTACAGTCCAAGAACGCCTCAGTCAACACCGGAATACAGCATGCAGTCTACTCCACAAAGCCGTACGGCCGGTCAACAGGCATTCCAACCCCACAGCGCCCGAAAAGGCCCTTCTCGAGAAATCGTCGCTCAAAGAAGCACTACGCGCGAGAGCACGCCTCGACCAAGTAATCCCCATCCACCACACACATCACGCTCACGCAAAACCCGACGCACACCCGCAAAGAGTCCAATCCGCTCCTTGGCTTCCCTCATCCCCAACGACGAAGACGAACTCACACTCGACACCTTTAAGAGCGGCACGAAACCCAGCAGCATTGCCTTTGGCGAACGCAAGAAGACAACCTCTGACTCTTTCCCTCTCGTGGGGCGACTCGGCGACGTCACCACGCCCATGAAGCAGCGTCGCCAGACCGCTGGTGGCAGTGGGACCGGTACGACAACCACAGGGAAGAAGCGCAAGACGATTTGGGCTTTGGCTGCGACGCCTAGCAAGGCCCGACCCGTTAGCCCCTCCAGCTCGCTGTTTCGCACGCCGGGAGGGAATATGCGACGGTGTGGGGAGGATGGATTCCAATGCGACAAGAGCTTCTGTTTTACCTGTCTTTGAGAAGGTCTCGCCTTTAGTTTCCGCCGATTAGATTTGTCGACGACGCCTTGGACATATTCACGGACTTGCGTTTGATAGGAGCTGGGAAAGCGCATACACTGTGTTCGGAGGGAGCAATGAATGGTAGCGTGGCAAGCCTTGGGAATAAGGAAGCGAAAGGGACCCTTCCTCATTAATCGCTGCATAGACGAATACCCGATAGCTTCTGCATAAAGAAAAAAAGGGGGAAATCATGATGAAACCACATATGCAAAGCCATCCGCGCAAATACCGTGGCGAGGATCCTGAAGATGGGGATCATTTGGAACGAAACGGGGAGCATCAACCTCACGAAACGCCTTTCCCCTTCCTGTGGTGAAAATACCGGGCAGGATCCCTTAGCATGCCAAATTCCCTAATCCTTTTCCCTTCACGTTCCTCCGCCGCTATAGACCTCTCTTTCATCGTCCCACTTGCATTGACGAAAACGCCGTTGCTTACTTGTTTGTGTGTACCAGCATCTGTACCATCGCCCGAAAATAGATTATACCGGTAATGAGGTTCATTGCGCTTCGTGAGGGTTGGGCAGCGATAAGAGTTTGGCTTCATGCGTTGTCCAGTCATATAAGTTTGAAAGTCGTATTGAAAGGGCGTGTGGGTTTGGTCTAGATGACAGGCAGACCACCGAGAATGGCAGATCTTACTTAGGTCCTGTCATGAGTTGCTTCATGACCGCATGCCCGGTCCGAAGAAATTCCAGGGTGTCACGGGAGTCGTATATCAGTTCTCATTCTGGGCAGAGCGACGGTCCCTGTTCAGTTGCTGGAAACACCAGACGCGCTCTGTTGAGCCAGGTTCTGCTTGAAGACCTCGGGGTCCCGGACGGGGTTGAAGTAGGGGTGAGCCTGGGCCTCTTTGGCGGTAAGGCGTTCCTAGAAATATGTCAGCTTTCTTGCACACAGTTTCCAAAGTTAATGAAGCTTACCTGGTGGTCGTATCTTAGAAGCTTGTCCAAGAAGTCGATTGCTTCATTAGAGACAAATCTTTGGTTCTCGGCAGTGACAAAAGAGTGCCACGGCTTTTTCTGGAATCTACCCAGAATGTCGTCGTATTGCGCATCAAGCTCGATCTCGTACTTGTCAAGGTAGTCAAAGAGATCGTCCGTACCGAGGACCTTGGCAATCTTGACAAGTTGATCGGAGTTGCTGTTGCCGTGGAAGAAAGGCTCCTTGCGGAAGATCATGGATGCAAACATGGCGCCTAAACTCCACATGTCCAGACTGTAGTCGTATTCCTGGAAGTCAACCAACAGTTCGGGGCCCTTGAAGTATCGTGAAGCCACGCGCACGTTGTACTCCGTGCCTTGATGGTAGAACTCAGCCAAGCCCCAATCAATCAACCGCAACTATTCCCTCGTTAGCGAAAGCCCTGACCTCCATTTCTCCCTTGGAACCACATGCCTTCCTGTTCTCATGATCGATCATAACGTTATGAGGCTTAACATCGCGGTGCATGATGCCCTTGCTGTGGCAGAAGTCAAGTGCCTTGAGGAGCTCGTTGATGTAGTACCGAACATCGAGATCGTTGAACTTGGGGTAGAGGCTCCTAAAATCGGTGTTGTTGACATGTTCGAAGATCAGCGACGGCGTTTTGCTCTGCAAAGAGGCGCAAGTTAGTCTAGGCCTCAAGATATGAATTGGAAGAGATCCAGCGGTACTTACTTGCGAATCTCTTACAACATCTAGCAATGCCACAACGTTGGGACCTCCAGCCAGGTTTTGCAGGATCTTGATCTCGCGCTTGATCTTCTTCTTCTTAACAGGCTTTAGAACCTTGATGACGCATTTCTGGTAGTTGACGACATTGATGCCTTCGAAGACCTCCGAGTACTTTCCGCGACCTGTTGCCATTGTAGCCCTGCATCAGCCTGGTCCAACATTGCCGCAAAGTCGACGCGCGCAGAAAGCACGCAGGATTGCGCATGCGCGGCACCGCCTCAGGGGCCAGCCCCAACGGAAAGACAGGGGAAAAAACGTACCAATTTTCCTCACAACCTCGTAGTTCTCGAGCACGCCCCAGCCTGCCGGTCGAAATGTCAGTATTCGCGATTGTAGAAGAGAAAGATTCGCGAAGGTTAGCTATTGTGGGAGTTTTCAGGCCTCGGTCGAGGCTAGAGCTACCGGATCGGCGCGGAAACCTGCGAAGAGGAAAACCTACTGATGTTCACACTGTCGTAGTCCCAGTAACTGCGGGGCATGTTCTGGTTGACGTCTGCGTAAACCCGCGCCATGTTGGGCTACCGTTGCCTGCGATCGGGCGCAGGACTCGAGAAGGACGGTGATGATGTTGGATGAGGTTGTATTTTGTCGGCGGAGGTTGGCAAAACAAGGAGGGGTCTCGGCGTGGCTGAGGTTGGTCGCCTGGCAAGCGTCAAGCGTTCAGCGTGGGCATTTAGAGAGAATGGGGCAGGGAGTAAATCAAGGTGGGATGTCTAAAATCAGGCCTCGCGGTCCTCTCAGTGATTGGTCCTCGACCGAGGCGGGTCCCTACGCGCTTATCGTCCAGCAGTGTCCAATAGGTGAAGGTCGCGTGGTCCGTGCACGCCCCACCGTCCAGTCTCGATGTAGCCAGTTGCTCTCAGTAAGAATGCCATCCCGTGGCGCGGCTTCTAGATGCATGCGCTCTTGGCAAGACTGTGTCAGAGGTCCCTTCGAGAACAAAGAACTTTGTGAGAGCTCCATGACGGTTACGGAAAGTCAAAACGATGCATCATTCATACAGTAAGCAGAAGGGGGGAAAACGTCACGTCGCGTAATTACCAAAAACATGTGTCGAAGCCTCAATTCTTCTGTTTGGCCATGCGATTTTATGGGTGATCTCAAATTCACTAGCTTTTCAATCATACCATCCATACCATGCTCTCTACTCAGGAAGCATTCACGGTCCTCCTCAAATACTTGCACCAATTGTGCCTTCCATATCATCACTCTAACGAGTACTCTAACCAACATTTTCCTCGACCTCCCACACCCAGCCGACTTCCATTGCAATCTGTCTGGACAGGAGTTAGTGTCTGCTGTCAAGCCTGCCCTCAAGAAAATGAAAGATGGTATGCATGCTCAGAGAGAAGATTATTGCTCGACATTTCCAAGCTCTCAGAGATCAAGCGGTCAACCGAAGCCGACTGCCGTCGTCTGCCTGAAGCTTCGGATCCGACTAAGGATGACGATACGAAGTTTTCATCATTGCATTTATGGTATAGACAAAAAGGAAGAGACAGAGTCACCACATACCTCTATATTTCGTTCGTCAGGTGTTCGGTGAGAGTTTGCCCGCCGCCTTATGAGATCTAGCCAGTGTGACAGAGTCGGCTGCTCTCGACGTCGACAATTACGCAGAGCCGGCAGATCTGTGAACATATGTCAGGCCTTGAGTCTCCGCCAGGCTGTCTGCAAAATCGCTCGGCGTGCACGTGAGGTCTGGAGGCGTGTGTCCGGCCCATGGTTCCTCCAGCGACGGCGTGGGCGCTAATTGAGATGTTCTCGGTTTTACTTTGGAGCTGAAGTCAGTCGTAATCGAGTGAATCGAGACCAGCTTCAACAATGTCCCAGGTGCGTTTGCGTAGATCAGGTTTGGTTTCGTAGTTTTTGGCTTTGCCAGCCCTCCTTTTTTTCTTGTTCTTCACCTTGGCCGGCTGGCAAGATGAGTCGTTTTGGTTGTCATCATCATCCACCTCGCCAACTTCGAGCGTTTGCTGAGGAACGGCTACCCGACGCTCGGCAGCTTTATCCTGCTCCTTCCTTAAAGCCTCGATTTCGGAATGACGAAACATGGCGATTTGGTCATCAGTGAGCGTTCGTTTCACGCCATCGGGGTAGTAGCCGAGGCCGTCGTCATCGTCCTCGTCGTATTTGTCGTCGTCGCCATCATCGCCGCTTTGCTTAGTGTTCAGGCTCTGTCCTTCTGCATGCTTCTCGGGGCTCAGAAAATCCGAGCTGAAGTTTTGAACAGCCGCGTCGGAGAAGTGCGACTCAAAGAAAGACATTAATTCATCCTGAGACGTATCAGTACGGGAAACGCGATAGTTGTTTGATGTACTTAGACTGACATTATTGATGCTTGGGACGGCAAACCGGGCCCGGGGTTGATCAACAGTGGCCATAGTCAATGCCCACGAGACGGCGATGGAAAGAAATTACGATGGTCGGGCCTAGACTGAGGCCAAATAAATGGGGTGGGCCAGGCGCGTCCGCGCGAGAGCTTGGGTCACGTGTGGGGACCTCCCCTCGTCACGTTGGAAGGGGGCGAGAAGAGAACGCGATCAGGTGCAGCTACCAAATCGCGTTTGCATTTCTCAGCATAAGTGTAGAACATTACAGTCCATCACCTAGCCTTCCCATTCCTTCAATCAGAAGTTCAAGTCCGGCTCAGCAATGCAAGCGCACTCTGGAATGCGTGAAGAACCTCCGTCACTGAACGGTGTGAGTAAAGACCTTCGATCGAATGCTGTGAAGAGGGACTTACTATGCTGCTGCTTCTGGGCCATATTCTGCTCCTGCATGTTGACGAACCTCTGTCTTGTATGAAGGCGTTTGACGGCGCGCTCATTGTCGTGAGCGCTAGATGTAGAAGCCCAGACATTGAAATACTGGAAAAGAGGTCAGTCAAATATGTCCTCGAGATTAATGCAGGTCACCGCACCTTCACAAGACCCTCGAACTCTTCCAACAGCTCCCGCTCCTTCTCATCAGCATCAGCAAGAGCCTTCTCGTAGCGAGCCTCGAAATTTTCCCAGTCGAAGGAAGGAAAAGCAGCACCAGGAGTGTCTGGTGTCATGCTGCCGTGGCCGTTTGGCATCTGCTGGTCCAGTCGCGGCTCCGGCGTCTTGGTGCTCTCAAGAGGTTTGGGTCTCTGTGATTTGTTTGTTCCGTCGGCCATTCTTTGGGGAGGGTAGAAATTCTTTGTACTTTTTTTCTAACGTAGGTCCGTGAAAGTTCGAATCGTAGAGAAATGGGTTGCCGGCCCTCTCCATTCGCTTTGAGAAATGAGTTCTTGGTTGAATTAAGGTGAGGTGTGATGCAAGATCGTCTTAGTGGAAGAAAGCCGGAATGACAGCGACTGCCTCACTGAACGGCCCCAGTCGGGCATAGTGCCCAGCGCCTGCTGTCGGAACCTGGAAGTGCCAACCTATTGCTCTAAAATGGAATGTGTGGCGCGGCCATGCAAATTGTGGCGCAACCCTCAGGGACCCGACCTGACCTGCCCGCCCCCGCCGCGGCCAGGTGATCCACGGATACCCCCGGCCGTTACCTAAGGTAGGTTAGAACCACCCCTGCTGCCTGCCGGTGTCCCACTGAGCCAATGGCACTCGAGTGTTTCCTCTTCTGGCTTCCTTTCATCACCTCGCACCCGACCTCGCCCTCGTGACTCGACGACCTTCAAAAAAGAATTGCCCAGTCAGCTGGCCTGAACACCGCGGCCGACTCATTTCGTTTCGGGAGCCGTTTATTTCAGATAGCCGCTTCCGCCGAACATCTGGGCTTCGTCTCAGTCGCAACATATTCATCGGAAACTCAAATCCCAAACGTCATCACCGCCGCGACCCTTGATTTATGCCGCCCTTCTACTGTGAATACTCCTTCTCGACTCGACGCCTCCGTCGCGTTGATAGTCGTTGCCAAGATGAACTGCGACATTTGCCAGAGACCGTATCACACTCAGCAGCGACCCTTTCTTTGCGCTGTCGATGCGCGCAACCACTGCTATGAGGGTCGTCTCAAGAGCCTCCGGGTTCTGATGGAAAATGAGGATCTTCAGCGACAGATCAACGATTTGCTTTATCAAGGCAAGAGTGCTGACGCACCTAATCAATACTTAGCTGTTGAATCGTTCATCTCCGATCAGAAGCAAGCTGAAGACCGTACCGCTCAGATTATCGCACAAGCTGATAAGCTGAAGGATGAGATCGCTGCCGCAAAGAAGGAAATCGTTGATCGCAAGGCGGCTCTTTCGCGCCGTAAGTCGGACTTGGCATCTGTATCAGATGGCATCGAGGCACGGAGAACCCGACAGCTAGACGAGACCGAACGCTCCATCTCTGTTGCTAAGTACAAATGGAACCGGAGCGCGGACAACATGGCCGGTACGCGAGCGTTTCTATGTATGGAAGCTGCAAAGCTTTACGGCCTTCGTCGAATCAAGAAAGGGTCTTCGTCTCGATATGAATACAAGATCGGTGGCGTCGACGTGATCGATCTTTCATCTATGAATGGTGAGCTTCTGAGCTTCTAGTTGAGATGTCCGTACTAACCTGTAAAGCTGCATCTCCTGAGGTCCTGTCCACCTCCCTCGCCAATATGGCCCATATTGTCGCACTGACCTCCCACTATCTCTCGATCCGCTTGCCTGCAGAGATCACGCTGCCGCATCGGGACTACCCGCGTCCCACGATCTTCAATCTCACGTCTTCGTACCAACACGGTGACGTCCCGTTCCCGGGGACCTCGGTCATCCCCAACCTTGCTTCAGACGAGCGAGACAGCCAACCGCATTACGTGCCGCGACCTCGGCCACTCTATGTCGACAAGGCGCTTGCTATTCTCGCCAAAGAAGACCCAGCCGGTCATTCTCTTTTCCTTGAAGGTGTCACTCTGTTGGCGTATGATATCGCCTGGGCCTGCTCCACTCAAGGGGTTTCTGTCGGTGATCGAAACTCCTTCGAAGATGTCTGCCACATGGGTCGTAATCTGTACAATCTTCTCATCGGCCAACAGCTGCACAGTACTCAGACAGGTCGCATATACCCTTCAGTCTCGTTACCCCCTGCCGCGAAACACGACCTCTCCGAGCAGGAAGAGATCGGCAAGGTCTCGTCTTGGATGGGACGATTCTCCCACGGTACAGCCCACGCGTTCCTGGGTGGTACAGAGGGTTCCGACTTCGTCCGCAGCTTCAAGTTGCCGAGTCCCTTGAAGTTGGCAGACAAGCTCAAAAAGAAGCTCATCAGTGAGGTTGCCGGGCCGGAGTGGGAGGTCTTGGAGGATGATGCATGGGCGGTGGAAGAGAACGAAGGTACGCAGAATCGCATAGGTGGCGGTGGAACCAATGGCTGGACAAAGGTGAAGAGTAGGTAATTTTGATAAAGATATTCAGCAGGTGTACTTATACAGAAGCGAGAACAACCCCGGGTTGACCGGCTTTGTTGTAATCATTAATGCTCTTTGCTCTCCCTCCCCCTTGATATATATCCCACCACATCTGATTTCCTCGCTCCTTGGCGACCACTTAGGGTCTCTCATGTCGTCCTGCATGTTCCACTTCCCCCTTCCACTCATCTAGCACCTCCTCAATCTCCTCCTCATCCTTGACCAGAATGCGGAGTCGGACGAGGAGTTCAAGAAACTCCTCCATCCACACCTTCACCAAACCCTCGAAATGCACTCTTGTGAGAAAAGTGCCATCGGGCTGTTCGTTCTCCAGCGACATTCGCCACATGCGAATTGCCCGCCATTTGAGTTCGTTCTGGTCATAGACTCGGATGGCCCTGCCGTCGGGACACTGCGGAGTGGGACGATCCAGGATTCTGAAGAGCGGCGATAACATGTGCCGGAGTTCGGCATGAAGTTCGCCAGACCCTACTCTGAGGAGGCTGTCGTTCAGAGGGGACACTTCCTCCACGACAGCCCCGACCGGGGCCATGCGGCCTCTGGGTGCTTCCTCGGCGGCACGCGCGACGTCCTGCCTGTGGGACTCTTCTTCCCTCTGCCTCCACAACATCTTGACCCTCACAGCCTCCTTCCGTCGGGCTTCCTCATCAACTGCTGACCTCTCCTTCCTGGCTCTGGCTGGTAGCGACGCAAGAGGCCTTCCTTGGAATCCCACCTGATGAGGCGGGGAAGGCGCGGCATGCGAGCTCGAGTTAGGGCGCTTGACGGCAGGGGTCGATGGCTCCAGTTTCCGGGTTGGCGGTGTAGGCGTCGGCGGCAATGGGCCAGATATGGGAAAAATTGCGACCCGGGGCGCCAGAGGAGATGGGGAGGGCGGAAGGCCACCGAAGGCTGGTGCGGGCGCGGTCGCAGAAGTAGGAGTAGGAGTCGACGAGCCGAGAGCGGGCGACGGCGCAGGGGAACGAACGATGCGACCGTCGGGCCCTATCAGCGCACACGGTGCATCCTTGATCCGAGGCCCTTGCGGCTTCGGCTTCCTGTGATTCGGGGCCAGCAGGGGGTTCGCCGACCGCACCGGCCTCCGAATAACCCCAGGAGGAGGGGGAGGACGGGCGACGATCTTGGCGGACGCCGGAGTTGTTGATGGAGGCACCACTGCTCTGGGAGTCGGAGTAGGAGTTGAGAGCACGGGAGACAAAGAATACGACAACACGGGTGTGTGTGATGCAACCGGTGTTGCCAGATGGTCGTTTGCTGTCTCCACTGCAGTACCTGGCTTATTGTCCGTCTCTGTTCCTTGGGTATCCTCCTCCTCATCAACGGGCGAGGACGCAACCTGTGCTACTGGGGCTAGCACGGGAGTCAACGGACACAGAGGGGCCACCGGGAGTTGAGGAGCAGTGAAGAGAGGTTGACTCAGACCGGAGTTCATGTCCACCTCCCTTTCGACTGCCACCTGCAACTCGTGTTGGTTGGTGACCAAGGCTGGTTCAGGGAGCGCTGCCATCTCCGTGTCCTCGTCCCCTACGACGGCCCTGAGAGGTGGGGTCGCGTCGTACAGGTCGATATCCTCTTCGATGGTGAGGTCCCATAGCGTTGGGTTCGAGTGTGTTATAAGCACATCTTCCTGCATCTCGTCGTCGTTGAATGCAGTCTTGACGTATTCAGACTCACGCTCAATACCTTCCATATCCTCGGGAATACCCATCGGAGTGTGGTTGGCGTTGGCGGAGGTTACGTATACAGGTACTGGGGCTTTCCTCACTGGAGAGTGCTCCTCGTCACTCTTGCGCTTGCACCCGAGAGGGGTCTTTTGCTCAAGAGGAGTAGGATCGGCGGGCGCAGGAGGAAACCCCATCGGGGGCCGAACGGCCGACGCAGACACGACAGGCACAATGGAGGGCGCAGGCAGCAGCAGGCGAGCGGGAACAGCAGGCGTATGTTGCTGTTCTAGCTGTAGAGCGCCGGAGCCTCTATCTGGGGAATTGTCGTCGTCGCTGTCATCGTCGTGGTTGTCGCCCTTGAAGTATTTGACCGTATCCTTGAAGTCCTGGTGCTCTCTGTCTTGCTTCTCATCGTTCTCCTCCGAACCGCTCATATCCTTCTCAAACCCCTTCTCACTCTCCTTTTCGTCATCTCTGTCGTCCTTATCGTCCTCCACATATTCGTTGAGTGGTGGAAGAACGTCAAAGACTGGAGAGATCGTAATGGAGAGATCCGCGGACTGAACGTCGGCAACGATGGGCGTGAAGCTGAGAACGGCGGGGGCGGAAGAGGCAGGAGAGACAGGAGAGGCAGGAGAGGCAGGAGAGGCAGGAGAGGCAAGAGAGGCAGGAGAGGCAGGAGAGGCAGGAGAGGCAGGAGAGGCAGGAGAGGCAGGAGAGGCGTGAGGAGAAGACAAATCAACGCTTCCGGCAGGGGCAGCAGAAACAGGAGGAGCTCTGATGGCAGGAATGGGAGAGCCTACTAACGACGAGAAAGGGCGAGCAGCAACCGTGGCCACTGGAGAGATTGAGACGATGACTGTGGGCGCGACGATGGCCAAAGCAGACTGCATAGCTGAGGAAGGGATGTCGAGGGCTGTATGAGGCGCAACAGTGGTGCGTTCCTTGAGGGCGTTCTTCGCCGCTTCCTGCTTGCGGCGGAAGAAGGGGAGGTTGCGCAAGGGTACTATGCCAGGGGGCCGCTTGAGGGTCTTGGCGTCCTTGAGTCTCTGGATCTCCCGTCGATAACCTTCAACCTCGGCTTGGTGCTCAGCCTTCATCTGGCTAATGAAGGCCTCATACCTGGCCTCGGTGGACTCAATCTCAGGGAGAGCCTCGGGGGGTTGGTTGTACATCGGCCGGATCCGAGTACGTTGCCTGGTAGATTGAGAGGTTAGTCAAGATTCATGAAACCATCGAGGTGGTCCAGCTCACATAACTAGTTCCCCATGTGTGTCATCCCGATCCTAATGGGACGTAGCATCACCGGGGAGGCCAGGCCAGGTGCCGGCAATCCTGGGCTTTTCGGTCTTGTCGGTATCGTCACTCTCGTGGGTTGAGACGTCTGACAGAGCGGCGCAAATTCGAATGACGAGCGAGATGTACGTGACTAGGTTGTACAATCCCTCGTTGATCAGCCAACAACAAAATCGCCAGAGGAGTAGTCCTGCGAAGAAGAACACCACTGGGTACCTTTGCTGGAAGGCGACGAACTTCTCGTCGACAATGTCGAAAGTACTGAGCTCAGACATCGTGAAGAAGGTATTGTTGTATATCGGTGTCAATAACGGCAGAGAGATGCTTAGCTGATAATGAGTATGAGAAAACGCGCAGGCGTAAGAAACGTGTATCGTACTGAAAATCAACGTGGGCGAAGAAAAAAGGAAGAGAAGTTTCTTTGTTTTCAAGACGGGCAAGAGACGTCAAGAGGCAGGAGCAGGAGGAGGGCAAGTGGGGCACGTGATCCAGACGGAGAGGGGTTGGTTGAAGCTCCTCTTTTGAAGCTGTTGAAATAGCCACGGAGTCGCCAAGTTACAGCGCACTCTTCAGTAAAATCAAGAGTCAGTCCTTACCTAGAGGGGGGCAACCGAGTTGCCCGGTGACGTCGGTCCTCTAAACCACCTATTTTCTGTACTTTCAGGCATGGATGCGTCAAGGATGTAAGGCAGGAAACTATGTCGGGGGACCTCGAGGTCGTGATTATCTCGGTGAGACAATCTGTTCACCGAGGTCCAGTCCGCTGCACCCCATCACAGCGAGCTTGTCTTTTCTCTCCTTTTTCTCTCTCTCTCTCTATCTATCCTCAGCAAGTGTTTTCCAATAGCACTCCACTTGAGAGTCATTGCTGGTTTGCATCGATCTTCTAAAGACACAAGCGTACAAAAAGAAAACAGCATTTGGCTTGACTTACCGGCAAAGGTAGGCGTGCTTTGCTACACAAGACAACCCAGACAAAACCAATTGATTTACCAACTATAATTTAATCAAGTAATGTTGGGGTAAATACTCATGACCGCGTGTATAATTGGAAGAAGACAATGCCTAGAATACGCAGTTTGACTATGCACAGGGTATCCGCCATTGCGCCATGGAAATCATACCTGCCGCCAACCAAAACGACAGTATGCGAACAGCTTAAACCTTCCGTCTTCATGACTCATTTGCAAGGCAACATCGGTAATCCACAAACACCTACTGCTTCCGTCCCCGTGCCAAGAGCCTCCCATGGAGGTTCACTACCGCATCGCTCCACGATGGCCCACCTTCATCCTGAGAGAGTGCCTTGTCGCCAAGGTAGGTGGACAGAAACTCTGCAATCTTTCCAGTGTTGAAGTGCTCTCCGTATACAACTGCCGCCTCGGGATGGACCGAAAAGTCGATACCGTCAGACTTGCTTGCGCTACGAATCTCGAGGGTGATCTCCACTTTGGTTTCCAACGGTGCCATAAGAAGGGTCGACTTCACTGCGACAGACGAGTCGGAAATCCTGGTGACCGTAGTTGGAAAGGTAATATTGAGCTGCCGTATATGATTCGAGGTTGAATTAGCCGTGTCCCACGCAGCGCGAATCATGTGGAGGAGGTCCGCAATTTTAGTGCGGCTCTGCGGCAGGGCTCGAATGTGGTCCCGGATGCATTGCAGGAAAAATTCCTTCTCCGGCGACGACGGGATAGGGTGGTAAGCACGGTTGTCGGCGATGTACCACAGGTCAATGCTCGAGTTCTTCTTCGTTGACTGGAAAGTTGACATATCGAAGACGATCTCAATCTCGCGACGATATGTCATGGAGATTCGACTGCCAGAAACCCCAGTGACAGCCCAGCCGTGTTGCTTCTCGAGGGCATCCACTCGGCCTGTAACCATGTTAGTTTCATCCTACGCGTCGTGAAATCATGAACGAACTTTTTAGGGCACTGATCTCGCTCGTCGACCAGCCGCGGCATTCCTCTCGGGTCTTTTCTGCCTCCTTGATATCCTCGTGACACTGCTGCTTCTCGCGCGTCAACTCCTCCACGCCACGCTCGGCATCTTCAAGCTGCTGTCGAAGCTCGGCAATTCGCGCAGTCTTCTCCTGAACATCATTTTCAACCTCAACCAAATCGGTCCTGGCGGCCTCGAGTTCTTCAGGGTCGCAATCGGCGAGCTCATCAGCAGCCTCTTGAAGGCTTCCATGCTCCTCTTCCAGCTCAGAAAACCGCGCCATTATTGCAGGAAGGACGGACGAGAGAAGCTTTTGTTCTTGTGAAAGGACCTTCTCATCGGAGGTCATGCCTTCTGCGATCCGGATAAGTCCCTCCTTCAGACCCTCCTGGAGCTTCATGCGCCACTCGTACCACATAGCCTTGCTTTCGAGGCGAGCATGAGTCTTGCCGTTCTTGAACTGGTTGTCGAGAATGTTCTTGAAATCCGGCGATGCGGACATATACTCTCTGAAAAGCGGCGGGTTCTCCTCGAAAGTCTCGGATTCGATCTCCCGAACAATTCTGCGACCCTCGGAGATATACTTCTTGAGCTCCCGGCAAGAATGCTGGTAGAGCTCAAGCATGGGTACAGTGCAGGCTCCAGCGACAACACAACGCTCCAAAGACATATCCTCTGCACCTCCCATGTCCCTAAACATGTCAGGCGCTTGAGTGTGGCGTCTCTTTGTGGTTGTCAACTCCATGAAGCGAATGGATGTCATGTTGAGGAAGTCTTGAAGGTGAATTCGCTCCTCCGGTTGTTCATTCATCAGCTCAACATCGTTGCGAGTGGGCGAACCGTCAAGGTTAATCGGATGAGCGACAGTATCCTCCTCGACGTCTCTAAAGCGACCTTGCCCATAGGGGGACTTGGCATTGCTTCCAATCTTGAGAGGCGATTCTGAATGGATGGGTGTTGATTTCGGTGCAGAGTCCTCTTCCAAGATTCGTTGAGATGACCGCGTCAGCCTCCGGCCAGTAGTCTCTGCCTTGCTCGGGGGCTGCTGTAGTTTGACATTCTTGACGGGACTTCCCTGGTGACCTTTGAGTCTTTTGACGCCGTCATTGTCCTCGCGATCTTCCTCGTCGTCGAGCTCAGTTGGTCGCTTACCCAGCAGACCCTTTGCGCTCCCGACATGTAGACTCTTGCGACCTTGAAGCCGCTTCTTCTTTGGGCTGAGGCGGTCGATCATGTCTCTCAGGCTAAGTGTGGCATCTTTCTCGTTCTCGCCATCTGCTTCCCGCTCAAGAATCTTGCGGCCATTTTCCTTGTCTCCTTCGTCCTGTCGGTCCTTATCGACTTCATCTTCGATGATCTGTGGGTTGGCGAACGTGACTCCACGAGTTTTGCCTGGCACGAATTCTTGAGCTGCGTCTCCCAGCGATCCTCTGCGATCCAGCAGAGCAGCGACACGTGGAGATCCCAAGCCGGGCTTGTCCGCGCCAACACCAGAGAGTTTGCGAGGCTGGGGAGTGAGGACAACTGTGGGCGTCCTGATCCCTGTCGCAGGATCGTGTTGGAAAACATCTAAACGGGTTGTTGTCTTTTCGGTGGAAGGTGTGGTGGTTTTCCTCAAAGGGGATTCAGGTGTTGTTTTAGGAGGCGATTTGGCCGGTGACATGGAGGGACGACCTCGCTTCCTGGATGACTGTGGCGTCTTTACAGGCGAGCTGTCAAGCGGGGTCGCAGCGATTTCTAGGGGAGCCGCAGATTTCGCTGGACTAGGCGTCCTGGCGCTCCTGGTGTTCCTGACAGGACTCCTGGAAGGACTTCTAGCGGGCGATTCACCGAAGTTATCAGCATGAGGCATGCTGTTGCGTAAACTCTTGCCTCGGAAGGGGTTGAAGCTCGGACTATCACCTCTGCCGGGTTCGACAGGTGTGTTCTTTCTGACTGAGGCGGCCAGCCTCTTTGCAGGTGACGCAGGCTTGACAGACATTGTCTTTGGTGGCGTGTCAGGCTTGTCCACTTCCTCCTCCATGAACTTCTTTGCCGCTATTCTGGCCTCGGGAGATTGTGGGGGTCTGATGATACCTCCAACAGCTGTGGTCATGTCCATTCCCACAGTGACATCTTCGACATTAGACGCCTGGGCAGAGGGTAAGATGCGGCCGACTCCGACAGTCATATCCATTCCCATAGTCGCTTCATCTTGCGCTGACGAATCTGTTGCAGCGCCAAGGATTTTGCCGACACCAATGGTCAAGTCCATGCCTCCGGTGGCGTCGTTATCCTCTTCCATAGGCTTGTCTGGTGACGACAGGATTCGGCCGATGCCAACAGTTATGTCCATGCCCATCGTGGCATCGCCGTGAACGGTCCTATCCGCCGCGGGGAGGATGCGTCCCATGCCAACAGTCATATCCATATCCATCGTTGACTCCTCCATGACAGATTCGTCGCGAGCGATTGTCCTACGTCGCGTCTGGGTTGTGTTCCTCTTTGTTTGGGAAGGCAAAACACCGCCAATAGCAGTGGTGAACTCCATGGACATGTCTTCATTGTCATTTTCGTCGAAGAAGGTGTCGTTGGGGTTTTGTTTTTGGATGCCACCCACGGCGGTGGTGAATTCCATAGTTTGATCTTCTTGGTTTGACTCGGCAGGCTGTTCCTGGTTGACTTGAGAAAGGATGCCTCCTATGGCACGTGTGACATCCATGGACATGTCTTCGTTGGGGTCGGGGACACTCTGAGACGTCTTGTCTCTGATAATAACACCAACTGCAGAAGTCATATCCATGTCCATATCCATGCCATCGTCTTCTTCGTCTTCCCCGGGGGAGGGGTGCCGTACCGGTGGCGCTGGGGGGGCGTTCTCCTCATCTCGAGGTGCCTCATTGCTATGTTTCTTCTTTATCCATCCGAAAGACGGAATGACTTCTTCCTCCTGTTCCTCGTCGTCAGATCCTAGTCGTTGCGTCCCGGCTTGACGCGCAGCCATCCGAAGTGCCTCATCCAGGGTGTCATTATCTTCATCTGAGTTGACGGTCCGACCAGACATGACTGATGCACCAGTGACCTCATGTTCATCAATCGTCATCATCGTGCCATCATCGTCCGAATCGCTATTGGAGTCTGACTCCACCTCCTCATCCGCATCCATCTCCTCGACAACATCAGCGGGCTCAGAGTCTGAACTGAAGCCGGTCGCCGCAGTATTATCTTCTTGGTCCGAGAACTCCATTAAGTTGGCAGTGGAGCTGCGTCTACGCTTCTTTTGGTGCAACTCTCGTTGGTTTTCGGGCGACTGTGGAACGACATCATCTTTTTCTTGCTCCTGGGGTGTTGATGGGCGATCAGATCCTTGTCCATGCGCTTGGGATGCACGTCGCGTCGAGTCTGTTGATCCTGTCGAGTCCTGCATGAACTCGACCTCGTGGAAAGTGTGTAGCGTTGCCTCGGCGGCAAACGATACCCTGCGGTTGGCGAGGGACTTGCGTCGGGCATCTCGGCGATCGCGTTCCTCTCGTTCTCTGGCTGCGGCCTGCTGTTCTTCCTCGGAGCGCAGGGCAACCTTGGAACCAGAGGACCCAGGGAGTTCGCTTTTGGTAGTGTTCGTCGGAGTGCTGGCCGTGGACGGTCCTAGATCGATAAGGTCTGCATTGCGCTTGCGATATGTTGGAATCTCGGGCAAAAGTGGCATCGTGGGCTTCAAAATCGATCGTGGTGGGGGCCGTGAAGGCACGGCGAGCGACTGCGACTGTTAGCTGGGGGTGCACGATGTCACATGAGCATTCTTACTGCTCTGCGGTTGCCACTCGCATTCTTGAGGGCATCAAGGCCGCCCGGGCCGATACTCTTGCTTCGCGACTTCTTACGGCTCTCTGCAAGTGTGCTACCCACGTCGACTGTCGCATTCTCTTTGTCGGTTTCTTTCCTCGACGACGTTGGTGCACCAATTGACTTGCGCGCCCGTCGCGTCGAAGGCATAGTCGCATCGCCAAATGAAGCCATCTTAGATGTTGGTTTGGTGGATGACTGTGAGGCTTCCAAATAGCAGAGCTGGGCTGCACATGTCACGTTTTAAGAGAAGCGCGAATGCAGTGGCGTGAACGGCCAAGTGCCAAAGTCCCCTATCACGGGTGATGGGCTGATGGGCTGAATGGGTCACTGTTTACTTCTAGCCTGGTCTGTCATTGGCCACCTGAGAATGATGTCAATAAAGACGATTAGTGCTGGGTCAACCTACCTTTCCGGGTCTCAGCCACATTTTAGAAGTGTGGCTGAAGTGAGCCTGGCTGGAGCCCCCCGCCTCTGCCACCTGCCCTCCAGCTGGAAACGTTTGGGAGTGGAGTACAACGCACTTTAAGGTACCTAGTGTACCTTACCTTACTTCAGTAGTAAGCGAGGGAAGGGCAGCGGGGCACGGACCTTCCGGCGCCGCGCACAACCTAGGGCTTGCAATTGCAAAACTGAACGATTTTCATCACCTGTCTACCTTGACAAAGTGCTCGACAACGACTCTCCTAACCCAACAGCACCCCACGCCCAGTCGACCCGACCGCATCACGACGTCAAGATGGCTACCGAGTTGACCGTCCAGTCCGAGAGGGCTTTCCAGAAGCAGAAGGGTATCTTCCTTAACCAGAAGGTCAAGGCGAAGTCTGCTCGCCCTGGCAAGAGCGGCCGCAGATGGTACAAGGACGTCGGTCTGGGTTTCCGCACTCCCAAGACCGCTATTGAGGGCAGCTACATCGGTACGTTTGCTAGCGAGCACGAATGATGTTGTCGGAGGATGTGGGCGCGCGCGATCAGGACAACAAATCTACGACACGGAGATATCGCGATACTCGAGGAAATCGCAAAGTGGTTTTGGGGATCTCGAGGGGAACAGGAGGGGAAACTGTATTTGGGGGGACGACGACACAACACCACACGCTGACTGGGCACACGGCGTATCAAGTACCATATGAATGCTAACGTTGCTCTTTTCACAGACAAGAAGTGCCCCTTCACCGGCCAGGTCTCTATCCGTGGCCGTATCCTTACCGGCACCGTCGTTTCCACTAAGATGCACCGCACCCTTATCATCCGCCGCGAATACCTCCACTTCATCCCCAAGTACGCCCGTTACGAGAAGCGCCACAAGAACCTCGCCGCCCACGTTTCCCCCGCTTTCCGTGTCGAGGAGGGTGACCAGGTCACCGTTGGCCAGTGCAGACCTCTGAGCAAGACTGTATGTTGCTATGAATACCCAAGATCTCTGCATCAATAGAGAAGACACGAGCTCGAGACACGCTTACTAAAATGACTCTTTAGGTCCGCTTCAACGTCCTGCGTGTTCTTCCCCGCACTGGCAAGGCTGTCAAGAAGTTCAGCAAGTTCTAAATCGGCTCATTGGCATTTACGGCGTGACTGCGGTGTGGGTTCTTCATTACATACCGGACGGGGGGTCATCAGGAAAACTGCATCCACAATGATTTGTGTGTTATAGATGCAGAATCAAGACCAAAATGAATTCGATCAGCCAAGCTTCGGCTGTGAACTAGAGGTTCTATTACTCTGGCTGTGTTGGGCACACACGATGGGCTTGTGATTTTTGCGGGAACGGAAAACTGCGATGCGCCCCAGGTCGAATGAACGAAAAAATGATTAGGGATTGGACGTACATACTTGTTCCCCTTGCGATTTGTGAATTGCGACTGGTGACATGCCGGGATTCTACACGCTCGGAACCAACCGTAGGAGTTTACTACAACCTGGAGGATCTTTTTTGGTGAAGCTGTCCAGTATTGTTGCCACCAGTGACTGTTTTGCCTGTGCAACATTCTTTTCGTGTCCTGGCTGGGCAGAATCTTCGCTGTATTCCCTCCTAACGCCGGCGCACAATCAATCCTGCCAGACTTTAACAACAGTCTCATGACAATGAACTGAGGAAACTCGGAGCGTACCATCATCACCCAACCAGAATTTGAATACATAAGATTCGCCCGGTTTGCATTTCACTAACAGTGTGGACGGCAGTGCGATTACAAATTGGCACATACCTTCCTGTCTTTCTGAGCACCTGATTGGATCACGTACTGCCACATCGAAATTCTCAAGAAGCTTCACTTTGCGACCGCCCGAACATCACAAGCTCCCTGCCAAACCCCTCGATTACTCTCCCAACCTCCTCTCCTTGGGGGTCGAAACTCACAATGGGCTGGTTCGACGGCTGGTTCAGCTCCAGCACGTCCTCATCCGACCCTCTCAAGTCCCTGGACCCGAAACTCCGAGAATTCCTCGAGCGCGAATCACCAGTAAAGGTCGGGCAACAAGCCGCCGTCAACGAAGCCGCGCAAGCTGCTGCCGTCCACGCAACAACCGCGGCGGCAGAAGCAGCTACAACAACCCAAGCATCCGCACAAACACATACATCACAACATGAAGACCCCTCGAGACCAAAAGTGCCCAAGGAGAGCCTCTTCCAGGACGGGCGATATGCGCATTTGTGGAAGACGTACCGTCCTTACGCCGAGGTTGAGGCCGAGAGTAAGACGGACCACGAGAAGCTGATGGACGTCTTGGACGGGTACAAGCAGCGAAAGCACAGCATTGGACGCGCGGCGCTGGAGAACTGCGCCATACAGCAGGAGGAGTGGGTGAACTGCATGAAGAGCGGCGCGTGGGAGGACAGGATGCAGATGTGCAGGCGCCAGGTGCAAAGATTCGAGAGGTGCTATACCATGCAGACGGTACGTTGGTTGTCTCTCTCATCACGGAGCTTCGCCTTTTCCCCATATCGGTTTCAACTGACAACTGTGTGTACAGAGATTGCTCAAGGCATTAGGCTACCAATCCGTCTACGACCGCCCGGCCCAGGTCGAAGAAGACATACAAATGCACGCCGACACACTCTACCAGCGCATGCTCGAGCAAGAAAAGGCCATCGAGGCGGCCAAGGAGCAGGGCCTGCCCGTGCCCCAGCTCGACCTATCGATACCCGCGGCTTCCGAGACCGCCGGCGCCATCCAGCCCCGGCCGGACCTGGAAAAGTCGTGGAAGGAGAAGCTGGAGCAGCTGCCGGAGCAGGAGCGGCCGGTGGAGGAGGCTGCGTTGCGTGCCGATCTGCAGGCCAAGGCGGAGGTCGCCAAGAACGTGCAGAAGCTGTGGGACGAGCAAGAGAAAGAGAAGCAGCAGCGCAAGGCGGAGGGGAAGACGACTATGATGGATCGGATCTCTGGGGCGTTTGGAGGGAAATAAGCGACGAGGTATCATTGGAATGTTGACGGTTGAGTAAACACCGCTTGATAGGACGGCGGAGTCTTGTCGCAATGGCAGAAGCGACTGTCAACTGAGCGTGTAAGATCGCCCCTGCGACAAAGCAGATCACCACATGTAGGTATCTATAGATTATCCTGTACTTCTAGAAGAGCATCCCGAGATGCACGAAACGGCTCGTAAAATGCCCAATCAACCCAAGTCAAACACCTCCACTCCTCACGACTTCCAGTAAACACCTCACATATCCCTGGTCTGTGCATTAATTTCAAAAAGTTGCAGCGGGTTGTTGTAATCATAGCTTCGCGGCAAATGGCAAAAGCGACCACTCTCATTCATCCAAAGCACCTGAGAGCCGAAACACGAACCCCATAATTCCCTCAGCAGGGACCCTCAAGCAGAAAGATCATCCCGTCTTGGCTGGCTCTCTGAGAACAAAGCAGGGAACGGGCTCGTGGAAAACACCAGACCGAAGAAAGCCAAACTCAGGGGGTTCAGCTCCAGGTTTTCCAAACCGTCACGGCAACTGGTGAATCAGCAGGCACAAGCTGGACTTGACAGCAGTATAGTTTCGCGTTTCGCCCGATTTCCAGCGGCGCGCGGGTAGCGGAACGTAGCCTTTTGGCCAAAAAGACCAGAACCAACCGACCATCGGCTAAACAGAATGCCTCGTCTACGCGAGCTACTCGTAGTTGACGGGATCGAACGAGACGTAAGTGCATGAAGAGGCGTGGGACGACGGGAGCAAACTTTCGCCAGCTTCTTTACTGCCCCCGTCTCTTCTCGGACGACCATGTGACTTAGAGTCTGACCGTTGGGAGGATGACGAAGAGCGGTCTGTCTTGTCTGCCCCATGAGGTCAGAGACGATGCAGGGTGCAATGGATTGAACAGGCCTCGGTTTCGGTAAGATTGTCGATTGGCCTCTAAAGCCAGCAGCTGGTAGGGCAGTGTAGACGGGGTGATTTTACCGTAGAAGGAGTCTCTGGCCGCGCTGGAACTTCTGCAGCACCTCAGCCCTCCCGCTGCCCAGAAAGCACTGCACGCCAAGCTTCGCGGGTAGATCTCTTGGCACATACTTGGCAATCCAGGGACAGCTCGCTTGAAGGACCAAGACAATTGACGACACTCCCATCACATAGCGAACACAGCACAACGATTTTAGTTGAACCTAGTGGTATTTTTGTATTTTGATATTATATAACCCGAAATATACTCATTCCTCCCAAAGGAGTGTCACCAAACGCCACAGAGGTTGACCAGAGATCAGTGGTAATATGGGGGTAATCGTGTCATCTAAGTCATTGTCTCCCCTCTTCCTTATCATACTGTTTTTCGTGAAATTGTCTAGCAGCAAGACTCCTCGCAGCCGCAGAGACCGCAGCAGATCTCGCAGCCGGCCTCCTCACCACCGCGGAGGCTCATCTCGGGCTGAGGTTCGCCAGACTATGCAATTTCAGGTCAGTCATGGCTCTAGGTGATGGGGCGAGAGGCAAATACTAACAGGCTGCTGAGTGACGATCCCGTTCTCAGAGGGGACCTCCATGGGGGCCTGCTGCTGGGGAACCTCGGGGGCGGGCATTTTGATGGTGGGTTTGAAGATGAAGAGTTGGTATACAGAGTGGTGACAGACGGGCCTCAAAGGAAGCTTATGGGTAGTATTGAGGGATTCGTGGTTGAGTTACGCAACGGGAATTTGGGGGGAAGAAGAAGACATCCCTTCGCACTTATGTACTCACTCCTCCCATCAGGCACAACGAGACAACCGACCTCTCTTCTCCAGTCCCTCCAATAAACCCCCATGCCCAGCTGAAGCAAGAAAGCAGAAGAAGCCATTAGGTTGCCGAGGATCCCTAACTCTGCCTCGCCCACGCCCCTCCACTCATCCACTCACTCCCATACACCTAGACGACACCCGTAAGCCCCCTTCATCGGAAGTAAGAAGGCACCCATCCTGTCTTGGGCGTCCAATCATGAATCTCAAGTAGAAGCCAAATCCAGTTTTCCACCGTCCAGTCGACAACTGGACCAGTCAGGGTCTAGGGTAGGGGTCCGTGTAAGGCGGTTACGCGGGCTGGGAACCTTTGATAAAGGACCCGGGGCCCGTCGAGCTTCAAGTGCCGTACTTCCGGATGAGAATCAAGACTCGAGCGCGCAGCAAGCACCTCAGCAAAGACTGCGGGCAGTATAGGCATTTGCCGCCGACCGCCACATGCGTAAAGTGGGCTCCTTCAAACCTTACGGACGCCATGACACACAGCAACCCCGACTCATGCTCGGGCCTGGCGGGACGAAAAACAATTGAAGACAAGGTGCACTACGCCTGATGAGGCTAGCGACGTTAAAAATGAAAATTGAAATAAAAACATAACTAAGGTACTGAAAGACTGAAACAACAAAAATAAAGGCGGCTTCGGGATTTGGAATTGAGCGAAGCGACCTCAATCTTGATCGACATGGCCTCCGAGTAAGGAAGGGGTATTAATTTATGTTCTTGAGTGTGTGGCTACTTTCAAATCCCTCTTTCGGGACGCGTGAGAAGCGACCAGATAATAAGGTTTGCACCATGTTGCGTTAGGTACTGTGGTAGTCAGGCTGCCACTCGCGCTGGACCAGCAGCTTCTCAGGCCAAGGCAATCCTCAGTTGGGTGAGCCGATTGCCGATATTCCTGGGTATCCCTGGCACAACCACCCGTCCATTCCCAGACTCCAAAATCTGTACGTGAACTATTTGACACCCTCATCACGGATTGACATCAGACGTGACGTGGAAGAGGCTCAGTCCCTCCCGTTTGCCTTAGAGCTCGCTATCTGTTTTCCAGCGCCACCGCGGCGCGTTCGAGAAATGCATTGAAGTCTCTAATTTGCTTCAATGCCCCGCCTGCATCGCTCTTTGTACAGGCCTGATCCGTGATTCTGGATATCGATATTTCCAGGTTGGCCAACTCTGCCGTCTTCTTTTCGGCTGGGCCGAGCTCTGGCGCCGCACGACCTCGCTCCACGGCCAGATCGATGTCATGCATCTGCGAAGATAAGCTCAATTGGCTCTGCAGATACCCGTTAGCTATAAGGCTGAGATAGTTCGACTTGCTTGGGAACTTACCAGAGCCTCTTCTTTGACCCTGTCGTGCTTAATTCTGACAGCATCCTTTTGGATTGCTACGTCCTCCCGTTCGTTTTTTATTTTCATGATCTCGTCTCTGAGTTCTATTCTCTCTTTTTGGACACTACGTACTCGCTTGCGCAAGCCGTGAAGTGCATCGAGCAGGGTGGTCTATCGTAGGTTAGTATGGCGAGCAAGCATGGAAAATCACAACCTACATGATGAAGAAGGCGGTTTCGTAATTCCTCTCGAAAAGACCTCAAAGCCTGCGCCTGTATCTTCCGTTCTCTTTGGGAGGCCCTATCTTCCGCATTTATTATGCCTCCCTTGAGGGTATTCAAAGCGTCTTGAATGCTCTCGTCACACATGGCTGCCAGAACGTCGACAGTATTTATTCCGGTAGACTTGGCGTCTGGAATGTCCGAATTCAGAATATCGGCGTCGTCATGGCCTTCAGCAGCTTGCTTAGTTCTAAATCTTTGCACGGGAATAGCCAGCGTGTGGTCGACTCTGGGATCTTCTGATGTGACCTTATTTCTGCGTTTACGACCAGCTTTGGGTGCAGCGTCTTGGGCTTTGGAGGCTGCTTTTGGTCGCCCCTGTTTCTGTTTCGCTGGGCTAACTTTCGGTTGTTTCTTCCGTCTCTTTGGGAATGGGTCTTGTGGCTCTTCGTCCGCGATGGTCGAGTCAGGTTCGGCAGACGCACCTCGCGGGCTTCTACGCGCTCGTTTGCGCCCCAACCTTTGAACCACTTCGCTTGTCTCAACTTCCTCAGCGACGCTCTCGTAGTGATCTTGACTTGGTTCCGGTTGGTCGTCATCCATTACTGGCTGCAGCTCTGCCTCCGCGTCTGGTTCGATCTCGGGGTCGAGTTCGGGCCTAGGGTCGGATCCTTGTTCTAGTTCAGTTTCCGGCTGTGCTACCGACTCTTCTAGTTGTGTGTAATGGCGCGATGACAACTCTGGCGATAATGTGCGGCCACCAGACTTTTCTGCTGCATCGGGCGACAACTCGTCGACATCTTCAGGCGCAGGGATGGCGGAATTGCGACTTCCACGACTGCTCATTGTTGATCTGCGCGTGCTGTCTACTGTTCTCCGAACTTTGCGCTCCAGAGGTGATGATATAGGCACCGTCTCGGTCGCGTTCTCCTCGGGGGACAGCGCCTGTTGTAGTCTGGCACTTGATGCAAGAGCGCTGCTTGTGATTTTGCGGCGTCGGCCACTGCCAGGCGCATCCAAAGGGCTTTCTTCAACCTCGGTATTCTCTGCGATGGATCGCCTATTCATCGGTGATATGGGCGGCGCATTCTCGAAAGGCCTTGGTGGCGGCAAGGACTCGACAGATTCAGGTCCCTCTTCATCCGCGACAACATTCGGGCTTGTTTGTTGTTCGACCGTGGGCTGAGCAGATTGGGCAGACGAGCCCTCCTGCAGCTCCGACTGATCTGGCTTGAGGGCTTCCCTCGCGCCGCCGGGTCGGGGCAGTAATGAATGCGCTGCATCAGTATCTAACTTTCGCCTCTTCACAGACGTGTTCGGTGTGGGCGTCGTTCGGGGCAGGGGCACCTCCGGGCTGGTTTGGGTATCGATCTCGCTTGTCAAGTCATCTCCCCCCAAATCCAATTGAAACGAGACGTCTTCAACCAGGCCATGCCTATGGCGTGCCAAGTTAGCAATCTGACTGTTGAACCCGGAGACTTCAAAACTCACCCAGCACCGCGCATGCGCTGTTGCATGCGATCCGCACGAGCTGTTCGACATTAGCGGTGATCAGGCGAAGCGATTCGCGTGAGGTTGTGCGCTTACACTCCATGGCGGTTCTATGATGGTGAAGCAGGGGCGAAGAAGCCGCTAGAGTTGATCTGCAAGAGAGCGCGACTCATCAGAGAGGAATTCGACATCGAGTAGGGGTGTTAGGTCGGGATGCTGATTCCCCTCTTCGGTTCGTCGTCAACGGCGACCATTCTGAATAATGTGGAGGGGCGCGTCTTGCACTTTGGCCCAGACGTGACGCGCACCTCCACAGTTGACATTGGAACCCCTGCAAGGCACCCTCAGACATGGTCTGTGCACTTACAACGTCTCTTGGATGCTGGGCAGCGATTCTCGATCAGTTTCTCTCATGTCATCCTCATTTGAGTATTGTGCTGAGGATTTACTTTCTCATATCCTTCGCAGATGGTTCCTTTCCGAACTGTAACCTTAGAAAAATGATTCAGAAAATTATTTTCTGTTTTGGTTTGCGCTTTCCTATTTCACTAAAAAGATGACATTCAGCAACTACCGAACTTCCCTATTCAATTGCTTTGATTGAAACTTAACAGCCTTGCTACAAACAATTGCTTCTTGCTGCTCAATGCTGCTGCTGCAAAGGGAAAATCTCAGCACATTCATTTAGGTTTTCAAGCTCCGCTTTCCCATCATCCTATTACCACTGTTATACAGTTCGCCATATCCCAGCCAAGCAATCGCCCAGCTTTCCAATGGAAGCTGGAGAAAGCCCTTATATCCTTATATGTATACACTGGTTTCAGCCGATTGAGGAAACTGCGAACAGGTCTTGCCAAGACATGTCTGGAGGTTTCTCTCACAGTCAAGGCAGATCCGGCATCTCTATTGATCTTCAGCCTTTGGAACCTGGCCAGCAACTCCTGTCTTCTCTCACCCGCGTCCCTGGATCTTACTCCCTCGCTCATAGTCTCACAAACCTCTTGGCCCGAGTTGGCACAACCAACTTCAAATTCACAGTAGGAATACTGGCTCAAACGGCCCTTCCTTCCTTGACTCATTCATAGGCTCTTGCCATCTAAGTTGACTTTCCTTCCTTTTATCTTCGTTTCCGTTCGCTACCCAGCTTTCCTCGTCTATCTTAATCCGCATTCAAATCATCCATCATAGACACTCCCTTTCGCCTCGGTAGCTACCCATCGACCGAGAAGTGTCGAGTCGACGCCTGCTGCTGAAAATTACTACGTGACAGGATCTACTCCTTGACAATAGGTATGTCACTCTCTCTCGACTCACATCCGAGTGTTCAGTGCACACCCTTGGCTAACCTATAGGCGCCGTTCACAGCTTGCTTCACGTCATCACTCCAAATCAGTCTACTTCTTCGCAGGTTCCCAATCCTCTCAGCTCGACTTCTCCTTATCCCATTTTCATAGTCCTCACTCTGCGCCGCCAGCCTAGCGCCTCGAGGTCTCACTATTGAAAGGTCAATTGGTCGAATACACTTCACAAGTAAAAGACGGCTCAGTCCAAGAAACTCCTCAGACCCCACATAGGCTTGACTTACGCTTGGGTTTCTTCAGAACCTCCTCCGAACAAAATCACGTTTCAGCGACAAAAAGAGCCCTACTTACAACACTCAGAGACTATCAACAGTGACGTACGAGTTTATTATCTTCAACCATGTCAAGTCCCACCCATGGCCAGTTGACCAACGCGAATGAAGAGAAAGAATGCAGGGAGACGACCGTTCAGCTTCATCCCAGATGGAACGCCGTTCTTGTCGTGAGTAACGACCGTGTTCGAAAGAACATCCGCGTTTCGTCCGACGTTCTTTGTCTGGCATCAGACTATTTCGATCGCCTCCTGAGTTCCGGGTTCCAGGAGGGACAGCGAGTTCAGAACGGCGAGTGTCCCCAGATCAATCTAATTGACGACTGCCCCGAAGCCATGGAGATCATTCTCTCTCTTCTGCATCATCGAAGGACTTATGGCCCAATCCACTTGAGCCCCAGGAAGCTTGCAATCGTCGCCACTTGCTGCGACAAGTATGATGTTGTTGAGCCGCTTGAGTCGACGATTGGCCGGTGGATTACTGAGCAACCCAATTGCAACAAGGCGACACCGGAACAGGCTGGCTATTTACTGGTTTCGCTACGAAGATTCGGTCATCATAGCGAGTTCCAACGTATGGTGAAGAAGACCATCATGACACTCCGCATCGACTACGATTTCGATAAATGGACCGAAGACACAATCATATCGCAGCTAGATGAGAGAATTACTGGTAAGCTTACCCCAATGTGCACTATCATAGGCAAGCTAACGTTTCCTCGGACCACATTTCCTCTCACATTGCCGATGCGGCCAAAGACCTCCGATCCGCCGTCGAGAAAACAATCCAAAGCCTGGCTGACGAGTCGTCCGTCACTCTAATGCACAGAGGACGTTGCCGTCACTGCCTCCAGCCCATCAACACGAGAGGGCCTGCCAAGTGTCCCAACGCGAACTGCTTTGCCGGTCAGCTTGACGGTCTGCATCCCATGTATTGCACTCCGGAACAACGCACAACTGAGTTTATCATGATGCTAATCAAGAACTCCCTCTGGCCTCCCGGGAAGGTTTTTGAGACTTATACTCTCAAGGCAATCGAGTCTCACCTCCAGAAACTCCAGGAAATGAATGTCCACAGCTGCCAGCACGAGAAAAATTGTTTGTTGAGACTGGACTTGGACAAGTTGCATGCCGCCACGACCGCCATCTTCCAGAGGACGCAAGTCGACCTTCAGCTTCACGTTGAAACTCCGACTGAGCCAGCTGTGGAGGCGGTTGCTGGGGAGTCCTAACGGGACGGATGCTTTGCCCAAAGAAATAGGGAGTTTGAGAGATGGAAGCATCACCATTGCTATCGGCGTTTTTTTGGTATTTTTATCTCGATTCTAAAAAATTAGAGATCGGCTCGAGAGATACTCGCAAGATTAGTACGGGGCATTTCGAGAGCGAGTCAGCGCTCTCATATAATATAGCAGCTAGGGAGTAAGTAACACTGCATTTGCAATTAAGACTTTAGTAATTAAAGCTTTTCGTCGCGAACCTAGTGACGACGAAAGAAAGCAGGAGCCCTTCTCAGTCAATCCATGGCAGCTCGACGACTTGATCTGGAGACTGATCCATATCTGCCGATTGCTTTCAAAGCCAGGTTCTTCTAAGGCAACTCAAGGTCATCTCCTGAGCACAATATGTATTGGAAGCAGAGGTACACCACGTCGCATGATCTGTTCAACGAGAGCACGAAACAGCGGTGAGCAAAGCCTGGTATTCGACCTCCAGCCAAATCGAAAACGTGTTACTTCTCGGCATGGCTTTGGCTAACACAGAGTCCCAGGAATATAATCAACACCCGTGCTTCATGGGTTGAAATGGGTCTTGGATCACTTACGCTGCTTCTGCTTCTAGCTCCCGTCTACTATTCCCCTTATTAAAACTTCCTCGCCCGGCCCTTAAGATCGCTCCTTGGTTTACTGATAATATATCAATGCTGACCCCCCTTCCCTTGCTAAGTGACCTTTTTTTATATTCCACTTCGCCTTCATTTGTTTCTACCCTCTCACCTCAATAGTGTACCGCAGCAATGTCTCAGCGCTCGCCTAGGGTCAGGCTCATGGAGGAACACCTAAATCATCCTTTTAATATCTGCAGCGACTTCAGTCCAAAGCACTACAATCATGAAGTCGTCGTCGTCGGTATCTACGACCCCGACCTGGCAGATCTACCGCATGCTACCAAGTGTCGTCTCAAGTTACGAGGCCGAAATTACCATTCCTCCATCTGCTCAAGAATCCAAAGGTATTCCATGGCCACCTCATAGTCGTTTACAGTCTAGTAGATCTCGAGAGTTTATCTTCTCCGTACTGAATGGCCTGGAACTCAACGGGTACGCGTCACGCGATGTCGGTAACATTGTCGAGATCGCGGGATGCAGTCACCGGTTCAGCTTCAACCTGCCTCTGATTAGCTGGGTCTTCAACCGTCACACTCGGACGATGGAGGACCGGGACAATATCAGTCTTGGCATTTCGGGTTTCTCTTGACGAGCGCCATCATATTCCAAGCAGTTGTGCCATTCTAGACTATGACTCTTTCAATCTTGGGTTTTCTGGCATCCCTAGATTATGGTCAACCCAGGACGAATCTGTCGTGGTACAGAGAGGTTGTGTGCTCATCTCCCCCTTGGAACAAAGCAGCTGGAGATAATCCCTGACAATAGAAGAATAATAGGAGCCTCTATTCAACAGCAAACGCGAATCCTCGTCAATCATTCCGCATCCGAATGCGCCGTCTTTGATGTCATTGTTGATGATGACTTCTGTCTGCAAGTCTCCACGTAATATATCTTTTACCCCTTTCACTTGAGAACCTCCCTGCGCTCCTGGCTTGGTCTTGTCTTCGTGATATAAAATACAGTATCATTTCCCTCACGTTAAAGCATCTCGTCTCGTTTTTATTATGCTGCACCCTCCGTTCCTATTCCGTCAACCATACCCATCTTCCTCTCCAACCTCGAGAAAGTTACCGAGATGGCCAGCGACAGTTCAAAGATCTCCGCAAGCGTGGTCACGCGCAAGATCCTATTCCACCTTGGCCGCCTGACGCCAAAGACAATCCACGACGGCGGTGACCTCATCATCGGCCTCCGTGATGCTAACATGACTCCCGTCGTGGCGCTTTGCGTATCAGCTTCGGTACTCGAAGAGGCATCGTCCGCGTTCGCAGACTTGATCCGGACGCATTCCTGGAATGAATTCAACGGTCGACGTTCCATGATCCTCGACGTGGCGGATGTGGACGCCGCCCGATATATGTTCGCGATACTTGGCGATCAAAGAGCCGTCGCCTCTAGCAAGACACTCAGCGCCGCTTTCATCGCTGAAGTTGCGCGATGTAGCCGTGCACTCGGCTTCAATGAGGCGCTGGTGCCGTGCGTCTCGCACTGGTACCAGCCGCACATTGACGGGCTGGTAAACAACCCTTTCTCAAACGAGGCAGACGACCTCCGTGACCTCTTGCTGGGGGCATGGCTGTTTCACGACAAGGAGCTGTTCTCCTTGTTCTCGAAGGCTGCGATCCGAGCGTTAAGACCCGGACATTTGGCAGCATGGAGAGAAACATCTGATATGCCAGAGAAACTTCCGGGTAGGTGTCGACCGCCGCATATCTTAAAGACTACTAACCAGCGAGATCAAAGATTCAATAGGGACTGGCGCGATACAACTTCTCTGCGAGATACGTAATGCTGTAGTCGACATGCGGGGCGCGCTGGCTGGTTCCGAGACATTCTCTACGAACCAATACATCTGCCTGCGTTGCAGAAAGCAAGACGAAGGATTATTCTGCGCTGAGTGTAACGAGGGAACGCCAGGGGTTCTTGACATATGCACCCGAAACTCTCGCATGGCTGAATATCTTCTCTACCTGTGGAACTACCAACTTTGGCCGCTTTCTCATACCCAGAGCGAGTACTCAGCGGCACAGATCGTCGAGAAGTACGCCAGGATGTGCAATAAGTTTCGGCATCGGTGCAATGGCCGCGATGACTGTCCCTTGACGATCCACTTCGCTCGCCTTCCCGGTATATTAGAACGGGTATTCAAGGAGGTCCCTGATTTGGATTTGGACGACTTTGAATCCTAGGTAGTGGAATCGGTCAACGGCAAACATGCAGGATGTTTCGTGGTACCGAGATTACTATTTCTGGGTTTTATTCAACGGAAGCTACAGATACATACATAAATATATCTTCTTGTGGGGGGGAGGGGTTCTAGATATCAATCGATGTCTCAACCGAATCCACGACTAGTCTCAGAGACGTCGTTGAATTTACCTCGAGACAAGGAAATAAGTCGATGGTGTTGCTGTCATTTCGCAGCTGCCTACCACGTGATATGCTTCGGAATTCATTTCGCGAGAGAATCACTCGACATTCCACACCGAACCCGAGAACGCCCTCGACCGGCGGGTGAATCCGCTTTCCTTGGAGTGACGTTCGGCCTTACCAACATCGAAAGCCCACAATGCCTCCGAGATGCAGGTCATTCCGTTACATCCCTGGGATCGGCTACGCCGGATTTTGGCCGACAGACTCCGCGCGTTGGACCGCTTCGGTAAGGGGATTCCTGGGAATCCGAGGGGGAAAAAAGACTAAAAAAACGTTTAACCGCACCATTCAAAAAGCCTCATAAGAAGCCTTCAATGAAGCAAAGCAGGCTGGCAGTATGTCTGGTCATATATGATGATGTCTGTACGTCTCTCCTTCGTGTTAATAAGAGGAATAAACCAAGATCCCTGAGTTCCGAGTCCCCAGGGCCCAGCGAATACAACGCCCCAGAGAAGCAATCACGCGCTTGCAACACCCCATGAAAGCCAAATGGCTCAGGCGGACCGCCGCGTGGAGAGCCTCCACATTTCCTCCGAGTGGGAGCCCGGACGAACTCCCCTTTTCACGCAAGGCGGGAAGTTGATCGATTGCAGACGACGGGGAACCATTCGCTATTGCATGCAATCCATGCATGAGTCGGTTCCAACTGCCAAATAAAAAAGGGGAAAGAAGAGGACCAAAGCGAAAGAAGAAACCGAAATCTCGATGAGAGAGCACACAGCCAAGCCAGCCAGTCAGCCTAGTTCTACCTACCGCTTGCTTTTCTGTGTGCACTTATTAGTCTTATTCGCTACCTTGTCAGGTCCTATGCATGAAAAATCTTGTCTTATCAATCGTCCGAAGAGCTGCCGGATTTGCGGATAACACACCAAGCTAAATAAATTACACATAACACTCACAGTCTCACACACACACCCACACGCGCATACCCTCGATATCCTTGGTTGAGATTTGGATCCTGACACACATCCCGCCAAGCTCGAGGATGCCATTTCGCATGTCTATCCATGCCACTGGTTCCACTACTATATCGGCTACAGGCACATCTTAAAATCACCATCAGCAAGTGCTGAACAACGCTGCTCCAGTGAGCGAACCCGCGCCCCCGTCTTGATCCCAGCCTTTTTTTACCATCCCAAATGGCAAAGAAGACCTTTTTCCCTTTTGAATTGAGCATCTCTTTCCGCGTCCCCAGGACCTTGAAGAACGTGAAGGAAGAATCCCGAGTGGATCATCCAAGGGGGCTCCAAACACGCCAGCACAGAAAGAGGGAGTGGCGCCCATCCATTCTGCTGAACAATTTCGAAGAAGGGCAAGGTGAACCCAACCCAGAGCGAGCAGAAGCGCCAACAACCAGAACAACCACACAGAGCACCAGCATTCTGTTTTCGCATCTCACGTTCGGTCGCACCCCGTTTCTCGCATCCATTGCCTCTAGGGAATCAGTTGCTACCCACGCACGACTGCCAGCTCAGCTACCCTTTGTTTCCAGGCCGTCCTTCTCTTTCCCTTAATCTCGCACATGACCGTCCGGGTAGCTGTTTTCTTGCACTACCCATACCGCACACGCACACCAGGTATACCCCTCAAACTTTCCCCATCGGCGGAAAGGGAAAGTGAGGGAAGGCTGCAGCAGCGGCTCGCTTGTTTGCTGTCGAATTCTTTCGCCCAGGGACTTGCATGCTCTGACTTGGCGTAACGAGACAACATACAGAAGGGGGAGGAGCAAAAGCATTCAGAGGAACGAACTGGCCAGAAATTTTTCTACCCCAGGTTTTTGTACGGGCGACACAGACTCGAAAATGGAAATGGAGGAGGAGAAACACAAATTCATCATCCCGGTCCACGAAATGCGGCAACCCGGGACCGTCAACATTGACCCGGCGACGATGCAAACGCAACAGCAAACCGCAACATCACCACCCCCCGAGGCTCCCAGGACACAACACGTAGACAACTCATACCCGCAAATGGTACATCTCCGGGACGTACCCGATGCGTTGCCGCCGTACCCAGAATCTCGACATGCCGAATCTCGTAGGATCAGCATCGCCGAGTCGTCGGACCGCCCAGTTGTAGCTCACTCCTACGCACCCGCAGCACCGGTCTCAACAGCGGTGTCCATGTCGGCACAGGCGTCCGAAGGACAAGGTGGTAGCGGCGGCGGCAGCATGGCGGGCTGGATGCGGAAACTCGAGAACGCCGGCCAGGTCGAGGGTGAGCCGCGCAAGACGATTCTGGGCCTGACTATCTTTCGCTTCTGGGCGGCTGTCGCGATGGGCGTCATCATCGTCGGTGTCGCTATCGCCATCGGTCTGGCGCTGGGTTTGACTAACCGGTACGTCTGAATGTATCACCGATAAAAACGGGAACATCCTTTTTAGCTACTTCTCTCTCTTTTCTACCTTCCCCTCCCCCTCTCGACCGAACGGGGGAAGAAAAAAAGACTGCTCTGTACGTTTCCCTCTCTATACCTCCCCCCAGAAAGATTGCCAGCCAGCAGCCCTGGCTGACGCGAATCGTCTTCAGCAACCCGAGTACGTACTCGGAGACATCGTCCGACTCACCCTTAACGGTGATACAAATCCTCGGCGTGCCCTCCCCGGCTCCGGTGAACCGGTACTGCATGAGCAGCAGCTACGGCTCGGCGCGCTCCGAGAACACGACCGTAACTTCGTACGACGCCTCCGGTTCTCCGACCCGCTTCAACAACGACCAGGTCATGTCCTTCGACGTGCTCTGCAACACCTTCTGGCCGCAGCGTCAGGGTCTGAACCCGGCGCTGCGCGACATCTTGGTGATGATTGTCCCCGACATGTTGACTTGCACGACGCTCTACGCGCAGTACAACCAGGGGCACAGCGATTCCGTCGGCGACGACGTGTACGTGGGCGGCGGCATATGTGTCGGCGTCGCATTGATCAAGGGAGCGGGCCAGTTCTGTTACCTAAAGAAGGCGACGGGTATCAACGATATGACGGCCGCGGGCGGATTTCAGGTCGACTCTGCCTTGCTCACGGGGAATTGGGCAAACCTGACGAGCGACGAGCAGACGCTTGCCTATGGTGGTAATCTGGATGAGATTGCGTCCAACGGGACAGCCAGGAGCGGTTGAGCGGATTTTGGGGGAAAGGTATGATACGCGGGAGTTTGAGGCGTCCTTTCTTTTCTCCGAACGGCGCCTTGGAAGGAAGTTTGAATCAACGATTGGGATTCCAGCGCGAGGCGTGGTGCTGCGTTTGCGTTCCGTTTCGAGCAGCGAATGGCGGTATTTGGGGTCAAAGGCCTGATTGAAATCGGCCAGTTTAGCAAGCGCAATGGCCGTTCGAGTGGCGCTTTTGAAGGCTACATTTGTGTTATTTGGAAGGAGTGAGATCCTCCGAGATTAAGATGAAGCGTCATTTTAACGATCGAAAGAGACACGTCGTCACCAGATGGTATATCAGGCCATGAGCTTAGCAACCCAGCATTAGGTGCAGCACATATATCGGCTGCAGGGATGGATTCACAGTAGTCATAGGTCAAAGACGTCGAATATTATATGGAATCTGGCTGTATTGAACATCATAACTTACAATCACCTGTACCCCTAACAATGAGACATCTTTTCCAACCATCGCTTGAGAAGTCATTCCATTCAAAACCTCTGCAACAAACCGTCAACCGCTATCCTCTTGTACTGTGATGGGCTTTGACATGCCAGGATAAATATCCGTCCATTCTTTCAATGACATGATCCTCCTGACCACGTAACGCCACCGACGCCCTCATCGGTTTACCAAGGAAATGACGACAAGAAATGACAAGAATTGCCTAGATAGGTCCGGTGCGCTCGACAACGTCGGAGGTCAAAATCTAAGTGTCGCGCCATTCCTGGCCGTTCTGGATACCGTTAGGGGCGCCGTTGCTGCCAGAAGCCTTGCTCGTGTCGTCGTCCTCGTCCTCCAGTACCCGCGCAAGTTCATCCGGATCCTGCATCTTAGCGTCTGGGTCAAGCTCCTCGGCCTCGTCCCGTTGTCGGTTGTCACGTTCGGTATCGAGAACACCCTCATCGGCGCTTACGGAAATGCCCCTGGCACCCCACTTAGGCCGTCCGCCGCCGCGGCGACCTTCGTCTCCAAGGGCCGGGGCGCTCTCTTCGTCTTCCGAGTGCTCGAGGCGTTTGCCGAAGATACGGTTGAGAAGCCAGCTGCGGCGCATGTCGTCGGCGTCGACGATGCCACCGTTGCGAAGCTTGACGCGCTGGCGGGTGTAGTATACCCAGGCGAAGTCGACGTAGAGGGCAGTCTGGATGATACCGAATATGACGGAGACCGTGTTCGGGGCCTTGTCGTTCATGTCGAGCTCGCGAGTGATCCATCCAATCAGGTAGAGGGCGCGGTAGGAGCCGAGGGTAACGAGATAGAAGGAATTGATGACGGTGGGCACGGTGGTCTGGCGGAGGAGAAGGAGCTGGGGGAGGACGCAGACGGATTCGAGGATTTGGGAGAAGTCCCAGAGCCACTGGCTGACGTTAGCTATATCCCGGTTCGGTGCGAAATGTCCGGTAGACGTCGCATGAGACTCACCACTCTGAAACTCCAGAAGCTCTCGAAGATGAGCATGGCGAATGGCGAGAGAAGAAGGGAGCCGCCAAGGACACCGGCACCAACCTTCCAGGAGATTTCACGCTCTCTGGATCGGGGGTAAGCCCATTGCATAATGCCGATGATGTAGAAGGACGACATTATGTAGAATATTTTGAATATGAAGTTCCATGCTGATTGCTCGGCGAACAAGTCGAGATATCGTGTGCAGAACACGAGGGCGTATAAGCCTTGTGTGATGAGGGAAACACCTGCGGAGGAGCGCTTAGAGTCATAATTTGCGGCTTTCGTGTTGGGTTATTGGTAGACTTACCCTCAGCGCTGCTGTTGCGATGTATCGCCAGCATCAAGATGACTTTAGAAAGGAGATGGGAGACATCTCCCATTAGCCGGAATACCTGCCCATCCGTCAGTGATTCGATCCATAGCTTGGCTAGCCTTGACAACTCACGTTCCACGCAGTCATGATGCTGAATCGTGGGAAGTCAAGCTTCCGCTCTCTGTGGTCTGGCTAGGTATTCGGGGTTCGGAACTCGCGGTTGCGCACGACAAAACAATCGACGGGACGGGGCGGGAGGGAAGACGCCGGCGCCGTTTCACATCACACGGATCGGACGTCTTCAGTTATCGATGTTGGGAGATTCGGCGGAGGGTGTTTGACGACTGTTGGGAAGCTAAGATGGGTAGGTAGATGAAGTAGGTATGCGGCAATAGCAAGTTCCAGATACCTTGCGGTCCCAGGCTCAGCTATGCGCCATATCGCCTTCCCCCCCTTCAAACCCCACCCCCCAAAGCTGCCCAGCTGGCCTTAGTATTAGCTCGAGCCTGTGCCTTATCCGTGCTGGCGAAAGGTGACGACAGCCTGGCCCCAGCCACGTTGTACCACCTGCGGGCGCTGTGATTGGGTCGATGATGCAAGGGTCGCTTACGTAACTAATGTACATTGGGGATCCGATGTATCAAAGTAACACAAAAATCACCAGTCTCTCATTGTATTTTAGATTCAATGCCTCTTCAGATCGGATACGATGGAAACACGTAAAACACGTAGCCCAAAGTAAGTCGGCAATGTAAGGAGCAGAGATGGTGTTCAGAAGCCCTTGAAAGCCACAGGATTCACAGCCGACCCCGCTGGTGACTAGCGCCATTCCATTCCATGAACATGTGGGAGGTGAGAGAGTGGGTTGCTTGCTGCGTGGATTGCGAGGACCATACCATTTCGAGGAAAGCGAAGTCAGAACGGACCTCTGAGAGTTTATTGACAACACTGTGCGCTGCGCTGGAGTCATGGGATGGGTCAAGAGCTATTACCTCTTAGCCAAAGACACAATCACTCGTCAAATACCCGACGTCCTTCCGTTGCACCCAGGTCCTCATCCATCACGACGGACCCGTCGTATCAATCTCGTAAGGGCCCCTCTCGATGTTTCTGTCCGGAGAGTCGACATGGGATACAGCTCTCTGACGCGCGGCTGGTATAATTGGGACAATGGCATCGTTATCCGTCCTCGTTGTCCACGGACAAGTGTGGGTAGGCAGCAATCTTGCGCCGGAAGCTCATCCCTCCCACTCTCTTAAAGATGCACGCCAGTAACGCTGCTCGGATCGCTGTCATCGTAAGCGTGGCACGAGTCTTCACATCTTTGCAGGGTCCAGTTACTGAATAAATTGGAGACTAATTATGCCGTAGAATCGGGCCGCCTCAAACTAGTCAGCGACAGCGTCAATCTAGCAGATTGGAATTCCATCGCAGCGTTGTTGTTACTGACGGCTTGGCGCATGAGGTGGGGCCGTGGAAGGCCCAGAGCGGCGGCCGGCATGACCTTCCCGCTGGACCCTTCACTTCCGAGCCCCGCGCCGGTCAAACTTCCGCGCTAACGGTGCGATCCAATTAGGAGCTTAGGTTGGCAACAGTTTTCTTCTCAACGGCCAGAAGCCATATAGCTCATCCATGGTGAGATGCTTGCACCTTCTTCTGGTTGAACACCCGAAACTGCGCAGACAAGATAATTGCCAACGTTAATTATGCTGAGTTAACTTTCGTATTGTAACAATCCTCGTTGAACTTGTTTCTCACTTCCGTCTAGAGTGGGCGACTTGTTTCCGCAGCTTTTTGCATCTTGCTCCCCAGTCATCTAATGTCAGCATCACTCTCAGACTTCAAGCTCCAATATGGCATGCGTCGGTCGAAGCCTAGCCCTCTCCGGTGAATTTGCCATCAGCTGCGGGACCGTAACAGTCGATGTCAACAAGTCAAAAGTTCTCCTCATCCGACACCGACAATTAGGCGAATACATGCTTCCCAAGGGCCGTAAAGACATTGGCGAATCCCTTGAGAAGGCCGCAAAACGCGAAACGTACGAGGAAACCGGGATCAGAGTGGAGTTGCTACCAGTGAACATCAAGACCTTGGCCACCACACCATCCTCGTCGAGCCCCAACAACAGCTCAAATATCGTCACCGAACCCATCGCCGTATCTCAGCGTGACGCAGACGGTATTCTCAAGATCATTTTCTGGTACTGCGGATTCTGCAACTATTCCAGAGCAGGGAACCCAGCAAGAGAACGAAAATTTTGAGACGGCCTGGATTAACTACGACGAAATCGACGATGTCATCACCTTCAACGATGACAAAAGTATAGCTCATGAGGCTATTGCTACGATTTGCAGGTCAAGACTAAGAAATTGAGGAAGATTGATGCTGAAGAGCACCTCGAGATGGATCTGCCATTTTCCCTGGGTATATGAAGGTACCTCATTTAGATACCCAATATATCACTGATGATCAAATTCTGTACTTTGCACCCGAGGCGAGGATGCAAAACATCTGGAGCCACCACGGTTGATACCGTCATGACCCCAAGCCCGTGGTCTCAACCATCTCATTTCATGCCGCCACACAGTCCCGGAGACCGGGAGGCACGACATTCTGCCACCGGTACACAAACCCGATCTCGAAATTTTCAGGCGATCCGAAGGTTCGTCCTACACCAGCCGAAAACCCCGGAGCGAGCAAGAGACCGCTCCTTCCAGCCTCATCGACCCGAGTCATTGTCACGGGGACACCGCCGCGTGCAGCCTAGCAAAGACGATCTGCCGTCAGCACACGATCGGGATGTGGGCGGATAGCTCCTCAACCCCACGGCCGTCTTACCAACGGCACACCAGACCTGGGTGCTCCGACAAGGGTCGTCCGCGATATCATTAGTTCGTGGAAATGGGGCACATGGCAGTGCCCCCTTTTTTTTTTTTTTTTTTGGCTGCAGGTGGTGTTTTGAAAAACCAGCGCGGATAGTGAGCCGACGACAGCCCACCCCTCGAGGCGGGGACGGCACACTCCGGCCCACCACCTAGGAGCCACTGCCTGTTGGTCGCAATGCCGTGAGGTGGAGCACCTCCACTGGCCGCCAGTTGGATCGTAATCCCGGGTGAGTTAAGTAAAGCTAAAGGCAAATGTGTAGAGGGTCGTCTTCTCGTTCGCGGGGGGCCGCTGCCGTTGGAGCCCGCCCCCATCCATCCGGGAAGATGCATCGGTTCATTCGGAGTGTTGTTGTTGTTTGCTGTTGGTGCTACAGTGCGTGGGAATTCATGGACATAGATACGCTCGATGTGCCCCTCGCCAGCATTTCCTCCAACCCTTGCGGCGCTCATTTGTTTGTTGATTTGGTAACCTACTTGGGCCTCAGACATCACAAACGGTATCACCTATATCTGTTTTCTTTTTCTTTGTCAGGATTGAAGCAAACAGCCCCTATCTCCTTTTTCCAGCTTCTGTGCCGCAAGACCCGAGTGCGCCGCCCTATATCCCCCAGGATTACGACGACATTCGATGACGTTGCGCCCAGCCAGGCAGGGGAGGATATAAGCAGGCACCAGTCCCTAACAAAACCGCGCTGTTGCGCCCTGGCACAACTGCGTGCCGGAAATCCTTTTAGTTCTACGGATTGGCGAACCGTCCACGAAATCCGAAAGAACAAAAAAAAAAAAAAGACATGCAACTTGGACGATTGCTATCGACGGTCGGCGTCGGCTTAGCCCTCGCTCAAGCCGCACTGATCCAAGACCCGATCTCCAAGACGCCGAGCTCCGCCGCAAGCGACGACAAGTCCTGGCCCCAGCTTTCCACGTACTGGCCGGATTCGAGGTCAGTGTGCTCAAATATGGAATTGTCCCTCGTACTGACTCTCGCCGCAGCTTCTCGGCTCATTACGACTCGCGGTTCGCAACTTCGGCTCTCAACTCGACAGCCGAACGTGCCGCTCTCAAGGTCTTGGTCCAGACCTATCTCTCCACCCTCCGCGACCTGGGCGTGCAGACATGGCTTGCCCACAATTCCCTGCTCGGCTGGTGGTGGAACAAGCAGGTTCTTCCCTGGGACGTACAGCCCACGGTGCAGCTCTCCGAGAATGGCATCAAGTTCCTGGCGGCGTACTACAACATGACGACATGGTACTACGAGTACTCCAAGGTGCCCGGCGGCCGCGAGTTTCAGCTGGAGATCAACCCCAACTACAAGAATGGTGCCGTAGACGACAGCTTGAACTCAATTGACGCCAGGTGGATTGACATGGAGAACGGGTTGTTCATCGACATCACGGCCGTCAGGTATGCCGAGAATCATTCGGAAGGCGAGGGTGTACTGGCGACCAAGGATGGCCACGAGTTCCGGGAAACGTATCTGTACCCACTGCTCGAGACGACGTTCGAGGGCGTAAGGACCAAGATTCCCTTCAAGTATAAGGACATGCTTTTGGCAGAATATGGAGATGAGGTTTTGTTCAACAAAGAGATCAAGAAGTAAGTTCGCTTCGGTGAGGTCGTCTTGGATGTGCTAACGATTTTCGAAGTCACAAGTTCGTGGATAGAGACATGGAGTGGGTTCCGGAGGAAGAGCTCTGATTGATACGAAGACCGAAAACTGTACGATTTGCATGGCGAGGAGGGAAGTCATGGTGTTGATGGGAAAACAAGCCCTTTTTTTTTCGTACGGCGTTAGGGGATACCCAGGATCTGACTACTTCAGCAAGCTCAAGACACAGTCGGCGCCATGCGCACGTCTCAAATGTTTCCTGTTGTGTGCATGGCATGTTCTCTCCCGTAGTTCGTTTTTGTCCATTGCATCCACCCTGAAACTCAAGCCGCCAGCTTCATACCCTTCACTAGTGTCTCCAAATCACGAGGCATTGTGGTTAAGCGAGCACGAAGGGGACATGATCCTCCACCGTTGCATTTGTGCGAGAAGTCCTGTGCCATCACACCGACCCGAGCGATGATCTCTGATACCGCTTCCTCCTGCAAACCCACAAGTGGCCAGAGCTTGTGTTTATCGAGGGCGGCGAGGTAGTTGCCCATGCGCGAAGCCGTGGTGCAAACGTCGGGTATAAGATCTGGATTGTGACAGGGGTTACACTTCTTGGCTTCAGCCTGGGGTCGTCGGCCGCAACCGAGGCAGAGCTGTGCAGGAGTGCCGTATGCCTGACGACTCGTCGAAAGGTCGTCGAGAGACGACAAGGCTTTGAAAATGGCAGTCAAAGTTGTATGGATATGATTAGTGAGCTTATCTGGCCAAAAAATATTAGCAATGGTCCATCGAGCCACCTGAAGTTTTCTCATCGCATAGTAGATCGGATGTGCCAGTTTTCTCGAGACAAACTGCAGCAGCGGAGACTTGGAAAGGGAAATCTCACCCACGACTGGCTTAGGAATCTGAGCCAAATCTTCATGTTTCGCCCATGTCTCGGGGAATGTCAGCGGCAAGTTGCGAAAAGCCAGGTTGAGAATCTCGAGAGGTTTGTAGTGTGTCTCGAACTTCGTGGTGGTCAGCAGGACGTATCCGATATCGCCGACGTCAGGTTGGCTTTCTGCGGCGATCTTGTCAAAGAGCTCCTGGCACTAGCGGGAGATCCAGGGAGCAAGAGCTTTATTGAATCCAAACATGGAGCTGACGTCCGCAACTTTGGAGAGCTGACGAGCGTCCAGGTACTCATACTCGTCGGTGTTGGTGTGGTGGAGAAGCGAAAGAATGCACCTCATCTCAAACTTGAGGGGTTTATCCGATGCAATCGGCAACAAGTTGTTCTCGAGCACAGCTTTTGGCATGGTCATCATGGTCGCAAGCTTGGGCGACGCGAGCTTCAGAACTGTGGAGGAGACGCGGAAGCAATCGGTCTGAGAGGAAGATGTGTTGATAACAGCAACGACGAGATCGCCGTCTGACAAGATCGGCTCAGCGGGTGGAAACAGAATTTGCCCCAAGATTTCATCCAAGGCCTCCGGGCTGACAGTGTTGATTGGGTCATCGGCCGCACTTATCGTGCTTGTGGAAGGCATCGTGGAGATGCCGTTTTTGAAGTAGCTCGTGGATGGCCGGCTCTGTTTGGGAATGGAAGAGGAGAAAGACGAAGGATCTGAGGAAGGGAAAGCAACTTATATGGAGGAAATTGACCGCCTCAAATTACCTTATCTCTCCTAGGCAGGGAAGTATGCCGCCTGAGTTAATGTAGGATAGGCACCTACCTTGGAGGATCTGGGATGATGGGGTCTTTGACCACAAAGGGATGCCACAACGGTACGAGCGAAGACATGCTTCTCTTGAGCTGAACGACGAAAGGAACCGACAGCAAGAGATTCAGGTGACAAGGCAGCAGCAAAACACGGGCAACACGTGGAAACGTCAGAGGTTGATTACATCGCACAACAATAGAAGTCAATGTAGGAATTCGAGATGCTCTTAATGCAGAGACCCCGCGAAGACACTCGATTGATTGTCCTGAATGTGTTGAATCCTGTTTCAGGCTCCAGATTCTTACATTTCCGGCCTGTAACCCAGCTAGCTGGCTCCCGATTCAATGTTATTATGTGATCGTTTCCATACATTTAAGTATTGATTTTGGGCTTCCTCCAACTTTAGATCACAGGTCTGCTCCAAACATGCATCCAAGCCCCTTTTCACGACGCCGGTATCCCCGTCGATTGACAGTCTTTCAGGAAGCTGGTTATAGTAGGGATTCCTACGGCGACGGGGCAGCCCCAAGACTTCGCTCCCCGAGTCTTTGGGGTTGTTGAGGGCATATAAGAAAGCCTCGATCACTCTAATTTCATTAGGCGTTGTGTTATCGGGGTTATCTAAGGATCTCAATGTCCAGGCCTCGGGACACGCCCGTTACAACGCTGAGCTTGCCCACGAGTCCCCCGTCTTGTATAATCTGGAGAGACATAGGACGGAAATTGCCCGTTCCGCGAAATTGGCGGATGGGCTTGGTACAACGCCTGAATGGTAGCTGCGACATGTATGCGCGCTGGTTGCCGAGATGAAAATGACAACCGAATTTTTCTATGATTTTGACTTGAAGCAACATGGAACAGAATCTGTGCCGTCTTTGACTCCGAAATCGACATACTTGGGGCTCGACAATTTCGCTGAGTGATATCAAATTAACTAGGAACCAAGAGATCTGTTCTTTAAGAGATATGCCGATTCACCGTCGCCGCAGGTCCTCACGAGGAACTTCAATCGTCTGAGAGACCCGTTGTTGAGGCGACCGCCACGGTGAGACATGCATCAAGTCCGGCCGCGACTATATAACGGAGCGGGATGAGCTCTCCCAAGCCGCCATTGAAAGTAGACCGTTATCCGGCGCCGCAAACCTACCGATCGGGCCTGTAGCGCCAGTTTCGACT
Organism: Colletotrichum agaves; assembly: GCA_036785465.1. Classification (NCBI taxonomy): domain Eukaryota; kingdom Fungi; phylum Ascomycota; class Sordariomycetes; order Glomerellales; family Glomerellaceae; genus Colletotrichum; species Colletotrichum agaves. The sequence goes on along the minus strand of JAXISO010000054.1, from coordinate 114,551 downwards.
GAACATCGGAAAGGTGGTCTGGGCAGTATTCGCATGAAACTGCTTGCGTAGCATTGGTTTGGCTTGTTCGGATGACAGCAAGGCACCCTTGCCGCCCGATGGCTAAGTTGAAGTTTCCCCGCGAACCACGTTGCATGTTCCCCAGACGAGTTATCCGAGGTGTACTGGAGTTGTTAGGACTTGATGTGCACATTATCCACTAAAGCTTCTCAACGTCTGGTGAACTTGGCCTTCAATGTATAGGTAGCTCACGGGAAAAGTGATCTTGGCATTAGGTTTGCGCCTGTCACTGACACTGGGCGATGGCTTATATAGGAAACGTAGAATGTACATTGACTATAGGAAGTAACAACCAGACGCTTAACCAAACCGCAGATGTGTTCTGCGAGTGCTGTGGGATCGTGCCCGTTCCTCCCGACCTGCCCGTTTCCAGCCATGGGGTCTTTGATGGCCAACCCGAGGTATCTTGACCACGTTTTAACTCCTTTAGATATAACAACGATTGACGGAATATTCCCAAAAATTCAGTGAACGAAACGCTTCTCGAACTCATCATAAAGCAGGGGACTGATTTCATCGCTGCTCATGCCCTCGACTTCCAAGAGAACTCCCTTCTTCGCATAGTGCTCAAGTAATGGTTCGCTTGTCTCCTGGAATTTACGGAACCGCTCCCTGTAGACGGCTTCGGTATCGTCTGGCCGTTGGATAAGGGGCTCCCCGGTCACATCATCCTTGCCGGGCACCATAGGAGCGTTGAAAGTGGTGTTGTACACTCGGCCGGAGGGTTCGTGAACCCAACGACCTGCAATGCGCTCCATAACAACGTGGAAAGGCGTTTTGAGGGAGACGACGAGGTTGATGGGGATAAGCTTATCGCATGTTACGGCCTGGACCGCAGTGCGGGGGAATCCGTCTAGAATGAATGAGGCGGAAGGATCCTCGGAAGCCTCGGGCGGGCCGTGGCTGTCGAGGGCGCCCGAGGCGGTGACGAAGTCGTCAAGATGCTCCTCGTAGAAGGCGCCAACGCTGGCGGCGGAGGATGCGAGGGTCATGACCTGCGGGCGACCGCGGTTGAGCAGCCAACCATTCTTGTACATCTCGTTGGAGATGAGGCGCATAATCAGTTCATCAGCGACCAAGCCGCCGGACTTCATGGTCTTTTCGACCTTGATGCCTGTGGCGAGGAGTGGTTAGCATGTGTTTTGCGACGGTGCGCGCGGCATGTGAAACCTACCGAGAGGAGTTCGGAGCTTGACATTGTTGCGGAGAAGGTCTCCCGTGCTGATAGACTGGAGTTGCGGGAAGCGTTGAAGAAGTCGATCGGACTGCGTTCCTTTTCCAACACCGGGGGCTCCGACGAGAATGACGCGGGCAGCCTTGCGGAGTCTCATAGTATAGGCGACTCAATTGGTAAATCGGCGCAGACGGTCGATTGGGTGCACTCGGAGGTTCTAGGAGACGGCTCTAGGCCGAGAAATGGGGAGACAAGAGTCGTTCAAGTCGGAGTAGCTTCGAATTTGGCTGGTGTTGGCTCTGGCCCCGGGACATGCGGGGGAAGAGGTGCTGGTCGGAATCGCGAGACCCAAGCGGGATCGTGGTCGGGAGGAAATTAGGAGAAGTCCATGGCCACGGCGGAATGGTGATATTTAGGACAATCTGGGGAGGGAGGGAAGAAGAGAAGAGGAGAAGAGGAGAAGAGGAGAGAAAGTCGGATGGGAAGCGTCGAGGTGGTACAGCAGGAATGCCGAGCAGCGCGGGTGGAGAACAGCGAGGGGACGCAGAACCGCGGTGGTGGGATGCAGCGGCGTGAGTGCAGGGGGCGATGGAGATTGGCGTGTGCCTCAGACGGGTATGCTTGGAAATCGGGCGATGGTCGGATGGGCGTTGAGAGCGACACGTCCAAGACACTACCGTGAGCACTTTGCGCACTACGTAGGTGGCATCCCTCCGCTGCAGTGTTAGGTCGACGGCGCGGTTGAGCAGTAGTCGTTGACAGCGAGGCGATACTAATACCTTACCTAGGTACCTAGGTATAGAGTACTGCCTTCTTTTAGTGGATTCCATTTCATTGGAGCCCAGTGTGACAGTTCGACTTCCATTCTTTCAGTCCCGGGTAGATCGGAGATTCCTCCCTGAGCATTCAAACCCACGTTGGACCCTTCGGCGTCTTCCCAGTTGTCTTGGTTGCTTGGTCCTTGATTCCCTAGAGGCCCGCGGTCTCAAGGTCTAAAGTCCGGGGTACACTAGCACCTGGCAGGCAGGCTGGCACACCACGGGCCAGCAAAAGGCAGGGGAATGTCCTGTGCCTGTCCAGTGTCATCACTTTCGCTGATCTTGGGAATAGGTAAGGTAAGACAAGCAAGCGCATGGAGCCGTAGCAAGAGGGCGAAGTGGAAAGCTGCAGCTGGCACCGAAGACCGCCGTATCCGCCAGCTGGCAAGCAAGTCATTCAAGAACAGGAATCCCGAGTGTCGCTTTCAAGGTCCCACCAAAAAGTTGTGAGCGGAGTTCAGAAAATCTAGGGAGGAGCATTTGTTGAGGCGGCTTTCGGCTGCGTAGCCGTCATCAACGCTTCAGTTTCCGAATACGCACTGACTGGCCTCTTCTCTCTCGAGCCAGCTACTACGAAAACAACGTCTGCAGCACTGAGAATGGTGAGTTCGGATCATTGGAGTTGGCCGAAAAGGCTTGAAGTAATAAAGATGCGCTCGGCCCTTTATCAATTCTACCTGGTTTTCTCCAACCTGGCTGTACCACCACGTACCCGTAACTAACCTAACAGACTGTAGCCAGGCTATTAAGGAGCGAATAGAAGAAAACCAAGTATTGGTCCTGAGTTGGCATAAAAAATGCAGAAAATTGCCCATCTGTCCTCCACGCAATGCCATCTAAAAAGCCCACGTCAGTCTTGATGCAAGTCGGCAAGTCCAGTCTTAGTCCAGGCAAACAGCACTGAGCAGAGCCAGAACACTGTTCAATTGTCCACCGGGCGGCGGTACTGCAGCATCTGGTGGCCGGCCTCCCGGCTTATCCTACTTCTAATTCCGACGAGGAAAACAGGCGCCATTCGCACAGCCCAGCGGACCAGAACAACATGGGAACAGCTCATTACTCGGGCCAAAGACAAGCTGCCAGCTAAGGTCAGGATGACCCACCGATCTACAGGAGACCGCCATCATCTTTCTTTGCTACCCATGTGGCGATAACACGATCTGTCCAATTGGACCTCGTCGATAGTCCAGAAAGTGGAGGATAGCTGGTCCGGGCTCAGCCTAAATGAGCGGTACGTACTCACTCAACGATACGTACCAGGATCTGGAGGTGCTTTCTCTCTCTCCAACATTGCAAGCCCGAAGAGGCAAACCCCGTGATCTTGCACGTGCCGCACCCGGTCCCTGGACGCCCCCGGAATGGGTGGTTTCGGAAGACAGGGACTGTGGACCAAGTCGTGGTAGCACCCCATTTGATGCGATCGGTTGCCCTCCATTCCAGAATTCTTGAGTCGTTCCGCATCGTATTACCTCTCCCCGTCACTTTCTTCATCACCGTTCTGTAGTTTGTAGTATACTGCTCACTGACACCACGTCGCCCATGCTCGTTGCTCCTTGGTAATCTGTTGATTATTTCCACCCACTTTTTCACCATCCAGGTGCACCTCCTTACCCTCCCATTTGCCATCCAAGCACGGCTGCATTATGAGCGCTTCAGCAAATGTCGCTCGTCGGGCGGTAATTGCGAACCCCTTCCTGGGCAACGGTAAGCCACCCTCCTGCATCTGCCATTCTGCCCGACCATCACCGCGGTCTGCGGTAAAGGGCGACTCTGAATCTCCTCTCTGACTCTCCGCAGCGCGTGCGTTGTCTAGTCTCGGTGTTTCGTCAGCGGTGCTCGGCCGAAACGCAAGACACCTGCCTCGTCGAACAAACGCTCTCGCCATTCTCGTTCCCATCCGCCAGCTAGGCACCGACCACCACAATCACGGCCAGGCCGGCCCGCCGCCGGGCTTCAATGTTGAAGATGCTAAGAAACCTCTGCCCAAGGAACCGGCGACCAAGACGGAAACCAAGGCCACAAAGGAAGCCAAGGATGCGGCTGAATTCGAAAAAGCCTCGGACAGGGCTGTCGCCGACAAGGCCGACTCTGACGCCTCTCTGTCCGAACTTGCTGCTGCGAAGAACGCTGGTGTCGAAAACAAGGAGGGTGCGAAGAAGGATATGACAGTCTGGCAGAAGGTCAAGAAGGAGGTTCACCACTACTGGGATGGAACGAAACTGCTCGCCGCGGAAGTCAGAATCAGCACCCGTCTTGCCTTGAAAATGGCTGCTGGTTACGAACTCAGCCGAAGAGAGAACCGACAATTGCGCCGCACCGTCCAGGATCTCGGTCGCCTGGTGCCGTTCTCGGTTTTCGTTATTGTTCCTTTCGCTGAACTGCTACTCCCGGTTGCCCTGCGACTCTTCCCCAACTTGTTGCCCAGCACCTACGAGGGCCAAAAGTCCAAGGATGCCAAGGCCAACACTCTCAGAGCGACGCGTAAGGAGGTCAGTGAGTTCCTCCGATCTAGTCTTAAGGAGACCGGACTGCCCTTGACTCCCGCCACCACTCAGAGCGAGGCTTTCACCACATTCTTCAGGAAGCTACGCTCCTCCGGCGAGTCGCCGACTCATGAAGATGTTATCAAGGTCTGCAAGATCTTCAAGGACGACCTCACTCTCGACAACCTCTCAAGACCCCAGTTGGTCTCCATGTGCAGGTATATGAACTTGAACACTTTCGGTACGGACAACATGCTCCGATACCAGATTAGGCACAGAATGCGCCAGATCAAGAGAGATGACAGACAGATCAGCTACGAGGGTGTTGATAGTCTGACCGTGGCCGAGCTGCAGATGGCGTGTGCCAGTCGCGGTATTCGTACACACAGCGTCTCCCCTGCGAGGATGCGCGAGTACCTCCAGCAATGGCTGGACCTGAGATTGAAGGAGGGTGTTCCTTCCACTCTGCTCGTTCTGAGCAACGCCTACATGTATGGCCAGGTCCCTGCCCACAGCCAGATCGAGGCCCTCGTCGGCGTTCTGTCATCTATTCCTGATGAGCTCTTCCACGAGATTTCTCTTGAGGTGCACAATGCCGAGGGTGCTGCTACCAACAAGCAGCGTCTTGAGGTTCTCAAGGAGCAACAGGAGCTCATCGACGAGGAGAACAGCCAGAACGAGGAGAACGCCAGCACTGGCTTCGCCACTCCTCGTGACGTTGATGACATCGATGAGAAGGAGGAGAGCAACCAATCTGCCGAGGCCCAGACGACCGCCTCAAGTCAGGCCCAGGAAGCTAAGGACGCGGAGAAGGAGATGCTGGCTGCGAGACACCAGAACGCCCAGACTGAGAAGGCGGAGAAGAGCGAGAAATAAGTCGCTGAACAACTGTAGACAATCATATTTCCTTTTGTTAGACGTGTATGGCATACGGCTGGGTAGCGTGTACTAAAAGAGGGTTCATGACACCCAGGAACAGCACAGGTCACTAGAAAGATCCATCTCAGGAAACCAAATAGATTCTACTACTGTACAACGGCGGCTGTTGTGTAGATGCTACCAGTTATGGAGACTTGTACCCTATACCAATGGAATTCTTTGTCTAACCGGTTCCTCGAATCGCCCTGCAAGGCTGGCCAGAGCTTCAGTGCCAATGAAAAAGCCATCGCTGTCAGTCTAGGAAGACAGCGGTCCGTGACTACTGCTCTCTGGCTTTGACTTCGTCATAGCCTACCGCCCGTCTTGTCTGACGGTGTTTCCCGACTGCTAGCGAGCTACCTCATCGTTGGCCGGATTCAGGGGACTCCTGTGGGTACCCCAGCGACTCCCCGCTATCGCGCTGCCCAACCGCATCAGGTCAGCTACACTAACTAAGCTTGCAGCGTCATCACCGCTCAGCGACGGGCAGCTCCTGCCCATTCCCCACCATTGCCGCCGACACTTCCTGCAATTGTCCGGCAAACAAGACGATCCCTCCGCCATCACTCTTTCCTTGCGACAATCGAGGTGCTAGTTTCCCGACCTCGATAATTCGACGATAACTGCGATTTCTGATCATTCGACGAGACATTATAGCTCGATTCAGGCCCAGCTCTCATCACCCGATCTGCAATTACCTCCTTCACGACGACGACGCTGACTTAACCCCACGTCCACACTGCTGGACGACATGTCGGTTATCGACCAACACCACGACGACTTCTCCAATGTGTCCTGGCACACGGAGCATCCTGCTGCTGCTGAGAGCTCCAGCTCAGTGGCGGCTACAAACCCTGACGAGACTGATCGCAACGGACATTCTGCCTTTGACAGCGATGCGGCAGAAACAGACGGCCGGGAAGTGCTGGAATGCACCGTCTCCGAGCCGCTGAAAGAGAACGACGGTTCCAAGGACACCTTTGTGTCGTACCTAATTACCACCAATGTAAGGCTATTGAAAGTCTTTGTGGCGATGTTTTACAAGGCTGCTGCTCCCACTGTAGGTTTGCGCTCTAACACAGCTCTGCTAGACCACATTTGCGACCTTCCAGCGATCACATGCATCAGTTCGCCGACGTTTCACGGATTTCGTCTTCTTATATAAGGCACTGAGCAGAGATTATCCCACCGCCGCGGTTCCTCCCCTCCCAGATAAGCAGCGTATGGAATATGTCAGCGGCAACCGCTTCGGCCCGGACTTCACCAATCGTCGGGCGCATTCTCTCCAGCGTTTCTTGACCCGTCTGTCCCTTCACCCTGTCCTTCGTCGCGCCGATATACTTCACATCTTCCTCGAAAGCCCCGACTGGAACGCCACAATGCGCAGTCGCAGTACGCGAGGATCTCAGAGTAGCGATGCAGGCAGCAGTGGCGTCTTCGATAATCTGACGGATAGCTTTCTCAACGCATTCACCAAAGCCCACAAGCACGACAAGCGATTTCTCGAAGTACGCGAACGTAGCGACAGGCTTGACGAAGACTTGGCGCACATCGAGAAGGTGGTCGCAAGAGTGGCTCGTCGGGAGAACGACCTCGAGCTAGACTTCAAGGACCTGGCGGAGCAGTTCCAGAAGCTGATCACCCTCGAGCCCGGGGTTGAGAACGAAGTCAGACACTTCGCCAACTCGGTCGAAGATACTGCGATGGGCCTGCGGAAGCTCAAGGACGTCACCGATCAAGATTACCTCGGCAGTCTCCGGGACATGCAAGCCTACAGCACCGCGCTCAAGGCCCTCTTGAAGGCGCGGGAGCAGAAGCAGGTGGACTATGAGCAGCTCACGGAGTATCTGAACAAGAATACTGCTGACAGGGACATGCTCCAGTCCGGGCAGGGCGCCGGCGGTCTATCGGGTGCCAGCGGCAGGCTCATGCGCAAGCTGGAGGATGTGCGCGGAGTAGACCACGAGCAGTCACGCCGTGATCGGCAACGAAAACTCGAGATGAGCATCGACAAGCTTACCACCGAGGCCGAGCGAGCCAAGAAGACAAGCGAGATGTTCGACGACGAGGTTGTTAAGGAAGTCGCCGATTTTGAGCGGATTAAGCGAGTTGAGTTCAAGAAGCAACTTGGCGGGCTTGCTGACTCTCACATTGAGTTCTACGACGAGATGATTGAGATTTGGGAGGGATATGTCAAGGCTATGGAGAAGGAGGGCGTGTCGGGCACTCGCAGCACTGGCGTGGAGCCACCCGGCCGAAGATTGGCTGACTAAATGGGCGTTGGAGGTACAGGTTGAGTTATTGAGCTTGCAGAGGCTGAAGCTCGTTCAATGACGACGTCTCAAACCGGGGACAACCTCGGATAATGGGTTGTTGCGTGTTGGAATATGGAATTGCTTCGGATGGAATTTCGGGACAAAGTTTTTAAGAGGCTCCGCAGAGAGAGAGAGAGAGAGTCGGCCATTCATCTGGAGCACAGGGGACGCCGACTTTGAGAGCTGGGCATTAATTATGAAGAGGGATTGAAACCCTGTTGATAACGAATACTACATTTTCATCGGCGCGGATTTACTTCGTGTGATGGGTAAATAAACCCCCGGCACTGGTATCGTGGAGACTAATGGCCCCACGGAGAGCTAGAATAAGAACCCTGAATTGCTAGAAAATCGAACGAGTACCTATGGGACCAACTCAAGCCACAAGACTCTAGCCGTGTCCTTGAAAATATGAGCTTGCCAACAGAACATTTATCATGACTGCTATTCAGTTGGCTGCAATTGTTGAATCGAGCGTGGTCTATGCATTCGTTGCGTTCAATTAGTCGCGAACATCACTCAGGGTCCCCCTCTATGAGATGTTTATTCTTTGAGCGCGCCCAAATGTTTGCCATCTGGGAACATGAGTTTCATGTGGTGGCTGTCAAGACTAAGAAATCTGGACGTTTGTTATGAGACGTAGCATCATCGCCGCCATTGTCGGACATACCAAAAGGCGAAAACAACAACGTTTCAAGAGATGAATACGCCAGGCCGGGGGGTTTTTTTTTTTGGGGGGGGGGGGGGGCGTTGGAAGCTCAGAATGTTACTTATTATTATATTGCAAGGTCTAGCGTGTCATAACCCGGGCGTTGGACGGCAGCGATTCCGAAACGGTTGACTGTGTCAAGCGCCAAGGAACGACGAGCCCTCCAGAGTCCAGCCTCAGAGAAAGGGCAGATTGATCAGCCCTTCCCGGCCCGCGAATCTGTGATTTGAGGTCTGGGCGTTTGGACCCCTTCTGTCTTTTCTTTTCAGCCAAGACTTTGGGGACGACCGCTGAAATTAGGAATTGGTTGCAGGCTGTCTGAGACTCCCAGGACTTATTGGGCGGTAAATTGTACGAGTATGATAATCTTGTGTACTTTACGCTGAATACCTGAATGAAGGCAGACGTTCGCAATTTGAGGGAAATAGCTACCGCAGTAGATTGATAGGAGATTGGGCTTTGAGCAGCATGTGCAAGTGTTACGAGTCGAGGCACGTACGCAAACGGGGAAAGAGGAAGGAGGCTACTACGTACCTATCCGTACTAATATCAAGTAAGCAAAAAAAATAGCGGCATGAGCAAAGGCTGCATCTTTCGGAATGCGCTTTCTGCAGCACCCTTCTTTTCAGGAATCTAGGTCCCGTGGGTGTTCGCCGCTCGCGCAACCAATGAGGCGTCTTGGTGGTGGTCGCTGCGCCAGGGTTGAAACGGCAGTGGGCTGTGGACTTCAGTGTTTTCGGTGCTCTGTTTGCAGGTACCATTCCGCGACTTTTAGGAGGTTTGGGTAGCGCAGGTCGAAGTGGGGGTGCTTATGTTACTATCATTTTCGAGAAGGCCACGAAACATCATCTACCTTAGCTGCGCAGGAGGGTCGTCCTGTGTTCCAGGTTTCTTATTCCCACCTATCCGTAGCACCCATCGACTTAGTTTGTCTGTACTTTGTGCATTTTACCTTTTTCTTACTTTTTGGCTTTTCCTTCTGTAAGGTACCTTGAACGATCATCTTTTACGATCCGTCACTCCAAGTTCTCTTTATTTCCTGCATTTGCTCTCGCCGCGGTCCTGGCGTATCCCCTCTATCGCATGTTGGAGTGCCTACTAACCATGAAACGAGGTTTCCCCGCTGTTTCTTACGCGTGAACTCTGGCCTTTTAAGTAGTAACCGACCATAAACCATTCACGAGTTCCATCAAGTCTGCCCTTGCCAAGCAGCGACAAAAGCTTTGGCCAGCTGCCCTTGCCACTTGCGACTCGACCACGACCCGTCTCCCACGTCCACTCTCTTCCCCCAGCAAAGACGGCCCCGGTCCGCTTCTTTGTTCCCCTAATCGAGGTACGATCGTGTCTTTTTACTTCATCTCCTTCCCGAATACTCAGAAGCCAGTCACCTAGAATCGGAATCTGGCAGTGATATTTGATGCTGACGCCTATCTGTTCTTAGCTACTCCCTGCACGTTCCCCCTGTTCCTTCGAGGGGTTCACGCCTATCCAGCCATGAAGCTATCCGCGATTCTCCTAGGCTTGCTCGGCCTCGCAGCCGGTGCTTCGATTCGAAACTACGAGACGAACGACTACTATGTTCTCGAGCTGGATTCGTCGACATCTCCTGGTCAAGTTGCCGATCGCTTGGGTTTGCGCCACGAGGGCTCTCTCGGCAGCCTCGACGGTCATCACATCTTTTCCGCGAGAAAGGAGTCGCACGATATCATCAAACCTGCCCTGCAGGAACGAAGGTTGAGGAGGCGAGGGTTGGGCGACTTCGATCCTCTCGATGGTGTACGCTTTTCACAGAAGCAGCTGCTTCGTCAGCCTTGGCAGAAGAGAGTGCTTCCTCCTCTGTATGGCCCGAGGAATTTCGGTCGTCAGGAGAAGGCGGATCCTGGTATGGTTCAACATATGAACAAGATCATGCAGTCTCTAAACATTGCCGACCCCATATTCAATGAGCAGTGGCATCTGCTCAACACCGTTCAGCCGGGTCATGACATCAACGTCACCGGTGTCTGGACCCAGGGCATCACGGGCAAGAACGCAACTGTCGCCATTGTGGACGACGGTCTCGATATGTACAGCGATGACCTCAAGCCCAACTATTACGCCGCCGGTTCCTACGACTTCAACGACCACCGCGAAGAGCCGAAGCCAACCCTTAGTGATGACAAGCACGGCACTCGTTGCGCCGGTGAGGTCTCGGCTGCGAGGAACAATGTCTGCGGTGTTGGTGTGGCCTACGAATCCAAGATCGCCGGTATCCGCATTCTGAGCAAGCTTATCTCGGATGCCGACGAGGCTGTCGCCATGACCTACGACTACCAGCACAACGATATCTACTCCTGCTCCTGGGGACCACCTGACGACGGACGATCAATGGACGCGCCCGGCATTTTGATCAAGCGCGCGATGCTTAAGGGAATCCAGCAAGGTCGTAGCGGGAAGGGATCCATCTATGTCTTCGCCAGTGGAAACGGTGCCGCCAATGATGATAATTGTAACTTTGACGGCTACACGAACTCCATTTACAGTATTACCGTCGGCGCTATCGACAGGAAGGGCCAGCATCCGTACTACTCGGAGAAGTGCTCCGCCCAGCTTGTCGTAACCTACAGCAGTGGCAGCGGAGACGCTATCGTACGTATTCATGCCCTCCGTGCGACACCTTACAGCTAATAATTTGGCAGCACACGACCGATGTCGGCACAGCCGCTTGCTACAAAGGTCATGGAGGAACTTCCGCTGCCGCCCCTCTGGGTGCTGGCGTCTACGCCCTCGTTCTCGAAGCCCGCCCTGACCTTACCTGGAGAGATATGCAGTGGCTCGCGATGGACACCGCCGTGCCTATCGATGAGAAAGACGGAGAATGGCAGCCGACAAAGATCGGAAAGAAGTTCAGCCACACGTATGGATACGGCAAAATTGACGCGTACGCCATGGTCGAGAAGGCCAAGACCTGGAAGAACGTCAAGCCGCAGGCGTGGTACTACTCCCCCTGGGTTCATGTCAACAAGGCTATTCCCCAGGGTAAGGACGGTGTCGCTGTCAACCTCGAGGTTACTGCCGAAGCCCTGAAGGAGGCCAACCTCGAGAGAGTGGAGCATGTGACGGTCACTATGAACGTCAACCACACCCGCCGCGGTGATTTGAGCGCCGACCTGATCAGCCCCGAGGGCGTTACTAGCCATCTGTCCGTCACTCGCAAGATGGACTCGGCTCGCGCTGGATATGTCGACTGGACATTTATGAGTGTTGCGCATTGGTAAGTTGACCCGGATCTAAAAGGCTTATGAAAGTGGTGCTGATTGTAAACCAGGGGCGAGTCCGGTGTTGGCAAGTGGACCGTCATCGTCAAGGACTCGAATGAGAACGAGCACCAGGGTACTTTCATCGACTGGCACTTCAAGCTCTGGGGCGAGTCCATCGACGCAAGCAAGGCCAAGCTTCTCCCCATGCCCACCGAGGAAGATGATAATGACCACGCTTTGGTTGCGACCACCAGCTTGCCTGCTGCCACGATTTCTATTACCCACCCTGCGCAACCCACCGAACATATCGCTACTCCTTCGGATCATCCCAACCGACCAACCAAGGTCCAAGCCGGGACGCCCACAGAGACGGGCGCAGCAACGAGCACAGGAGATGCTGCAGCAAGCACTACCAGCCCTTCAAACTGGGTTTCATGGTTGCCGTCGTTTGGCAAGGCCGGTGTTTGGGTATATGGCGCCATTGGTCTCATCGCTGTCTTTTGCTCTGCTCTCGGCATCTGGTTCTACATCCGGAAGCGCCGCAACAGCAGGCCTCGTGACAACTACGAGTTTGAGCTACTCAACGAGGACGAGACGGAAGGCCTGAATGGCGAGAAGCGCACGCGCGGCCGGGAGCTGTACGATGCATTTGCAGGAGATGACGAGGAGGAGGATGATGATGATGATAACAGCAGCGAGTACCACGATCGGGCTCGCGACCATTCAAGAGAGGGAAGCGGTAACAGAGAGACGGACAGGTTAACTGAAAAATAGGCGTATGGCTTCATGGGACATTTTGCATAGCAATACCTCGAGTTTCTCGTGCTGCATTTTCGATACTTGATTCAATTGACTTAGATGAGGGTCGGTGTTTATGGCTCAACCAATCGATCAGAATAATATCTCTAGACGTAAAACTGCTACCACTATTGAGTTGAAGAAGAATCTCACCTATGAGCCCAACGGCATGCGGATCTATATATAAGCTTGCGTCAATCGTGATGATGGGAGACCCTTATTGCACTGATTCGGATGGGAGGCGCGTCAACTGGAAAATTAACCTTCGTGGTCTGAGCTGAGCTTAAACTACCATACTATTTTCGGTGTCATTCCTTCCCTCATTTGCGCTATCCGAGACTTCTTACTCTGTGTTGTTTTGCTTCTTCCTCCTTGTTCTTCATTCATCTCAGACAATGGCCTGTCTGATGGTGCGAGTGCCGAGTGAATCGGGGTCGTTGTTCCTTGGAATTGTGCCGTATCGAGGTCGGCCGATCCAGCCACCTCAATATTCGGACGAGTACCTACATTCGCAACCAGACCGTTTGTAAGTAGCTTTCAGATTGCTACCTCGTGCAATCGTGTGTGCCGTATGCTTGCCTTTGAACTCGCCTTTACTCGGTTGGGTTTTGTTGATGCCAGCCACCTGGATTTTCGTTTACTTGGCCGTCATCCGAAGAAAAGTCCCATGTACCTTTCGGGTTATCATTCCGCAGTCCACGGAAAGATGCCCCAGCCAGCCAGCTACCTTATGGATACCATAAATGCCAAAGCCAAGGAAGTCGGCATACGAAGCTGCATCATGTACGTAGCAAGCAAGCTGGGCCCTCCGATGGACCTAGATGGTGCGATGAGGATGTGAGTAAGGTAGGTAAGCTGCAGAAAGGAAGCGTAGTAGCTGGTCAATGAGAGGAGTCAATTCTGACCGCCTCTTTTTTCGGTGTTGTCCGTTCGATGAGTTATTTCTGTATCTCTTCCGATTCTTGGGAGCCCAGGCGCTCATCAATCATCAATCCCAGCACGGCTTTTCCTGCCTTCCTGAGGAGCTGCCCACTACGGATACCTTCCCTACCTACCTCTACCTTACCTGGGGCCCAGGCAAGCTCTTGCCAACCCAATCGATGACAATCATGACAGGCATGGTTTGGAGCAGGAGCAGAACAGACTCAGGACCCATGTCCAAGAGCCAGGATTATCTCTGCCTAAGCCGCCCCCAACCCTGGTCAAGCTCCTAATTCTTAACCCGAGTGGGTGAACAGATGACGCCGTAGCACAACCCGTCTAACCTCGCCATTTTTATAAGCTGAGATGCTTGAGTCGCTTCGAAGCAGATAGGAAAAAAGAGAGAAAAAAAAAGGAGACGGGCTCCTCTTTTTCCCTCACTCCTCTCCAATATTTGACTTAGTCTGCATCTTTTGCTGCCATTTGCTTTACCTCGTACTCATTAATTCTTTCGTACGGGTACCTCAACGTAGCCCTCGGCGACTCACTTACGAGGCCTTGTCTTGCATCCAGCCGACCCTCCGTTGCGCGCGTGTGTCTGCACCACATTGGCTGCTATGGCAAGCTGCAGATGTCTTTGACGCCCGGCCTCTTTTTCCCTACCGCTAAATTGACGCTTTAGTTGCCGAGTAATCTGTAATTACCTGTCTGCTTCCTACGGACGGACGGTACGACGCACGCACGACTCACCGGTCCTTCGCGTGCCCAGCACTCTGCCCAAGGTCGATAACCGTCCTGCAGCCGATTATAGCGCCGTTGCAACAATTAATTCCCAGACCGCAGGAGATCAACGAAAGAGAAACTAGCCTCCCGTCGTCGACCATGCCGAGTGCACCATATTGGGGCGACCTGTCAGGCCCCAAGTCCGCCAGACGCCAACGACGCCAATCTGAGGATTTCAGTCTGCCAGATCGCCATCCTTCTCCAGCCGACCAGCTGGATCCTTTGGCCAACGAAGCCTCGAGCAGTCGTCCTCTTCCAGTTCCTCCCCCAAAGTCAAATCGCACCTCTCTCCAGACGACGAACACCGAGGCCGTCACCGACTCGACTCTCAGTCCTTTCGCCTCGCCTACTGCTTCCAACTTCGCGGACCAAGGCCTTGCCCCGCGCCCGCCGACCTTCCCCTACGGCGAATCGCAGTATCCAGAAGATCAGCAGGTCGATAGGCGCCAGAGACGACGTCGAGAGCGCAACGAGCAAGAGGATCACCCAGCTGTCGACTACAACTCCCTGCCCACCAGTGCCACTCCTCCAGCTGCGCCCGATGTGCCCAAGGGCCCGCCCGTGAGCTTCAGACATCCATACGGCAATGGTGGGCTGCCATACACCTATTCCGCCTCAGGCCCGCCTCGTCCTCCGCGATATCCCAGCCCGCTGGTGAGCCAGGACGGCGACGACGACATGAAACCCGAAGAATACTATGGGGACCCAGCGCCCGAGAGGCAGGCTTCCCCCCAACAAGAGTCGCAACGACAGGAGGAGTACCCACCGCTCGACAGGTCTCAGCGGGCACTCGATGTGAACAAGGAGACGAGAAGGCCTCGCGAATCGCAAGGCTCGACGAGGAGGAGATCAGAAGGGCGCAGAAAGGCTTCAGGAGGAGGATCCAGACAGTTCGCCGACGACCGTTCTCCACTTCAAAGACTCGAGCTGACGCTCGACAGTATTACAAAAGAGGAGAAGCGAGCTCGTGTGGAGGCCGCAGAGCGCCGGGCGAGAGAGAAGGCTACTGCTGCGGCGGCGAAGAATCCCGACCTCCTACAGCCCCCCGAGACATCCCATCGCGCACCGCGCTCGCAGCCGCCACCTAAGCAACCACCGCTGATCCAGCAGGAGCCTCAGCGGCCACTTCCGGAACCACCACAACAGCAGCCCGCTGCGCCTGTCCCAGTCCCTCAGGTGCGGTTCAGCGATGTCTCGTATGACGAGGATGACTGGAGAGGTACGGCGCCTGAGCAGCAGGCAAATGTGGCTGCGCCTCGTGGAGCTCCTGTGCAATACTATCCCGAGGAGAGGCGATATGCACCGGCTCGCGTATCACTTGATGACGCAAGACGACAGCCGCGCTTCGTCCCCGAAGATGAGGGAGGTCATGGCTCTGGTCACTATTCGCAAAAAGTCCCCGCCATGGCTGCGACCAGACATCCTCCTGCGTCCTCTGGAGGCATACCTCAAAGAAGCGCGAGTTTGAGCGGAGAATCTAGACAGACGCCAGCGTCCAGCACTGGTATTCCCAAACGCAACTTGAGCTTCCGCGAGCGAGCAGCTAAGAACGACTTGAACTTGCCCACGGCGGCGGTGGATAAGAATCATAGTCCAGGGACCAGTCCTGAGCCGACGCCGCCGGTGAAGGGTTCCCGCCGGCCTAGTTGGTCTCTCACCAGAAGTGGGAGCAACAAGCTTAAGAAGCAGCCAAAGGGTGACCCGTGGTTCAATATCCGTAAGGACGCTGAGGCCAAGTATGATAATCTCGAGTTCCGCAACGCGGCTTTGGATGAATCTGCGGCCGCGAAAGGTAGCCATCCTGTTAAGAGGTCCGCGTCGCTTGCGGCGCATGAACAGGCATTGCCCCCGGACAACACGTTTGAGGAAGTCAGACGGGCGGGTATTCCCAGTAAGGCTGCGAGGTTAATTGGCATCGACACTGGGGGTGTTCAACGACGTGCCACGGCCCCGACGACTCATAGAGATTACGCCCATGACCGTGAGGATGACCCTCGTCATGCGCCTCTTGCTTCAGGTGGCCGAGGCAAAGAACCTCGCCAAGGTTCCAATAAGGAGGCAAAGGCGCGTGGGAGACAGTACGACAGAGAGTACTACTCCGACGAAGAAGAGTATGACGAGCGGGGTCATCGCATTTCCAACAGGTTGTACCATGGACGCGACAGTTTCCGTCCGGGTGAGGGTACCTACAAGCCTCCTAAGTACCTTGACGAATGGAAGAAGGCGACAGTTGGCAGCCTTTCTGGTTCTTTGCTTGAACTCAATGATGACCAGCTTCCTGCGGCTGATAAAAACATGCCATGGTGGGAGGGAAGTGGCAAGCGCAGAGGAAGTGCCTCTCGCCCGCGTAAGGCGGAAGCCTTCGACGGCGAGTATGACGAGACCAATGGTAAGTTTGACTGGCATGTTGTCGTAGTGGAATTAGGCTAACAGCTGGTAGCTCCTACAAGATTCAAGCCCCCATTGTATCTCAAGTGCGGTCCGCTGTTGAGATACTGCGGACTCAAGCATGAAAAGGTCCCCCCTCGCGTCAGGAACTCTGCTGCTTCCGAGAGGACGATATGGCGTGGCTCAGTGATGATTGTAACGCAAGACAGCGATTCTTCCTACGAGATTGCTCCAACTTTGCGGCTGTTTGTGCAACCTCTCGAACTCCTTCCGCCTCCACCCCATCTAATCCCGGGGGAGCAGGATTTGCCTCCTGAGTATGTCGACCCCATCGCTGGCATGCCGAAGCTGGGCAGAAGAGGCGAGACCCTTTACGTGCGACCAGTTGATCACCTCGAAGAGGCGAAAGACTTATCGAGGGATGAGACGGACAATGGACTCTTCGAGAAGACAAAGAGTCCTCCTGAAGTGCCCCCGGCAGATGGCTCTCTGGATTACCCGGGATCATTCTCAAGTCGACGTAAGCGTGTCAAGATTGACGGGGAAAAGGTCTCCAAGTACAAGGATGTGCGCGGGTTCCGCTTGCACGCAGAGCGAGGATACACCTTCTGGCGTTTCAACATCGAGATCGAGCTCGGCAACAAGCAGCAACGAATTGCATACCGCATCAACCGCGGTCCGTCGATGGGTTTTTGGGTTCCTGCTGCGGGACAGTCGATGAACATAATGTTCCATAGCTGCAATGGGTTCAGCATGAGCGTTAACCCCGACGAATTCAGCGGACCAGACCCGATGTGGCGCGACGTCCTCAATACGCACCAGTCTCAGCCGTTCCATGTCATGATTGGTGGTGGTGATCAGATCTATAACGATTGCTTGATGGACCAGAGTAAGCAATTCCGAGAGTGGTTGATGATCAAAAACCCGCTCCACAAGCACAACGCGCCTTTCACTCCGACGATGCAGGACGAGCTGGAGAAGGCGTATCTTGAAAGATATTGCATGTGGTTTTCGCAAGGTCTCTTTGGCTTGGCCAACTCACAGATCCCCATGGTCAATATGTGGGACGATCATGACATTTCCGACGGTTTCGGCTCGTATGCTCACCACGACATGAACTCGCCTGTCTTCTCTGGGCTCGGAAACGTTGCTTACAAGTACTACATGCTGTTCCAGCATCAGAGTGTTCCCCAAGAAACGGAAACCTTCGAGCCCAGCTGGATCCTTGGCACTCGACCAGGTCCTTATATCAACGAGCTGAGCCGCAGCATTTTCGTAGAACTCGGCTCCAAGGTGGCTCTCTTGGCTGTCGATGGCAGAACGGAGCGAACCGAAGGCGATGTTGTGAGTGAGGAAACTTGGCAGCATATGATGGATCGATGCTACGACGAGCTCAGGAGTGGCAGGACTCAGCATCTCCTCGTACTGCTTGGTGTCCCCATTGCCTATCCCAGATTGGTTTGGTTGGAGAACATGTAAGTTACACCGATTTCATCTGGCTGGCGACGAACTGACATTTTCCAGTCTTACATCGAGAGCCATGGACCCCGTCAAGGCGCTTGGCAAGTTGGGAATGCTTGGCAATACCCTGAACTACATTGACGGTGGTGTTGAGGTTCTCGACGATCTCAACGACCACTGGACTGCCAAGAATCACAAGAAGGAGCGCGAGATTGTTATCCAGGACATGCAGGATCTGGCGGCAGATAAGTCCGTCAGAGTAACTTTCCTCAGTGGCGATGTCCACCTTGCTGCCGTGGGCCAGTTCTACGCCAACCCTAAGTTGAACCTGCCGAAGCACAAGGACTTCCGATACATGCCAAACGTCATCTCGTCGGCCATCGTCAACACGCCGCCTCCCGATCTGATGGCAGACATTTTGAACAAGCGCAACAAGATTCACCATTTCGACGACTCCACCGAAGAGAACATGATCCCCCTGTTCGGCCATGGGGTTGATGGCAAACCCAGGAACAACAAGCATCTGATGCCACATCGCAACTGGTGCGCCATTCGTGAATGGTCTCCCGGTGAAACGCCGCCGCCTACACCGCCTCTGTCGGCCTATGATAGAAGCCCTAGCCCGCCACCTAGCCGCGGTGGTGGCCTCTTGCGACGTTTTTCGTCCAACAAAGGACCGACGTATCGTCCTGACCTTCAGAAAGAGTCTCCCAGAGATTCCTCTCGACCGCCAATTTCCAACAGCGGTAAGACTGGCGGCTTGTTCCGAAGACTCTCACGTCGCAACTCGACTGATGAAAGTCGGCCTGCTGAGCCTACCAAACCGAAGCGTTCGATGTCGTTGACACGTAACTTTTTCAGTCGCAAGGGCAGCAAGAAATCGAAGCCAAATGACGGTGGCATCAATGGAAGTTGGGGAGAAGAAGATGATGATGACGTAGATGCCAGCTCAGTCGAAGACGGCCATTACGGATACGACCAGTACGACAGAACACCGGCTGTACAGCCACGTGTTAGAGGCATGGGCCTCCGTGGAGGAGGAGGCTGTGACGAGTACCATTCTGGCGATGATTCTTATTTCACGGCCGGTCCCTCGACGCGAATGAAGGGTGCGCCAATTAGACCCGGCCAAGAACATGACGAGTACCAGCCTGGTGACGAGTCACAATTTAATGCCCGCCCGCCGACTCGTGCACGCACTATGAGTACTGAGCGTTCGGCCGCAATGCCGCCGTCGAAGCCGTTCCATCGTACTCCGACCGGGTTGTCGATCAAGCAGCAGAAGCGAGCAGACAAGTTCGCCGTTGATCTCGAGGGCGGCTTGGACATTTGCCTCAATGTTGAGGTGAACCCGAAGGATCCTACTGGTATCACGACGCAATATCGACTCCTCGTCCCGCGGCTTTTCTGGGACGACGCGAAGGAAGGCGCGGCGTTGCAGCAGCCTGCGCCGGCGGGCTTGAAGCGTTTCTTCAGCCTTAGCAAAAAGAAGGACATGAGCCGCCAGCCTGAAGAGTTGGAAAGCGAGGAGCTGTTTGACAAGCCCGGGATGGGCAGACCGCAAACCGCGGCCGCGCCTCCCGCTGGACGGGGTTCGTACGATGTACCCAGGGCCGCGAGATATGAGTCCCCCGGAGGATACGATTCTTCCCGTACATATGAGTCGTCCGCGCGTTACGATTCACCCGCGAGATATGAGCAGCATGCCGGAAGGCAGGAGAGGAGATAGCGTAAAGGAGAAAAAAAAATTGCTTACGAAGCACGAGGGCTTAATGAGATTTCGTTTGTACGAGAATGCCGGTTTGGGCCTCTCTTTTTGGCAGACGACGGCATTGTATTCGAGTACGAGCATATGAGCATTATGAAGCAGTGGGGATTCCAGCACACGACAAGTTTCTTATTACTTTGGATTTTCTGGTCTCTGTCTTGGGACTAGGGAATTTCAATGTCTTCATGGCGAAGACCAACTGATTAACGACGATTATGACCTCAATTTGATGAGCGCTGGTGATCGATGCTCATGTAGTGATGTTTGCGAGAGCTTGAGGGGCTGTGTCGTTTCACAGATGGCTTGACCACCAGTAAAAATTGTATCATTGCCATGGTTGCATGCGTAAGGGATGCAGTTTTGCAGCTCGCCGGGACTCGGTTTTCACTCAACGTCAGTTTCTAGCTTCCCACTGTCGCCAAGGGTGCGATTGTGTTAGATGATAACGTGAGGCATATTGGGACATCTAAGACGGATTTGCTTCTCGAATCGAGCTGTTGCCCCCTGCCAATCGGGAAGAAGACATGGAAACCAGGCCATGGAAGCAGGACTGGGGAACGAACTGCCTCGTTGGAAAAAATGGGGATTTTTTTTAAAAAAAAAAAAAGAATTGAACTATCAAGGACAGTTACGCGGTTCGTCACAGGGGGCTTCCACGTAGCGAGAGGAACTTCACCAACGTGTTTTGGGCATGAAATCCTCAAGCTTTGTGTAGCTGCTGGGAGAAATCAATATTACAGATCCTCGTTATTCTCGATTCGTGACAGTATTCCTGATATCAACTTTTGGTAGCCTGCATCGTTCGTCAGCATCTTCGAATCCTCCGAGAGGTGTGCGAGTTACCAACCTTTCCAGACTAAGTTACATATGCCGACGTATCATTCCGCGACTCGTGAATTGAAATTGCGACACGTCGGCAGGCCAATTTCTTGACCTTATCTCTCATCCCATCTACGCTTTCACGACTGCGGCGCGTGCTTCATATCCCTTTCATCCTGGTCTAACACGGGCTCTCCGAGCTTCTCGTTTGTACACATGCTCCCCAGCATTCGAGAAGCTGAATCACTGGATGTCACCGTCCTTAGCGGCCACGTCCCTATCGGCACTCCTGCTTCTGCTGCGACTGCGTCCGCGGCCGCGGTTCTGGGCCCTCACTCCTCCCCGGTTGGCACCGCCCTTGCCGCCAGGAGGGGGACGGACAAAGGCGAAGTCGACGTAGACGGTCTGGTCGAGGAGCTTGGTCTCGTGGGCTGAGTCGATTGCGGCGCGGGCTTCGGCCAGGGTCGCGTATTCGATGAGAGCGTAGCCCTAGGGGAAAATCCGTGTCAATGATCTTGTCCGCACTTGCTACCACGCGAAAAAGAGACTCTTTAGGGGAAGGGGGGCTTTGGAGGTTGAAGTCCTACCTTTACGTAACCGCTTCTTCGGTCGAGGTTGAGGTGCAAGTTCTTGATTTCGCCGTACTCGCCGAACTTGTCATGGATGGTCTCCTCGTCGGCTTCCTCGTGGACGTTAGTCACCATGACGATCCAGCCCTCGATGGAGCGGACGGCCGTCGCGCGGCCGTGGGTCTGCATCTCGGACTCGTTTCGCGCCGGGGCGGCGGCGGCGGCGGCGTTGTCCGCGGACGGGGAGGGGGGGTTGTCGATGTCCATTTCTACGTCGGCCATGTTTGCTGTTCGGGCTGCCGTAAGGCTTTGACGTCGGTGAGGGGGCCAGACAAAGGTATGGGCGGCTTGAGAGGAGGGTGCTTGCGACGAGGGACGGTGACGTCGGTGGGTGAGGTCGAGGGTGGTTCGTATGGCGGGGCGCGATCGATTGTGGTCGACGAGGCTGAGGACGATTGACGACCGTCGTGAAAAAGAGTGGAGAGGCGCTGATTGTTGGGTACGTATCTTTGGTAAATTACGCACGGACTGCCAGCTGATTCCCGCGTGGTGTCGCAAGTCCAGGTCGATGGCTTCCAGAATCCAACTGAGTGAGTGGTGAGTGCTTGGCTTCTTTAACACAATACTGACTCTAATTGACAGTATACTCGGATTACAGCCGTCTCAGGTGTGTACGGCCGGGTTTTCAGGAACATACGAAGAAGCATGATATCAGAGATTCGCGACGTGTGGAATGAGAGGACGTCTCAGCCCTACCTACCGTCACAGACAGCCTGACCTGAAATCAAAATTAAACGAGGCGTTTTCATTCATCGTCGCAGAAAGTCTTGACACGAGGCTTCATCTTGCTTGAACTGCTCAGCCTCGTGATCACTGGCAAGTGTCGTCTGAAGCAGATGAAGGATGCTCCACTGGAGGGCCAACTGCTCAGGGGGCATAAACTGCTGCCTGCATTTTCATTCTCATCTTCTTAGAGGACAGACAGCCCAGCTGGGCAAGGGCTACGAATGCCACGCCTGAACTGCCATAATTTGGGCACTCGGTACAAGTACCTCGGCCAGAATTGCCACAGCAGGAGATTGGATGCCGAGAGATGCGGATTATGCCTCTTGTTATGTTTTTTGTTTTTTTAAGACGCATGTCGAGAGCTGGGAAAGAGAGCTCCGTCTCTTACTATGAGATATTTCGGCCAGGATGATAGTTGTTTCATGGCTTTCGTTTCACGACCTACCCGCCCGGGGCCCGGATAACATTCAGTAACTGCAATCATCCAGGGGCGCGCGGCTCCCGCAAACGCGTCGATCAACGATCCCATTCAATTGGAGCCATCTGGTTCGTTGTTGGGCAGATTTGGACGGAGATGAAAAATCCGCAGTCCATGCAACCCTTTAACCAAGACACGCGACGTCCTAATACCTGCCAGTGCCACCCAAGCATTGTCCGCGTATTTCTGGGCCCATTGGGATGCTGTGTTAAATTGGGTGGATGGACGAGGTTCCTTGGCGGGGATGGCTGCACTGCCTCGAGGGGGGTGAGATTGTTGGTTGCTTTCGCAGGAGGTGAGAGGTGGGAATCGGGATGGTATGTTTGCGATATAATTGAGGAGAAAAGTCTCCCCTTGTTTTCCTCGGGATTTTATGGTTGCTGTAAGATTTCACTGCATTTTTCGTGCCTTTTTTTTCCTTCTTTCTCCCCCGAGGTCCTAGCTCTTTCTTGTTGATTGATTGACTACAAGTGATTGAGTCGATCTATCAGACTGTCTGTCTATCGTCTGAACAATTGCAACCGCAAATACGCACTCTACCTTGCATCCCACATTCCGTCAAAATGGTGGTGAAAGATCAACCCAAGCCCACAGCGCAAACCATGCGGCCGAATCAGCCCCAGACGAACCTCAATGGACCTTCCAGAGAAGAGAGGGAGAGAAAGGAGAAGAAGGGCTGGTCATGTGTAAGTCGCTGCCATGGGCGATCTGGTTCTGGCTCTGGCCTGGTCATACGACGTACGGTAGTGGTGCTAACATCATACCTCTTCAGGCTCAATGCTGCTCCAGTTGTCTCGATTGCATTATGATGTGCATGCGCGCTTAAGGTCACGAACCGATCAACAACACATCGGTGCTGAAAAGGGGGAGTTTGAGATAACGGTCGACTCGAACGTACGTCCCGCAAAAGAAAATGGCGCTGGGTGTATTTGGTGCGCCGCGGCTTGTCTAACGATGGGATACCTCTGGTCTTGGAGTTTGGGTGTTTTGAGTGTCTACGCAGACTGACTGCGCACACCGAGTATTATACCATGACATTTTCTTTTCTTTTGCACTTCAAATCAAATGCGCACTTTGAGGCGCTTTGCCATGCCTTGCCAAAGATCTCATGACGAGTGAGAATAGATGACCGACCGTAGGCGAACGGAGCATTATTGTAAGGAACTGACATCATTTCCATGCACGAAATTCGTAGGTTCCAGGGCTGAGTATCGTGCCCGTAGCCGGCGACGTGATGCGGAAGGCCGGCAGAAAGAGCCGTGGGCACCGAACTCCGAACCAGTATCCACGCCGCTCCAGAGCCGTGGTCCGTCGTCTTTTCACCCGGTCATGCTTCGTGTCTTCCTACTTTTTGTGAATGAGGGATGGAAACGTCCGAAAACAGACAGGAAAAAAGAGATGCTATGCAGCAAAGGCGAGCGAGCAAATGAGGCAATTTGCCCGCGATATGTACTACTATTGGGGGATTATTAAACAAGGGCAATACGCAACGAAGCAGAGAAAAAGATGAATCCTCATTTTCGGGGCTCAATTCAATCAGTACAGACATTTGAGAAGCCATGTGACCCTCCCAGGTCGACCTCAAGGAAGAACTAGCAGAAGAAAGCACCCATCGCCCCAAAGTAAGGTAGCCAAAGGATCAATGGGGCGATTATCGCACAAGAAGCGTAATACGGACAGCGCAGAGTCGGCAAAGCTGTCGCTTTCAGACATCATGAAGCCCTTGATCAATACACTTTCGCCGACAGGCCCACGTTCCCTCATCAAATGTCGAAAAAGGTCTTCAGGCTGGCAGCGGCACCAAGGCGACAACAGAAGCAACCAAGATGGCTGCCTTGAGCAGCCATGAACTGCGCTGAACAACTCGACTGAGCCCACATACTCTGAATGTGGTCGTTTGCTTCATTCAGCAAAACAGCCATTTAAAGGGCAGAACTATGTGTGGCCCGAGGCCAGCTCGCATCGCAATGTGACGGCCATTATCAAAGATGTGGCAGATGCCCCCGCCCTGGACGGAAGCGGTGATGGCGCTGCGACTTCGAGAGGTCTGACGCCTAGTTGGGATTCCGATGACCACATACTGCGTTGGAGACACGATTGGGGAGGCTTACTGGCCCTGTCGTACGTCTGGGGTCCTCCAACCTCCAGTTCATCACATCGTACTCGACGGACGTCAGTTTCCGGTCGGACCAAATCTTTTTCAGGCTCTCCTGCAACTTTGCTGGGCACAGAGAGTGCGCCAAGGGTTCAAGCTTTGGAATGGTGCGATTTGCATCAACCAGGAGAATATCGCAGAGCGAAGCGCCCAAGTCGGCCGCATGACAGACATCTATGTGGCGCTAAGCGGGCTCATTGGTGGCAGAAGATGAAGAACTCGGACAGAATATACAACCCAGATGAAGAGCAACGACAGGTGTTGTCGTGGGCCATGAATGCGACGGCTTGGATACGCCTTATCGGCACCGCACAAGGCAGAATTGGACTCGCTCCTGCCGCGGCGAGAGCTGGCGACAAGATTGCAATTTTTCGAGGCTGCAGCACTCCAATGGTCACGAGGGCCTCAGAAAAGCAATGGGCTGTGATGGAGAGTGTTATGTCCACGGCATCATGAACGGAGAGATCCTGGTCACTCACACCCAGAGCACAAGCAAAATCCTGCTTTGCTGATCGGAGGCTATCCCACGTTTGCTCCACTGCGTGCACCTCACCATCTAAGTTGTCTGTTGCGTATCACTTGATGTAGGTACCTCGCCATGGACAAGTACGGTTACAGCCTTCTCGTCTTGGTTGTCCGTGAAAGCCATGTCGGCCATCGATCGTACATATGACTTTAAGCCCAATCTAGGCATTAGCCGGTTGGCCTTCAAAGTTTCTCCAATCGACGCCGCTGCATCATAATCTGGAGGACTTGTTGGATTCGGTCAACATTAGTTGGATGTGCTGGGAACTGCAGCTCACTACCTAGTACTGAGTGCGGATGAGCGTCCCTGGTCTGATAGGAGGCATCTCTTACTCTTCACACCCGCAACGAGAATATCACCTCCTTTCATTCTTGGCCTCCTTATATGCGCACAGAACAGGGAGGAGTATTGTCATCACGAAGTTCCGTTTGTAGTAAGGAGCCGACGCTGGCCCTGTGTATCAGCCAAGCAATGCGCCATTTTCTGTTGCAATCCATTATCACGATAACTTTGACTGGTTGAGACGACGTGCGTATTGAGCATGGTGCAAACGTTGAAATCGAACGTATTGGTGATGTTGTTCTCAGATTCGAGATTCGGAACAGACATTGACGCCAGGGGTGACTGGGGCTCCAAAGTCCCGTAATGTGACATGCAAAGGGGAGGAATCAGAACCTTGAGAGTTGGCATGCTCACTTCATCGACCAGAACCACCATGGGTCATGTCTCTTACCCAAAAAGTCTGGTAAATTTGCCCTGCCTTCCATCTACGGTACCTTTTTTTCATAGTAGAGGCAGGAGGTCCTACCTCAGGCCTCACCAGACACAGTCTCACCAATCAGAAACTCCACCTCCAGATCCACTCAGGAGTGATCGCGCCGCGGGTTCTGCCACCATCCACCGCCAACACCATGTATAAAAGCATCATCTATTCCCGCAAACCACCACGATGACTTTCTTTTCTTCTTCATACTTACCTTGCCCAGCAACACTTGAGATCAAGAATCCTAGGTTGCAGAGAGGGAGGCCTGCATTGCACATCGCGGTGTCGACCTCTCTCGATTGCCCTTCGGGGCCATCGTGGGTGCAATTTTTGATTTTCTTCCACTTTTCATTGCGCCGGTCGCTTCCATGCGGCGGTATGAAGAAGAGCTTTGCAAATTCTGTGTCTCCTCTCGGAAAAGCAGTTTGGACTGCGCTATTGCACACTGCGTGGCCGGGTGGACTGCTCGACGCATCCCGGGATGCTAGACACCTGCGGCGCGTCTGCAGGTGTTCTGCCATGCCCAACGCTACACGTCACTTGCGCAAGGGTCGGAGATGTCGCCTGTGTCACTTCTGCACGAATCGTAACGTGGATAGGTCTCAAACCATAGAGCTTATGGCTCACCTGGGACCGCGTTCCTGCCTGGGTTTGGATGAGAACCGCAGCCGATGAAACTTTTTTACGGCCGTGGTGCGATGCCCAGATGTGACCGAGCGAAGACAATGACAGCCCGCAGGTGGAAGGTTCGTGCCATATGAATTCATGCATCATGATTCTTTTGCTGTGTCCCCACATGACGCCTTGTGGTGCACTCTCATCTCGCTTTCGTCTCGAGCCTGGAGTTGGCAGGAGCGCGTGTGAACAGGCAGCTCTTCTCGTGACACCAACATAGGCGAGGAGCAGACCATGTGCGAGTACATTGAGGATCAAGACGAGCAGACCGACCATCACACTGATATGCAAGACGAATGCGAAGCAATGCAGACTGTGTTTCTGACCCGGGGTATAATTCCTATCCGTGAACGACCTCTTGCCCAAGGGCCTAGTATATATACAACGCGGACCAAGCGCGTAAAACCGAATAAAAGCAGCCTTTTCACACAATCTCCGACCAAACCAAAACCTTGCATCCGTCCGTCATGAAACCAATAAAATGACCCCAGACTCCGTACGAGAATACTCGCACCATGTTACAAGCCTCATGCTCAGGTAAGCTCTTATCCCTGGATACCCTCCCAAGTAATTTGGTCAGTGATCTCCCTGACGCTCAATCCTGTAATACTGAATACCGTCACATCAATCTCCTCATCAGACATATCCTGTCCGGCTTGCTTCTGACCCTCCACAACATCGAAGAGAGCGTAAATCTGCCCATTCTTGACCTCCTGTTGGTTTCGGTTGACCTGAAGATCTGCATGCAGCTGCTTACGTTTGGTCTCGCTGAGAGCGGGATTGTGTTGATCGTAGCGAGCCTGCATCTTCGCCGCCTCCATCTTCATGTGCTCCAGTTCATCCTTCAAACCTTGAATGACCTTGGCCAAGGCATTACCAGGGGGCTGAGAAGGTCTCATGGTGTTGTCTTCTGTGGACATACCCAGCTTATTATACTGCTCGGAAGGAGGAACGGGTCTTGAAATCTTGATGCGCTTCTTTCCCTCGGTAATGTCCGCCGCAGTCACCGTTCCGCGATGGGCCTTGATGCGGGTGCATACGATGCAGTTCTTGCAGCTGTGTCCTGTCAAGCTATCAAGGACACGACGAGCATTCGGGGAAAGGCCGGGGCAGCTACCCTTCATCTCGGTCGTCGAAGTAATTTCGAGCCCGCCTTGAGTGATCAATTCGACAGTAGCTGACTTGTTTTGGGAATGCCTAACCCCCGACTTGACAGAGACGCTCCTCTGGCTTTGGCTCGTTAAGTTGCGGGTGGTGTTTGTGGTTTCCTCTCTGACGGTCCGGGATTTTGAGGATCCTTCCTTCTTGCTCCTCACGTCAACCACCAAAGAATGGGTTTGAGTGTGTTCCGGTGACTGTATAGTGCCCTCGTCATCAGCCTGGAAGGGATCCAGCTCCGGAGCAGAGCCATCCTTGAGAGAGCTCTTGGAGGTCGTTCGAGAGTTACTACTCCTCTTGCTACCCTTGTTCGCAACGTTTGAGGCTTTGCTGTTTTTTGCATTCGATGCAGATCGTTCCGGCAAGGAGAAGGCGACCTTCTGGCCCTGACTGGAAGAGCTCCGAGTACGAGAGCCGGACGGTCGCCTCTTTGAGCGAGATTCGGCGGCAGAGCTCTGCTGGCTCTGGATAGTGTCTTGATCATTGACACTACGGTCTGTCTGCTCGGTGGTCTCGGTGATCTCAACCGTCTTTTTGCTAGGAGTGGCCCGCTTCGGTGTCGCCTTCTCCTCGGCAGTCATGTCGATGACCTTGGAATTCTGCGTACTATCAATGGTAATGTCGGGCATGAAGAATGCCGAAGTCATGTTTTCTTCCGTCTCTTCATCCCCAACCTCCTTGTTGAGGCGCGCGGAAAACTCTTCCGTCTTCCCAAGGGGACGGCAATGGTCGAGTTGCTGCTTGAGGAACTCAACTTCCTCCTTCAGATGCATGTTCTCGTCGTGTAGGTCATGGATGCTTCTCTCAAAGCCAGAGTTCTCGCGACGAAGGATCTTGTTCTCGTTGAAATACTTCTCGTTATGACGGACGAGACTGTTGTTGTCCTCTTTGAGTGTATCTCTTTCCTGCTCAATCGTTTGAAGTTCTACCTGCAAAGCTTCGACTTCTTCATGGGCAGCATGTATATCCTCCTTGGTATTCCCGGCGGTTTGGCGTAGTTCCTCATTCTGAGCCATGAGGGAACGTGCGTTGCTGCGCAGTGACCGGTTCTCGTTGATGAGAGAATCCTGCTCTCGGCGCAGGGTATTGTTGTCTGCTCGCAATTCCTTCAGCTCTTGCAGCAGAGTTTCCTGTTCTCGGCGAAGCATCTGATTGTCTGCCTGAAGAGACTTGTTGTCGAGGTGCAGACCGTCGCTGCTGTGCTTATAGGTAGTCTTCTGGACGGTTTCTCGGTTCTGGTTGATCTCCAGGGTTGCATTGAGTTTTTCTTGCGTCTCGTAAAGCTGTCTTTCCTGCATCTCAATCTTGTCCATCAGCTCGCCGATGTCCACACAGGCTTCTTGGAGCTTTTTGACAGCCCGGTCCTTCTCGAGCGACAAAGTGTTGCTCTCCGCCTCGCTGATTCCAATTCGGGTGGTCGCCTGGGTAAGCTGGGACTGCAATGCCGCCATCTTCGACTCGAGTTCTGTGTTTGGTTAATTCACGTTCGGCTCAAGATGCTTTAGATGACTTACGAAGCTTTTCCATGTGATACCGCTCATCAGCAGCAGTCTCAGGCTCCGAGCCTGTCCTGGATCCGAGGGCACTGTCGATAGACTTGCGACCCTTCAGTCGCTTGAGTTCGTTTTGCAAATGGGTGACTTGATCCTCGAGATCCAGAGCGTGGCGTTGCACTAGATCGTCGTGCTCCTGAAGATTACAAATCTCGTCTCTGATCATATCCAGAGACACAAAAATGTTCTCCTCATCTTCGGGGATCGCAAGGCCATCAACCTCGGCATGATCGTTGGGTGGCTGGGTCTCGACGCGATTGCGAACGCGGCCGTTCTTGACAAATACTGGAACGCCGTTCTGTAATCCACCGTCGAATCGGAGGTTTCCTGAAATAAAATCGTTGAGGTGGGAGATGTCGGGCATGAAGAACGATCGAGACGTCACACCGTTCTGAGCAGGGCTATCAGTGGTCGCGGGGGAGGGGAACGTGTTCTTAATCGTGTTGAATGTGACGGGAGTTGATTCGTGTGTAGTGGCATTCTGGACCGGTGCCGCCTTCGGTGTGGCTTGCGTAGGAGGGGCCAGGAAGTCTGATTTCCGACGTTCGTTCTTCGCGGCCATAGAAGCGTGGCGAGCAACCTTGTAGTTACCAGAGGCAGTGCGAGCGTGCCCCTTAGCAAACGGGCTCTGATTCCGTTGCTGCTGTGGATTGTATCTGAAGTTCTCTGCATTAATGTTGTCGAATTGGAATGGCGACTTGGACATGTTGGAAGAAAGGTCAGAGTCGTTATCTACGCGAGGCTGCATCTCAGCGCGGGTCCGCTTAGAACCCTGCCAGGTATCTTGTGTCGTGTCGTCAATTGTGGAAAGATACTTTTGCACGATGTTCTTGTGGGAGACGTTGTCCTTATTTCGCAAGGAACCGTTGGCCTTGGCCCTGGCCTTGGTGGCGGCAGCTCTGTCGGTCTTGGCCTCGGGATTCTTGGGCTTGCCGTAGTATTCGGGCCACTTGCGGTGGGCTGCTTCCAAGTCAACCTGGAGTTTTCCATTGGAAGGATCGACAAGGCGAGCAATATCTTCGTTAAGTCTTCGCGTAGACTCGCCGTCGGGATCCGAGAAGACGGAGGTCATGGTCGGGCTGACGGTGCCGTGAGAGCCTGTAGAAGACGGCGGGGAGTTGAAAGGGTTTTCGCGATTGGCGTTCATCTCTCGCAGGACGCGAGAGCGGTAGCGACTGTGTACAGCGTCGGGCTCCATGGCTGCCCTTTCACGCGTTGGACGCGGCTTCCAGGACGGGAGTCGACTTGGGAAGGTAGCGAGGTGAATTCACGTTCGTTCGCGCAGCAAGCGGCGGAAGACAACGCGTCGGCGGTTCGATGGGCGAGGCCGCGAGGGGAATATTAGGCGTAAAACTGCACTGAAGCAATACCGAGCATGAGAAAGCTGCTCAAGGCATAGATGCGGGCACAATGGCTCTGCGGATGTGAGGATTGATAGAGTCGAGCTTACGGATGAGAAAATGGAGAAGGAAGAAGCGTTCAACGTGAAGTGCAGGGATCGTTTGTTTACTTTCCAATAGCGAAGCGTGTAAACAATTGGCCCGTGGCTGGGCGTGGCAGAGGTGCAGGTTAGTGGGGCAGGCTGCCCTGCTCCTGGCGGTCCAGCGCATTTGGTCAGCGAATGGGCTCTAAGAATTTAGGCGTCTGAAGCAGACTGGAATCGCGTCCTGCCCGCGGTGCTGTACGACACGAAGACCGCGCTCTTTGTCTGCATGTCAGCCTGTAAATACGCTTGCGAAAGTGAGGATTCAACCAAGATGCTATTCCTCTTGTTTTCCCTGTACTTTTGACGTTATCGTTTAGTGTTCATAGTAGAGCAGTAGGTGGTAGGGCTTCGTCAAGTAACGCAGATCCTGGCTCGTTTCTGCTGTTGAACTGAGAGCTCTCCACCACGGACAAGGCCAGCTCTACTTCGGTGTGCTTCGGTGGACACCTTTGCCCTCAAGGTCTATGGAAGTTCCCGCCAAAAGCGTCGCTGAGTAAGGCCGGGCAGAGACAAACAATCAATGGAGAACGCGAATGCCCTTTCATATCTTACCTACCTTTTACCAAAAGCCACTATGTCGGCCCGGGAGTTCATGACACAGATTAGCGCAGCCGAGCACCGCTAGAAACATCTACAGAAGCCGACTCAGTCCGTTTCAGTCTAGAGATGCATTCCACAGGGTCCTCTCAACGGCTTCTGTCATCGTTCCAAACTTGCGACTACTCACTGGTTCTTGAGACAAGCTTGCCAAGGTGACGTCGTTGCACTATGCTTATCCGGCTGGTATCACTTACTCCCAAGGGTCTTGACGTCTTGGTGTACAAACTGATTGGACATGTCCGAGAACCAGATTCAAGTCACTAGATCCATCGACATCTTGCCAAACATCGGCAGGTGATCGCGCCGACGGTGGGCTGTGCCATCGTGGGCTTTAAACCGCTGGTTTGGCTGGCTTGGGTCTGAGATGCTGGTCGTGAAAGACGTAAACTTACCCGGCTAAGTCGAGTACTCGTGACCAGTTTCTTTTAGATGAGTGCCTTTTCGCCGCGTAGACGGCAGCGGGACGCTGCTTTGCATCGCAGTAAAGCCCATAGAAGAATACCTTACATAGTACCTTATCTACCTACCTACCTAAGGTAGGTAGGTAGGTACCTGCAGTACGACATCGATTTTCTTCAGCGAGTCGCATGCCGAAGCTTGCCCTGCCAGAGAGACAGAGCGCACCTCGAGTTCAGGGTCTTGGCGACTCCAGGTGCCCCGCAAGAGCATAACTACCTTACTGTACCTTAGGTAAGATAGTGGCCGCCACCTTCCGAACAAGGTCACCACCCGCCTTGCTCCACCATTCTGCGACCACTTGAGTGCCTCGTGCAGGTGGATCTCACCTGGTAAAGTGGCCGGCTTGGCTTGGCCTGGCCGCCATCGCCAACGCCCGGCTGGCCACTCTGCGCTGCCATCCTTCCGCTCGTTGTCCTGCTTTACCCTCGAACAACCCTCACTTTTGGCTGATTGTTCTTTCCCCATCAATTGCGTGTCGCGGTACTGTTGCTTTGCATCCGAGTCTCTCTTTCTCCGTCGAAACTCGCTGAGGCGACCACAAACCCCTTCTGAACATGGCAGTGCGCTGCTGTACATGAGCGGCCTTCAAGAGAGCTCTTTGCTCGCCTCGAATATATAAATAAGTCTCTGAGACAGCCATCATGGCCAGATCGACCCTCCGAAAGTCTGAGGCCTGCCTTGTGCTACTTGGTCTGGCTTCCTTCTCTACGGTCCTCACTGCGGCGACACCTCCGAATGCGCCCAAGACGTACTGCCCCATCTTCTACTCCGAGTCCAAGCCCCCAACCGATTGCGAAGTTAGACGACCGGCCACCTTTTTGCAGACACCCCAATCCGCAAAGAAAGTATCCCTCGATACGTCAACAACCAACAATGAGCCTCTCGAGGCTGCCTTCGAGGCCCTCACGGTCATGCAACATGACTTTTTTGTCGCAGACCAAGGAACTTGGCCCGCAGCCATCGATTGGACTGCCGCTGTTATGGAGACAATGTTGTCGGGTGCTCTGACTTCCCTCTCGCAAGCGCTGGCAGTCCTTGATATCGGAGGAAATTCTGACAAGGCCGCAAAGCGCAATTTGATAGACACATTCTTTACCCAACTCGTAGCCTCTTACTTCGGCCAAGATGCCGTTGCGATCCGCAACCAGGTTGGTGTCCCGAGACCGGACAGTGAATCCCGCAACCTAACCTAGGCGATAAACAGGCTTTCGACGACATTCTTTGGGTTGTTCTTGGCTGGATCGATGCCGTGAAATTCATCGACATACACTCTGGGTTATTTTACCGTCGACAGGGTCTCAACGAAAGTGCCACTCCAGGACTCGGAGATGCGTTGGCAAATGGGCCATGGCACGGTCAATACTGGATTCCATCGTTTGCCCACAGAGCTAGAATTTTTTGGGACCTTGGATCGAAAGGCTGGGACACACGCCTTTGCGGTGGCGGCATGAATTGGAACCCCAGACTTGAGCCATACAAGAACGCCATCACCAATGAGCTCTGGATTGCGGCTTCTATTTCGATGTATCTGTGGTTTCCGGGAGACAACAATACGACTCCTTGGATCAACAGTGCGAGCGGCGTGAAAGCCACGCGGGAGCCCAAGTACCTCGCCGCTGCGATTGAGGGATACAAGTGGCTGACCGGGGTCAACATGACCAACGAAGCGGGTCTCTACGTTGACGGCTACCATGTGAACAGGTCGAAGCCAGGTAACACCGAGTGCGATTCTCGCAGCGAGGCAGTCTTCACCTACAACCAAGGCGTGCTACTGACTGGCCAACGCGGGCTCTGGGCCGCCACAGGAAGCGCATCTTACCTCGAGGATGGCCACAGGTTGATTCAGGCTGTTATCAACGCTTCAGGCTGGGACTTAGCGGCGAACAAGCCCGTCGATGATTTGGCAGACCTTCCTCCGGGGTACTTGCCTCCCTGGCGCGGATTGGGTCGAGGTGGTATTATGGAAGACCGATGCGATGCCAGCGCGACCTGTTCACAGGACGGCCAAACCTTCAAGGGCATCTTCTTCCACCACTTCGTGACATTCTGCCAAAACCTCGACCCAACCGACGTTCAAACTGGCATGACTGTGAATGCACAGGCTTATGACCAGATCAAAACCGCTCACGGATCCGCATGCCAGGCGTATCTGAAATGGGTAGAGCACAATGCGAAATCAGCCCTGCTTAGTAGGGATGGCGAAGGCCGTTTCGGCATGTGGTGGAGTGCAGGCATTTTCAAAGGTGTCGTGCCTACGGTCAACACGGATGGCGTCCCTGATAACGAGCCGAACGTGACCGACTACCGCAACTACGGACTCCCGCACGACGGCGTTTGGGCTGACGGCAACCCGGACAAGGTGTGGGCACCCAACGGCGAAGCGCAAAAGAATCAGACAGGGAGCTACGTGCTAGTTTGTGGGCAGGAACAAGCCAGACAGCGAGTGCTAGGTCGCTGCAGCGAACAGGGACCGCGAGATGAAGACGGAGACGGAACCGAGCGGCGAGGACCCGCGGCGGCAGCGGGCACGAGCGGCGATCCGAACGACCGCGGGAGGGGAAGGACCCCCGAGACGCAGAGCGGCGGCATGGCCCTCATGCGAGCCTGGTGGGAGCTCGTCGCAGCCTCGAACGGCACGTTAGGCGCGGCAGAAGCGGCACAAGCGGCACAAGCGGTAAAGAAGATGAAGTCATGAATGATTGGATAGCGTACTTCACGAAGTATAGATGAGTTCCCCGTAGATACGCTATGCACAGACGCCGGACGGTCTGAACGACGGTCCCCTTTTTTGGACAGTTTATTATTCTGGCTTGCTTTCCACCTTGCGCTAGCTACACTGGAATTTTATGGTTCTGCAACAACAACAAAAACGTCCACTCATCTTTTTGGCTTCGATCGGAGATCCCGTGTTGACTGTTAGACTTCCCCCTATCTTGCTAACCCAAACTGCCTCCTCCTCATTTCCCCTGGTTCCGAGGATGGATGTCCTATGGCATACTACTAGAGGGCAAACATACTAACGCTCCCCGGCCCCCGTCCCACTGATTGGTTTGACAGCCGAGCGCGAGAAGCTGACGTTCCTCTCAAGCGTTCGTGGCGGACCCAGCCCGCTTGACGGACCTGTCGTCTCCATTGTCCCCAACTGACCGGGGCTTAGTCTCGCGACTGGACGCACCCGTCAACTCGGTGCCGGCGGGCCCACTTGGTTGGCCGTGGCTTGGCTGCAGCTCTGCAGTCGCTGGGCTCTGCTTTCGAATGGGCTTCCCGATCGGGAGATCTAGTGCTTTGGACGGCGACGGCATGGCTTTGGGAAGTGTGAGATGTGGAATGATTTCCGAGCGTGGTTTAAAAGGACGGCGATGGGTTGCGGATTCTATCAACATTATCGAGCTCTTCTTTTCTGTTCCTTCCCTAAAACCTTTTTATACAATAACCATAAACCTCGTCGACCAAGTCACTTGTTTGGATTATCTGGCATCAGAATCGAATAAATTTGCTTACACCACCTCCATATACTTCACTACGCTACATTTCTCACTTCACCAACAACACTTGTTTACATATTGACCATTTTTTCCACAAATGGGTCTCATCACCGGTCTCGTCTCCACGGTCGTCCACGTCGCCGCCGGCAGGAACCCGTATGGCCACAACCACGACCAAGCTGGCCAACCTGTCGTGTCAACCGCCGGTTACGCCAACCCTGCCGATGCCTGCGGCTGTAGTGCGAGGCCCGGCGGCCAGCCCTGTGGCATCTGCGCCGTTGCGATGCCCTTTGGGAAAGGGCGCCAGCAGAAGAGGGAGCGGAAGGCCATGAGACAAGCTCAGAAGGCGCAGAGATTTTCGAACGGCCGGTATCCTGGGTACGTCCCCGGCGAGATGCAGTATCGCGGGCAGCACCAGCAGCAGCCGCCGCCGCCGCCGCAACAGGGGTTTCACTTTGGGGGTCAGTCTCTGAGGCAAGGCCAGGTTACTAGGCAGGAGGAAGGCATCGAGGAGGCCCGGGAGAGCAGGAGGAGGGCTTCGACTGGTGATGAGGTTGCCCCGCCTTCTTATGAAGAGGCCGAGTCGTCGAGAATCGATGCCAGGAGGAGTGTGGAAGTTTTGAGACATGGTGACGAGAAGCGGGAGTAGGCTTGGTGAGAGTCATTGGTTCACGATTTTCAATGTAGCGAGCGAGCCAGGCGTTCTTCTTGGACGGCTTTCCACAGTAACTTGGTTCATTTGACCTTTTTGTCTTTCCCTCGATCTTGTCTATTCCACAAATGCCCAGATGCTGTCGTGAATGCTGATGTACAATGGCGGGGAGTGTACTAGTCTCAACAACTTTCTCGCCCTGCCAAACCTCTGAAAAGAGAACAAATGTTTCCGCCCGTCATTTAAGCCAGAAGCTGTCCCTATTCCTTCCGCATTGCGAGCGTTCGTCTCATTTTCTCCTTGAGTATGTATGTAGTCGTGAAACAACAGAAATTTACCTCTGGCCAGCGAGGCGACGGCTCTGGACTTCGCCGAGGGCCTTGGAGCCACTGAGGAAGATGGAGGTCGCAACGATGCCGATGACGGGCAGTGTCTGGAAGAGGCTCCAGCCGCTGTAGTAGAGGAAGAAGACACCCTCCATGGCGACGATGGAGCCGAAGAACGCGGCGTGCGAGAGAGGCGCGGCAGAGAAAGCCTTGGAGATGTGGTTCAAGTTGGCGCCGAGAGAGAGCCACTGAAAGGAGAAAGGACAGGTCAGCATTCGGTCGGTAACGTGTGTATCATGCCAATGGGGAATAACCTACGCCCACGAGGAGAACGGGGATCGTGGCCAAAACGGCGAGCACAAAGGTCAAAGAGATGACCTTGGGAGGGCTGCGGGGGTCGTCGCGGAAGATGTGGTGGATCTCGGGCTGCTTGCCATAGCGGAGGGGAGCGTTGTAGGAGGGAAGGACGGCTGCGGGATCACGCTTCACATTGAGGTCGAAGATGCTGGTGTCGAGGGCCTTGGAAGGGCCGAAGGAGCCGATGACGATGCTGGCGCGGAGGGGCTTCGTGGCCAGCAGGTGCTGAATGGGAAGGTCCTTCTGGGCCTTTTGGGTCGTTAGCTTGTCGGCAATTCCATCCTAGGGGGGATATGTGTCTGAGAGAGACGTACGACGTTAACGACGCCACGGCCGTTTTCCTTGAGCTCCAGAGGGAAGGGGACCTCGAGGCCGCTCTCGGTCTCCTTGAGGATCAAGAAGGCCTGATGAGGACGCTTGGCCTTATCGCCGTCTTTCGCTGTGATGATAACCTTCAGAGAGTCCTTGGCCCCAAGAGAGAGGGGGTTCTTGAGGGGAGAAGTCGCGCTCAGCCTGTTACCGCAGATTGTCAGCAATTGAGGCCGATTTGAGGGCATTACCCTCCTCTGCAGCAGCTCCAAGACAGGTAATTACTTACTTCTGCTTGGTGGCATCTTTGCCTTTTCCAGAAACAGAAACGGTAGCATCTTCAAATCCCCATGATGAGGCGGCCTGCACGGCACCAGCCGCAAGCAGCGCGAGGGCGGGCGTCAAGGAGTGAAGGAATCGCATTGTTGCTGGTTGGGCGACTTGTCTGTTGCAGCTTGTAGCTGGGGCAGGAGCTTCGACATCACCAAGTACTTGCACTTCTGGACAGCTTTCGTGTCCTGACGAA
Source organism: Colletotrichum agaves (assembly GCA_036785465.1). NCBI lineage: Eukaryota > Fungi > Ascomycota > Sordariomycetes > Glomerellales > Glomerellaceae > Colletotrichum > Colletotrichum agaves. Next base: position 77,034 of record JAXISO010000054.1, on the reverse strand, counting down.
CTACCGATCCGTGCACGGACCATCAACAGCGGGACCCTCCAGACTGTGCGTGCGCTGTTAGCACAGTCGTAACAGCACACGCACAGTCTGGATCTGGCCATAACGAGATTTTTCAATTGAAGAGAAAATGGGATAACTTGACTTAGATAGAAACCTCAACACAAAGCAATCGGAACAACATGATTAGATGTGACTCGATATTGATATTTTATGAGCTAGTTTGCGAGCCCCAGGAATGACCAATTCGAATTACCAACAATTACTCAAGTCTTGTTGCACTTTCGAGTGTAGCAAATGGTTCGCATGTAGTTTAATATTCTGTCATGCAATTGCGACTTCGGCACACGCATCGACGCCGTCAAACTATGTAAAAATCATCCCCTCTACACCATGATCTGATAAACCCCGCAAGTCAAAGCTCATCATGTGGCATCTCGGCGTCAGTCTTCTTAGGTAGGAACTCGTCGACTTCCATCCACTCTGCTGCAAAAACCGTGATGATACGCGCCCAGTCCCGGACCGTTGGTAGATCCAAATGCTCTCCGTCATCCGTGATCTGATGCCAGACGTCAGGAAAAGGTGTGGGAATGATGTGCAAAATCTCGACCCCGCGTTCCATGAACGGCACGTGGTCGTCCAGAACGTAACCCTGGTTGAAACCGCCATTCTTCTTGTTCTTGTCTACGAGGAACGGGTGCCTCGGTTTGGTTTCCAGCACTCCGAGCTCTCGCATGCGGTGCTCAATTTTGGCCATCTTCTTATAAGCCCAGTGTGTGTTTGCGAAGTATGAAGGAACCCGGGGATTCGGGGCGCCGAGCAAATCGATGAGGAGGAAGAGACTGATGGACGAGAGCCCGGTCTTGTACACCGAGTTCGGATGGATTTCAGCTTCCCAGCTTGCAGCGAGAGCCCTATTCAGCGTTAGATAAACCACCCCTCACAGGACGTGCGACGTACCTGGCTCCGTAGAGCGAATCCTCTTCGGTCCAAGTCACCCACGCTTCCTCTCCATCGAGCAGAATTATCTGAATTCCCTTCTCCTCCTCGAGCCCATTGCTAGCGTCACCGGAAGCTTCCATGGCCTTCCACTTCTTCACTAGCGCATCCTCGATGCTTTGTGCAGCATGAAGCAGCATCGCGCACGGCGCCGCGCTGTCAATTGCTCCGATGAACCCGTCAGGGTGTACGAGACTGTCATAATGCGCCACGAGCGACAAGCGTTCCACCTCGCCGTCCTTGGCCCACGGCGGGTCGCGGCGAAATATAAGGTTGGTGAATGGGATGTCCTTGTCTCCCGTCGCGGGTGTCTTGGAGGTCGAGTTGTGCCACTCGATCGTCCACTCGGGCAGGTAAGCGCGGAAGAAGTCGACAAAGTGTTGCTGGACCTTGGTCGAGCCCGGGGTGCCCGGGACGCGAGGGATGAGGATCGGCGCCAGCAGTGAGCCAGTCTGGATGTCGAAGCCGTCGCCTCCGGAAGGAATTGCACGTAAGGCGTCGTCGCCGAGTTCCGTGTAGGCGGTCGCCGGAGTGAACAGCGAACAGAGGACAAGGAGAATGGACCCGACGAGGGGTAGCTTCGGGAGAGAGGTCAGGAGACCCATCTTCGTGCGGACCAGGTTGGGGGCAGCAGGTTCATGCTGCGCGCCACGACGGAGCAAATGGGTTCGTACTGTCGCTCGTCGGCTACTTGCAGAAAGAGCCTTCAGGTCGCGACCGCCATGTTGAGTAGAGGGAAGGGTGTCAAGTGGGAGGAGTCCCTGAAGTTGAAATGCGACTCAGGTCCACGCAAGGTCCATGTTCCCCCACCAAGCTAGCGGTCGGTGCGTGCTGGAAAATATTCCGATAGCGGCTCCATCAACGGCGTCGGGATCTGAAGTCTAAGGACGTAGTAATTATCCGTACTCCTCACACAACCCCGAACATTAACTCCCGTCTCCACTCCTTACCAGATCCAACTTCATCGTAGCTTGCGACTTGGCTCAAGACCGACAGTGAAGGAGGATGGCAGGTGCCTGGCCAACTTGTGTAGTAGCCAACTCGCCTATTTAGCATCTCACTACAATGGAGAACCGTGAGATGACCATTCGGTCGAGTGGGGCCGCTACTCCGGCTCGGCGGCGGCTCATAGACCCTACCCTCTCCGATCTGTGCTGGTCCTTCTAGATGCGACGCGAAAGTCACCAATTAGGCGATGGAGATGAGAATGAAATCCTTTTTTCTCCATCCGGTCTTCTATGAAACATTCTTCGGAAGAGTTTGGTCATCGTCTGGCGCAAGCCCTGGTCCTTCCATGGCTAACTCCGTTCTCCAACCAGCATTGCCCGAAGAGCCCGCTGACCGCAACTGTAAGTGATGTGAGACTAATATCAGTTTGCCAAACGGGTGCAGTGGACTCCTAAATTCCTATCTGCGAAACTCAGCTTACGTCGATTCTACTCTGAATCGTGAATCGTAACAAAGGAACACCAAGTGACCAGCCAATGGTATCTAAAGGCCGGTCTGACCGATGTAATCCTTCGGGTCTCCCTCTAAGTTCCAATCAGCGAACCACAACGCCTATCACCGATCGTAAGTAACGACTAATGGTCCTTCGGCGTTAACCCTTTCCCTCACATCATCACAGCTGGTGGCGTTTGCGCTCAAGACGCTGGCATCCGGCGTACAGAAGCAGGCGCGTAACCTCCTCGTATACAGTCGAAAGACTGAGTATAAGTAGACGAGTATATCCTCCTAACCCAATTGTGGAGATATTGACTCACCACATGGTGTCCAATCAGCTCATACACTCTATCAATCTTCCAAAAGGTGGTCACTCTCGATTCCAACCCAACAAGATGAACTCCCCAGTCTGGTTCATCACTGGTGCCTCCTCGGGCTTCGGCTTGGAAATCGCCAAAGAAGCCCTGTCCCGCGGTCACCGCGTCATTGCAACCGCCCGTAATACTTCCAAGATCTCCGGTCTCGCATCTGCCGGGGCCCAGCTCCTCCAGTTGGACGTCACCGCCGACGAAGCTACGATTACCAGCATTTTCAACCAGGCATATACGACTCACGGCAAGATTACTCACGTTGTAAACTCAGCTGGGTATGCCTTGGAGGGTACCATTGAAGAGGTGGATGCTCGGGAGGCCTTCGACCAGTTCAACACCAACGTCCTTGGCACCCTCAAGGTTTGTCGCGCTGCCGCACCTCATCTCCGTGCCCAAGGCTTCGGAGCAATTATCAACATCGGCAGCTTAGGCACCTGGGAAAGCTGCGCCGCCGCAGGCTTGTACTGCGCGACCAAGGCTGCCGTGAGCAACTTGACCGAGGCATTCCGCGATGAGCTCAGACCCTTTGGGATTGCAGTATGCGCTCTCGAGCCCGGATATTTCCGTACTGGGTTTTTGAACCCCGGTGCTCGTATAAAGTCGAAGGTCGATTTGGAGGCCTACAGTGGCGGCCCGGCAGGGGAGTCCAAGAAGCTGCTTGACGCCGCCGACAACCAGCAGCCTGGAGATCCGGCAAAAGGTGCTCGCGTAGTCGTGGATGTCATGACCAGATCTGGAGTTTCTGAGGGTAGGGAGGTTCCCGTCAGGCTGGTTCTGGGCACCGACTGTCTTGCCGCGGTTCGGCGGAAGTGCCAGGAGACTTTATCACTCATGGATGAATGGCAGGCGATTTCTGAGACGACAGACTTTTAGGAATCTATTGACGCCATGGCTATTTCTTGGGCTGGACGTACTGTGAAATTCAGGATACTAGGTAGGTTTCACTGGTCCGGAAGTTGTCTCTCTGAAGCACATCCTCAAAACTTTTGATATATATATATATTTTTCTGAATTGAAGGGGAATCTATGGATCAAAGCTCTTGTGTCCTGAAGGTAGTGGTGCTGTCGTTGTTTTTCGCCCTTATCGTGAGATCTGAAGGTAGATTCAAGTTATTGCAAATGGATCTTTCAGGCTGGAGATGGAAAGTTCTCTGTGATCATTTGAGCAGAGAATCAGATGAATTCTGAATATGCCATGGGCATCGAAAGACATCATATAAAGATCTCCGGCATAAGTTTTATCACTTGAACTTGTCTTGACGGAGAGGACTGGCCACCTTGTGAGGTAGACAAAAGTCAACTAGGACAAACAACACCTGTCGCGCGGCAATACGTAGACGTGAGAAAGCAAGAAGGCACTTAATACGTATGGAATGATGCGCGAGCGGAGGGGGTTTATATACCCCTGAATGGGGCTGAAATGCGCCCCATATCCCGCGTCACAGCACCAAAGGCAACAGTGATGACTATGAGAATAACCAAAATTTCGAGATACGGAAATCCATCTGGATTAAGAACTCGTTTGAGTTATTTGTGAGCAGCGCAGACTGGTATGTGCCATGCATTGTAAAGATGGGTACTTAGTTACGATGTTCCTGAATCGAATATCTGTCAAGCTCAGAATCCGGAAATACTCTGCAATAAACACCAGCTTCCACTCGTGCCTAAGCGCAAAGACTTCTGCACGTATTCGCGTAATGCGTGGTGCGTTTTTCTTCGACTACAACTTGATCAAACCGGGTGTAAACCATTATGAGTGGCTATAGTATTTTCTGATATGGAGGAGGCGCAAAAAAAAAAAGGGGGGGGGGAAGGGAGAGGACTATGCGAACGGCATGAGTAAACCCTTAGGCAAGAAGCACTTGGCCTGTTGGTGAGAATTGGAACGCCGCGTCGGACTCGATTCGGTCAACTTCGTCGGCAGAAGCCTAGAGATCCCCCGCCTTTGCATCGGTCGTGACTCCATCATCCATGGTGCCCACAGAACATTCCATCGCGGCTGCGGAGGCGAGAAAGCATCCGAGACGACTTTCATCAACATCGGAGTCCTTTGCCAAGATGGATTACACCATCGGAAGCATCAATGTGTGGTTGATTTTTGAAGGATGCACCTAGAAAGCACATTCTAGAAAATCCCGGGGCAGCTCCATAGGAGCATTAACCGAAGCCGGCCATTAACCGAAGCCGGCTCCTGTAGTTGTGATTCGACTTCGGACTTACGGGTGCTTGGAACCCGGCAGCTCGTGTAAACTGACGAACTTACCCTCTCACCCAAGCAAGATAACCCCTGGAGCTAATATGTAGCTGACATCAAAGTGTGATGTGTTTTCCGAGAAGCAAGGCAATCTTCTGCGGTGTTGGAAGCGAGACCTAGTATTACACGTCAGGCGACCATTGCCCCCCTTGTCATCCGACCAGTGCTACCTCAAGCCAGAAAGTAGCAAGATCAAAATGGTACATAATCCATTCCAGCCCTGTAGGTTACCAGCCCTACCTACCCCTAACTTTTCTAAGCCTAGCCTTTAACCCTATCTAAGCCTGAATCGTTTGGAGCCCACCTAAAGTAGCTTAGCCTAGGTGGAGGGTCGACTCACCTTTTTGGGGGGAGTTTTCAATGGTCGTCTGATCCAACACCTCGTTGGAAGCGGGGAGTTTTCATCCGCAAGCTTCTTGTGCCTTTTGCCACCCAGCCATGTTCAGCCATCAAGCTTTCAACAGGCTTGAGCTCAGGGGCTATCCCTGCTATACCCACTACCGTGCACGTAGTGTTGTTGAGTCATCGTGCGATATGCTGGACATTTGCATGTACTACGAAGTACTGGAAAGCCGAAGACGTCATTTGGGTTTGGTACTGGTCTACAGCAACTGTAAGTGTAGGTCCCGCAAAGTAACGGCAAGAGGCTGCATTGTAGTAGAAGAGTGGAAGATTTCCCGCCCGCCAAACCTTGGCATCAAGCAACGAGATCTCGCAGACTTTGGAAAGCCCACGCTCTTTCGTACTATGGTATCTAAATTAGCATGTACGAAGGTGTGCTATTTTATTCGGCTCGGGCAGTGGGTCTGGGTGCCCGCAAAGGATAACAACAGCGGTACGGCACGCGCTCCTTTCTAACTAGGAATATCAAAGACCAAACCAACCGTTGGTTCTGTTAAAGCTTTGAAGTAGGAGTAAGGCTGGATTTAGACGTTGGGGAATTTTGACCTCTCGGTAAAAAAACGGGGGTGGACGGCGTCCGCGTCGGGGCACTTCAAGGTTCCGAAAGCCCGCCCCTATGGTCCCACACCCACCTTCCGACTCTTTTGTAGGTAGACCACATGGCGGGTTTTTACGTGATGATCATCGCCAAGGCGGCCCCGCCTCTGTGGAGACCCATTCACTTACACGCAGGTGGACAAGGCTTGTAGACAACCAACAACATGCAGGAATTTTCCAGACCTGGGTCTCGGTCAGGTTCAACAAACATACATGGCCCCCTTACCCTTAGTACGTCAAAAGCATCAGATTTGGCTTGTTTGGCACACGGAAGACCCGGGGCACTGGATCAAAATTGAGAGGCCGGATTTGAGATGGACCCCTTACGTATTATGGGCCGTGGACATACGGGGAGAAGAGACAGTCCGGGAAGCTCATGATCAATCTAGAACTAGCCTTATGTACATGGTATGCTTCGAATCTCTAAGAAATTTTCTTTTTGACATTTGCTTTTCTTAACTTACCACCCCGAGTCCTTTTTACAAGACTACCTAATCGTACTAATTTCTTTGATCTCAAGGCTGTCTCACGCAACTTGAGGGAAGGCCTGGTTGATACTGGTCCGTAAGCCTTGGAATGGACATATGATGGGAAACGTCCAGAATTAACGTAGTATATCCAGGATAGCAAGACACGCTTGCGACCGCTCCGTCGGCCAGACGCTACTTTCCAAACATTTGACGACCCTCGCCAGAACACACCATGTATGCACCTTCCATACCATTCAACGCCGACCACACGGCACGAGTGGCGGGTAGCTCTCCTGCCACCAGCCAGAGGACCTATGTTGAAGAACAAGACGCGATTCCGGCATCTAACGAGAAACCACCCGCTTCCAGGGCTGTGGAGGGCAGTTCTGTCTACGAGGGGGATGCGTCCACATCGACAGACGAAGATGGCCACGACACCGAGCTTGAACGTCGTCATTCCATTGTCCAGGAACTGGCACGGCAGTACACCCGAAACTCTGCGGTTAATATTGGCGAGAACAACCAGGCACTATTCGGCAGCGATGACCCCGAGTCCCCTCTCAACCCACATGGCTCCAAGTTCAACGCCCGCAAATGGGCGAAGACCCTCGCAAACGTCACCAACGAGCATGGCTCCGGATTCCGAACAGCCGGTTTTGCGTTCCAGAACATGAACGTTTTCGGATATGGCCAGGAGACGGACTATCAGAAGGACGTCGGCAATGTCTGGCTTGAGCTTCCCAGTATCTATCGAAAGCTCACGTCGAAAACGGGTGGTCTACGCCGCATCGACATTCTCCGAGATTTCAATGGCGTTGTTGATGCTGGAGAGATGCTTGTCGTTTTGGGACCTCCCGGGTCTGGCTGCTCTACCTTCCTCAAAACCATTGCCGGCGAGACCAATGGCATCTACACCGACGAACGCGCGTACTTCAACTATCAGGGCCTTTCGGCAAAGGAGCTTCACAAGCACCATGCTGGTGACGCCATCTACACCGCTGAAGTCGATGTTCACTTTCCTCAGCTTTCCGTTGGCGACACCCTAACTTTCGCCTCGCGCGCTCGCTGCCCTCGCAACCTCCCACCTGGAGTTACCACCGCCCAATACTGCGACCATCTCCGAGACGTTGTCATGGCCATGTACGGCATCAGCCATACTGTCAACACTCGTGTGGGCAACGAATACATCCGCGGCGTCTCTGGAGGAGAACGCAAGCGTGTGACTATCGCTGAAGCCACCTTGGCGAACGCGCCCTTGCAGTTCTGGGACAATTCCACGAGAGGTCTTGACGCAGCCAACGCAGTCGAGTTCTGCAAGACCCTGCGACTCCAGTCCGAATTATTTGGACAGACCTGTGCTGTCTCGATCTACCAGGCGCCCCAGAGCGCGTATGACCTCTTCGACAAGGCCCTCGTTCTTTACGAGGGCCGGCAGATATTCTTCGGACGCACCACGGAAGCCAAACAATACTTTATCGACCTCGGATTCGAATGCCCAGCTCGCCAGACGACTCCCGACTTCCTCACGTCAATGACGGCGCCTTCTGAACGCGTGGTTCGCCCCGGATTTGAAGATCTTGTGCCTCGTACCCCAGACGAATTTGCTGCCCGTTGGAAGGAGAGTCAGGCCTGTGAAAAGCTGCACGCAGAGATCGAGCAGTATAAGATCGACCACCCTATCGACGGCGTTGATGCTCAGGCTTTCAGAAACCAGAAGCAGGCTGTCCAGGCCAAGAACCAGCGTCTCAAGTCCCCGTTCATTCTCTCGTATGGCCAGCAAGTCCGACTCTGCCTCTGGCGCGGCTTCAAACTTCTGATAGGCAGTCCCGGCTTAACGCTCTTCTCGTTGATTGCCAACTCCTCAACAGCCTTGATCATGTCGTCTCTGTTTTACAACCTTCCGCAAACGACCGGATCATTTTACAATCGATCTGCAGTTCTCTTCGTCGCCATCCTCGCCAATGCGTTTTCCAGTGCTCTCGAAATTCTTACGCAGTACGCACAGAGACCCATTGTCGAAAAACACGCGAGATACGCCTTCTACCATGCCTCCGCCGAATCATTCTCCTCCGTCCTCGTCGATATGCCGTACAAAGTCCTAAACACGATTTTTTACGATTTGATCATCTACTTCATGACGAATTTGAACCGGCAGCCTGGAAATTTCTTCTTCTTCTTGTTCACGACCTTCTTGATGGTGCTTGCCATGTCCGGTCTGTTCAGATCGATGTAAGTCTCGGCTTGACGTTGCATGAACCTCGTCCGGAGCTAACGTCAGAAAAGCGCCTCTCTGTCTCGCACAATGTCACAAGCTATGGTTCCTGCCTCGGTTCTGATCTTGGCCCTGGTCATTTTCACTGGTTTCGTCATTCCCGTCGACTACATGCTCGGCTGGTGCAGGTGGATTAACTACTTGGATCCCGTGGCTTATGGATTTGAAGCGGTAAGATGATTCGTAACTTCTCATTCTCCGTAGAGATACTGATGCTTGTTGTCCAGCTTATGATCAACGAGTTTCACAACCGCGATTACACGTGTGATGCCTATGTTCCCAGTCCTTTGATCGATGGTTACCAGAACGTCACCCTCGACAACAGAGCTTGCTCCACCGTCGGCGCCGTCCCTGGTCAATCATTCGTCAACGGAGATGCCTACATTGGTTCTAAGTACAAGTACTTCAACTCGCACAAATGGCGCAACGTCGGCATTCTCATCGCATTTGCCATCGCTCTCCACCTCGTCTACTTCATCGCCACCGAGTATGTTTCCGCCAAGAAGTCCAAGGGTGAAGTTCTCGTTTTCCGTCGTGGCGTCACAGCCCCTTCGAAGAACAAGAATGACCTTGAGGCCTCCATGTCTGGACCATCCGCCATTGTGGAGAAGGGCGGCAAAGCATCCTCCGACAATGAGGGCGTCATTCAGGCTTCTACCAGCGTCTTCCATTGGAGCAACGTTTGCTACGATATCAAGATCAAGGGCGAGCCGCGGAGAATTCTTGACTGTGTCGACGGTTGGGTGAAGCCAGGTCGGTTTTCTTGATTGCTGTCTTGGTAATGAATGCTTACTTACATGGTCATCAGGTACTCTCACGGCATTGATGGGTGTCTCGGGCGCGGGCAAAACTACCTTACTCGACTGCTTGGCTGATCGTGTTTCCATGGGTGTCATTACTGGAGAAATGCTTGTCGATGGCAAGATCCGTGACGAGTCCTTCCAACGGAATACCGGATATGTTCAGCAACAGGACCTTCATCTTGAGACGAGCACCGTTCGTGAGGCCTTGGAGTTCAGCGCTTTGCTGCGCCAGCCGGCTAGCACGCCCAAGGCTGAGAAAGTTGCCTATGTTGACGAGGTCATCAAGCTTTTGGACATGCAGGAATACGCTGACGCCGTCGTGGGCGTGCTTGGCGAGGGCTTGAACGTCGAACAGCGCAAACGGCTTACTATTGGCGTCGAATTGGCTGCAAAACCACCCCTTCTTCTCTTCGTCGACGAGCCCACTTCCGGATTGGACTCCCAAACATCATGGGCTATCTTGGATCTTCTCGAGAAGTTGTCAAAGGCCGGCCAGTCTATCCTCTGCACCATTCATCAACCGTCCGCTATGTTGTTCCAACGCTTCGACCGCTTGCTGTTCCTCGCCAAGGGAGGTAAGACCGTCTACTTCGGCGACATAGGAGAAAACTCGCACACTCTTACGTCGTACTTTGAGAAGAACGGAGCCCATAAGTGCCCTCCCGGGGCGAACCCAGCTGAGTGGATGCTTACTGCTATTGGCGCGGCGCCTGGAACAACAAGCGAAATCGATTGGCACCAGACGTGGAAGTCCAGCCCCGAATACCAGGCTGTCCAGGACGAGCTTCAACGTCTCAAGTCACAGGGCGCAGCCCATGATGAACCGGAGGGAGACAAGGCCGCCGCACACCGCGAGTTCGCTGCCCCCTTGTGGGACCAATTCTTCATCGTCACCCGTCGCGTATTCCAACAGTACTGGCGCACACCCTCTTACATCTACGCCAAGTTCATTCTTTGCTCCTCTGTTGCCCTCTTCATCGGTCTCGTCTTTCTCAACGCACCCCTCAGTATCCAGGGCTTGCAGAACCAGATGTTTGCCATCTTCAACGTTTTGACCATCTTTGGTCAGCTAGTGCAGCAACAGATGCCTCACTTCGTGACGCAGCGTTCGCTCTACGAAGTTCGTGAACGGCCCGCCAAGACGTACAGCTGGAAGGTCTTCATGCTGTCACAAATCGTCACCGAAATCCCATGGAACACTCTCATGTCCGTCTTCATGTTCATCTGCGTCTACTATCCGGTCGGTCTTTGGAAGAACGGCTTGTCGAGCCAGGAAAGCGAGCGCGCTGGCCTCATGTGGCTCCTGTTCTGGCAGTTCCTCATCTTCACTTGCACCTTTGCGCACGCCTGCATTGCCATTACAGAGACCGCCGAGATGGGTGGTAACCTGGCGAACGTGCTGTTCATGATGTGTCTGCTGTTCTGCGGTGTTCTGGCCAGCCCGAAACAGATGCCTGGCTTCTGGATCTTCATGTACAGGGTGTCACCGTTCACTTATCTGATATCGTCTATCCTCTCAACGGGCTTGGCGAACTCGGAAGTGACGTGTTCAAGCAACGAGTTCATCCACTTCAGCCCGCCAGCCAACGAAACCTGCGGTTCATTCTTGGCGGGTTATATCGAGGTTGCAGGTGGAAAGCTCGTGAACCCTGAGGCCACGACCGATTGCAGTTTCTGCTCCATTGCAAACACCAACAGCTTCCTTACGTCCATTAGCTCCAACTTCGACAACAGGTGGCGCGACTGGGGAATTGGAATGGCGTACATTGTCTTCAACATCATCGCCGCCTTGTTCCTTTACTGGCTTGTCCGCATGCCGAAGGGCAAGAAGAAGGCTTAAGTGAAGACGCCAGCACGTAGAATCTCATTCCCACAACAGAAGACGGTGGAAACAACATTGTCATTCTCTAATTCTTACCTTTTCAATGATTTTATTGCATATGGAAGACGTGTATCATAGAAATTTCCCAATTTTGGGTTTAGAACTGTCCCAAAATTATTAAATGCATCAATCAAGACATAGAACATCTCTCGTCAATGAATTGCTGGTGGTCGGTTTTATGGTTTGGAACTTGCATGGACAGCAGGTCGCTTTAGGGTGCATTGGAAGCTTGACTAAGCAAGTCTAAGAGCTAATATGAAGGCGTGAAGGCTTATCATTCAAATTGTCGACCTCTTCTTGGAAAATTTAGGTGTTATGAGTGGCTGGTAAGAATAATTTGCTGACGACAATGATGAAAGTCAATTTTCATCCTCCAACGCGAAAGCGGACCACGTCGTTTCTTCACTTTTCCTTGCTGAAATCTGGTCCCTCTAGCGTCCAACGCACAACTAGTCTTTCGAAACACTTTCAATTCTATATTCAAGCATTCGTCGACTTCGACTCGAAATGTGATCAGTTGCAGAGGGACTCTATCCAAGGCTGAAGTTCAATATTTGAATGAAACGGTCTTCCGTTTGAGCCGAGAAGATCTCGTGGTACACCTACGCACAGTTTTACATGCTAGTGCAGGTCTCGCAAGAAAAGCCCCGACAACCTTCTTACGTCTGGATTGCGCGCTATCTGCCATTACCTACCTCATTACAAACAATGAAACCTTGCTCAACCTGTTTCCAAATCAAGGATTAACATGGCAATTAATCCATTGGTTGACCCTGCACGTCAACATGGATAACTCTCCGGAATGGAAAACCTAAGAATCGTCAGACTATTAGCCTACCTGCTTGCGCTGTCACACTGAAAACGTGGGCTTTCGCACCAACTTTGAACTTCTAGGTTTCCACCACCGAAAACCAAGCTCAATTCAGAAAAACACCTTGATAGCTGTGTTGTGCTACTATCTCGAGACCGGTACTAGTCATCACTCTCCAAAACATGATGGCTTGCAATGACCGGCAGGACCATGTTCTCCTGAACATCTCCCCCTCGCACGTCACTCTGATGATTTCGAGGGTTGGGGTACTGCCTGGACCGCCGTGGACAGGGCCTTCAGAGCCATTTGGAATGGAATTGATTGGAGGAGGAATCCAAGAGCCTCCTGGGCGACTATGGATGTTAGCCTTTAGTGAGAAGGGATGAAGAAGACGAGGGACTCGCAATATGCAGATGTACTGGTCAGGAATGAGGTGGTCGCAGGCGCCAAGGGTGTTTGGGTTCCAGGTTACTAGTTGGGCGCCGTTGCCTGGGTTTATTGCTTTTGAGACAGCAGTGGATCTGGATTCACCGAGGCTCTTGTGTAAGTTGATACTTCCTAGGAAGGAGGCAGAAACCAATTCTGGCCGTCCTAAATGCGGAGGAGCTAGCAGAACTCGGGGCCATATACCTCTCCCGACTTAACCCAGCACGCAGAATTGCCTGTCGCCATAAGCATAGAACCTGTAATAATGCCTTGTTATGCAGCATGACATCATTATAGGTCTCAAAGCCATTGCTATTCAACATCACTAGTATATTGAGGATGTTCTCATCAGCATAATAAGTCAGTTTGGTAGTGTCCTAGGTCATATTGGTCTCCGTGATAGTGCCTGGCATTGGTGTGGGCGTGTAGGCCATCGGGTAGTGGGGCATCTTTTGTGTTATGATCTCGGCGGCTAGTATTGTCTGGCAGACGTTCTGGATGTCCTGGAAATTCTCGACGAGGTAATCTGAGTGGTGCTCATATCCATTATATGGACACTACTAATAAACTGCTCGATGACCGCGGCGGCAAGCCTGAGTACGAAGGGAAATATGTCCTGCTCTCTAAAGATATTAAGCAGGCTTTTGCCAAGAAGAAATATGGCTATTCCCTTACATTACCTGCTTCCTAATGGCATTTATAATACTTCGACTTGGCTAAGCTCTAGCCATATGTTTAACGGTTTAATCTTATGTCCTACGACCTTGATAGTACATGGTATCTCACTGAAATTGATCTTGGACTAGATCTCTTTAGAGAGACGGAGTTAAGCGTGAAAATATTATTATAGGCCAAGTATATAAGTGATATCTCTTTATACCCACCCCCAAAATTCTATATATTAACTGAGATGCTTTGGTTGGTTTTTACCCTGAAAGACCCTAATTGTAATAAGGCCAGCGGTGTGCGCTGATTCTCTGGCGGCGCCCACATAGGTCAATGCTTGAAGGCATTAGGTATCCCTTAATCTGTAAGAGATTATGCATATTATTAATGAGAAGAAGCATAAGCCGATTCATGATTGAAAAGCTGGAGTGAAGTGAATCCATTTGGATAACTACTAGTGGGCGTCACACGACAATGTTGATACTCTTGTGTAAACATGTGGGCTACCTGCCTCTCGCTGTTCCGGCTTTAAGCCTCTGATTTCAATAAAATAAATGCAGGAGAAGTTTAAGAATGAGGCAGCTAATCTGGCCATTAAAGCCGCCGAGACACCTGCCCTTGAGATTGCGGCGAAGGCTGTCTGCCGCGTGGCTATTATGGCTGCAACACTGCCACTTCGCCTGACCCCTATTGTTGGCTGGATTGTGTCTATTGCCCTCCAGGTTGTTATGCCTGCTCTGGTTAAGGTCTGCGCTAAGGGCGCCGCAAAGGCCGGAAATTCGACTTTCGAGTTCCAGGGCAAGGACTATAAGATTAAGCTGGATAAGCCGCTGACCACCAAGGGTAAACGCCCTATGACCTAGTCGCCTGTAAAAGCCAAAGAATAGCCAGAGTCTTGCAAGAAGAAGAATGTTGTTAAAAGGATACCTGTATTCATGCCCCATACTGTATGGAATGATGTATATGCTAGGCCTGAAGGCTGCATACCTGCTATAGTAACCAGGCTAAGTAGGCTTGCTACTACTATAGTTATTACTAGTTGTGTGGATCTTGAGTCTCTTACTTAAGGTAATGCTTATTTATAGTGGTAACTATTATGAGGTGCGAGGTATTGTAATTAGTAATATATAGACTAGAGTAGTAGTTAAATATAAGAATTTATTAAGTATTAGTATGATAAGTTCCCTGGAGCTACTATTAAGTATATTTATAAAAAAAGTATTTAGGTATATCTAATGCCCTGAGCTAATAGTGTGGCTGCTAGTAGTCTATTTAATAAATACCTAGATAGAGAAACTAAAAAGCTTATAAGCTAGTAGTTTATTTCCAATAAAGTTAATTATAATAATAAAAAGATGGAGTACTGGAATAGAACCATGCGTAAGATAGAGAACATCATTAACATCAACTTCAAAAGAATAGGAAATATGCCTCCTAACTGGGATATCACTGTTAACCCGTGCTAGCTCTTAACCCTGGACCCTGGCTTCACGCTTCTAACCTGTGGACGACCTATGGTACGCCAGTAAGGCGGCCTACACGCAGCACTACGCCCGCCCCCATGTACTAATAGCAAGGTTAATAGGCCTGGGTATGGTTTCACCAAGGCGAAGTCAATGGAAGTAACCCTAGACCGTAGCCCCACCCCCACAGTGAGTCCGATACCGATATGCTTGACGCCCTAGATGACTCGGATGACTCGGACTACCCCGGCCGTCACCGCGCGGTGGACGACATCAATAGGTCACCCAACGACCTCATCGTTGACGAGGGCAACTCAACCCGCAGGCCCACGCCAGAAGAGCTTTTGAGGACTTTGGACTCATCAAGTGCGAGGACTAAACACTGCCAGCGGGGAATGGAAGATCTCGGCCACGCGTCACTTCCTGTTGAGCACGGAACTGTGGCTACCGCAACACCGCTGGCTACCGTGACCGCAATCACGACGAGTTTCGCCGAAGGCAGCGATGCGGAATCGTCGGCAACCTTGAGCCACGTGCTGAAGGTTTTCGAAACGATGGGATAAGTTGGGCGAGGATGAAGGGTAGGGGACAGACGATGGAGACGACTATGGATGAGGACCGGGCAGCTTATAGAGAAGGACTGGAAGAACCTCTCTTGAAGGATGAAGAGGCTTTCTTTTATGCCAAACCGCCCAATTTTTATCTAGGCGTAGTTGAGCTTATAAGAGAGATCATCAGGTGGGAAGCACTTAAGCCAAGGGAACATTGATTGTAACTCTATCGATCAGTCTACTTCCAGAGTCATATTGTGGCACTATGCTCCAGTATCCCAAGAAATTAGCTTACGAGTTTCTGTTATTTTCCTGTTACTTTTGAGACACGATGGCCGACAGGATTGACGTGCAATACCAAAGCAGAGGAAGCCTCATTAAACATTCGTCTAATCGTTAACCTATACGTTCAGGGCGAGAGGTCAAAACACAGCGCACATGGGTATAAAACAGCCTCAAAATCCAAACCAGCCGCTCTTATCCAAGGACCCATAGACATATCGACAACCCCACGAGTCGCCGGCAGCAACACATCGTACCTTAGACACCGGAAGCAGCCCGGTCCTCCGTCGTCTTCTCCTCCGTCAATGGCTCCATCGCCGGATCTCCATCCTTTTGCCCCTTCGGCTCACTGGGCGCAACGTGCAACTTCTTCATCAGCTTCACCGCAGCTCTGTTCTCCTCTCTCTCCTCCGCCTCCTTCTCCAGAACTTTGCGTTCTTTGGCTGCGCTCTCGCTTTTGTCCTTTTCGTCCTCCTCGCGCTTTTTGAACTCCTCTGGCGCAACGATCTTCTCCTTCTTCAAGCTCAGCTTTTCCAAAGTCTTCTTGCTCTTTCGCCGCGCCTTGACATACATCTCCAACCCTACTAACACGGCATACGACTTGGAAATGGACACGTGTGAGGTATCGGCACCGGCTTCCTTCAGGGACTTGACGAAGGCGCGGAAGTTGGAGGCCGGAGGACGGTAGTGTCCGCTGAGAGGAGACAAGCTCGACAGACGGCCGTTCTTGATCTTGATGAGGCCGGCGGCGGAGATGCGGCTGCCTTGCAGGAAACTAGAGTGCTGAAAGGCTCCGGAAGACTTGATGCCAACGTACAGCCGAAAGCTGGTGTCCGCGACGAAAATCCAGGTGTTCTTCTTCACAGACTTGCGCAACAGTTTATTAAAGACTGTTGCCGCAGAGATGTGCGAGACCTTCTTCACGCCTGTAGCGTTGTCGAGTTCTGGCGTCGCGTACTTCGCAGCTCGGTCAGCTTCGAGTGCCGACTCTACCGACGACTCTGATCGACTGTCATCGACATCACGGCCCACGGGAGGTGGAAGGTTGCTCTGCGACCATGCGGGAGTAGGATCGTCGGCGGGCACGATGCCATGGATACTGTCCTTATACGCCTCGGTTGTGTCGATGCGAACACCGTTTTTTGCCCAGCAGAGACGCCCTTCCTGATCAACCTGCACGAGGTAGTATTGCCTCTCCTCCCGCGACAGATATCGCACCTGCTCCCTCTCAAGTCGGTCTCGCGGACAAGCTTCCATTTCGAGGTTCTTGCCGCCGCCATAATCGAGCCAGTAGAAGAAGTTCTCATTGGTGTCCGACTTCTTCCACTCTTCGTGGTACACCCGTAGATTGCTGCCATATCGGTGCTTGAGATCGACCATCTCGAGGAAATACTGCAGACCCATCATCTTTGAGTCCTTCTTGCGCTTTTCGTTGGCCTCCTCGCGACGTCGCCGCCGTTCGGCTCGGTGCTCGGGCGATTCCTGGGAGTCATCGGAGGAAGATGAGGACTCGAAGTCCGTATCCGCATCATCATGACCCGCACGTCGAGCAATAACCGCTGCCTTCCTCCAGTTGTCTCGCGCTGTGGAGGGACGCCTGCCAACGTCAGAGTCTCTGGAGATGACGCTGTGCTGATCTCCGTTCACAGACAAGGCCGCAGAGCTCTTGGCCCGCGGCCTGTTCAGTTCGCGAAATTTCGCCTCGTCAATAGCAGACATCCACCTCGTCGTTGCATCCAATCCCAAGCCCTGCATCTCTCGTCTCGCACGGTAGCCTCGATAGTTGCGCTGTATCAGCGTCGCCGCCCTGTTCATCGCATCGCTGCTGCTCCTCCCTCTCGACGTCGGCGACTGCAACGGTGCCTCGACTGCCCCAGCCCCGTCCTCGGAGCGCTGAGGCGATCGGGAGTTTTGGCTCTGCATCGATCTTCTCTTGCTGCGACTGCGCTTGAGCTCCTCCTCCTTGGTGCGCTGCACCTCAGCAATTTTGTCGAACTCGTCGCGCGATGGCGGGACGAGACTTTCCATGTACTCCTGTCGCTGGCTGTAAGTGGTGCTGGTGTGGGACTGCGCGAGCGAGCATGTGTCGTCACTCTGCGCCGTTGCGGTCGCAGCAGCAGTGGCGTCGGTTGCAGAAAAGTTGGAGTTGAAGTGGGAGTGCTGCTGTTCTTGGTCGGGTCTTGGCACGGGAGGGCTGGCCGGCGGGGTAATTGCGGCGCAGGAAGCATGGTGGTGAAGAGGGGTCTTTTGGGGTTCGAATCCGTCGTTCTTTTGGAGGTGTTCTTCTTGCTCGGTTCTGGCGGCAGAATGACTGGGCGACGAAGGGTGGTCGAGTTTCGTCATCATCATAGGCGCTGCCACGGCCGCCGCTTCCACTGTGCCTGCGCCAACGCCACCGGGGTCCGCCTGCTTGTGACGGTGAAGGGATCTTGCCCGCGAGGCGGCGGCTGGGGCGCGCATCCGGTCTTCTGATCGTACCAACTTGGAACTATGACTTGTCCCCTGATGTTTGGGTAGGGTAACCTGGTGCTGGCTCGATCTGAGAAGAAGCAGGTTGTTTCCAGGTCGAAGTACGTTTATCGGTTGATTCTGCGGCAAGCTTATCTTACTACTAGGTAGGCGTTGCTGTTTGGACAGATGGTGAGATGTGCTTGTGTTTTGCAAAGCAGCCTAATCGTACTCGTGGGGGTTGGAATAAGCATATAAAGCGGGCGTCGGGGATAGGTGTAAGAAAATCAAGCAGAAGTCGAGATTTTGCCCAGACGGTAAGAGCCTTCTCTGATATGGGATTATATTAGAGCCGTGGGGAAGGTAGAAAAGGAACCATCGGCAGCTCCATTGAGAAGAGAGAGCACTAGGTAAATCTTAAAAACAATAAACATCGCCCTGCATCATAATACCAAAGACCATCCTTGTCAGGCTCAACATGCTTTGGGGCGGTTCATTCTCCATATAACCCAGCGAAGAAACATGGTGTGTGCTGCTCAGCCGACAAACGCAAACGGCTGGCGTGTACTTGCTGGGCTGTGACGCATTATGACCGACCTGCCGACTTGTCACCAAAGAAGCTTTAAGGTATGATCTACCAAAACTCCGAGCCCCGTGAGCAGAGACGGCGATGTGCTGATTCTCGGAATGTTGTCGGCACGCGACCAAACGTACAATCTCACATTGCGGCCCTTTTCAATACCCGCACAGCCCGTCCGGTTAAGAAGGTGCCAGACTGCGAAGAAACAGCCAGTGAGATGCTCTTCCAACCAACCTGATAGAGCGTTAGGAACTTTTGGTGAGGCAAGGTAAGGAGGCCCCCAAGGTTCTCTCAAGGTAGTGTGTGGCTGGCCCAGGCGGAAGGAAACGGAATGGACTAGGGAAACCCAGAAATAGCAGTTTTCGCCCATTTTCGCAGCCCAACGACCGAGGCTTTGCTGGGTTGTTGGAGCGTTAGACGCTCTCACAAATGCAGGTTTTACGTACTGGCTGGGCTGTACATTACGCGGGGGGCCAAGCCACCTCCGACAGCGATCCTCACTCGGCCGCAGTCGGCACCCACCACTCAGCGAAGCACAGGACACCTTCATGGACACGGCTCCGACCAACTAAACGGGATTCACCCTCTCCCGGCAGCGGACAGAGCACGTCCCGATGAGGGTCTCCGCTGCCTGAAATCGTTCATCGTGTACCGGACCTTGTGCTTCTGGCTTGTTTGGGAAACAAATCATCATTATTGTTTATTTGTTCATGATTGGGGTAGCCTGTGCCCGCAAGCATGTAGTAAATTGGCCCTTCAGCTGGCTGACTGATTCGCCCGGGACTTTTTTGTTTTGCCTGTTCGGGCCCGCCGCTGCGCCCTGCGATTTCCCACGGCCATGTTCGTGTTGTTCTCTGGGAACCCCCAAAAAAATATACAATAAGGTAGAAACAGGTTCAGTATTTAGACACTAAGTATGATTATGAGAAAAGGAAGTCCTTCAGTACTGGCGATCCAGAGAACTCGGGATTCAACATTATACAACTGTCAAAAGTTAGCAACGAAGAACTCCCCACCATGACGAGACAAAGACGTGCTTGAGAAAGTATTGTAGGCCCGCCCTCCTTTTGTCAAGGAAACTGGGCCTGAATTTTGATATGACGCTCTTTGGCGGTAGAGGAGGCACCGCTGCCTCAAAGTTCGGAAACGACTTCATGAGCTTTTCGCGGAGATCGTCGAATTCGGAGTATCGCTTGCGGATATTCATGTAGCTTCCCTGCATAGCTTCTGTCAGTTACACGTTCTACTCCTTCCCATCCACAGCTCCCATGGTGCAGCATCTACTAACCTGCAACGTCTCGACTCTGATGTTCCATACCACAAAAGCTCCAATGTTGGTCGCACTGCCGTTGACTATCACGTAGTCTGTAATCTCGACGCTCTTCGCCCAGCACGCGCGGTTACGGTCGTTTCGGTCGCTGGCTTCGTTGTCGTGCATCGTGATCGCGCCGGCGGGCAGCACAGACTCGACCGAGACATTGGAGACGGAGCGTTGGTGATGGTTCATCCAGTACGGCGGCGACATCACGGACGACGGGCTCGTAACGGACGACGCAACATCTGCCGACGCCGTGTCGTCGTTGTCGTCCTCATCTCCGAAGAGTCCCCCGCGCGTCGCATCGTTGTTTTGGCGGGACAACAAGCCCGCAATGGTCCCGTTCGTGACCTTGGGAGAAGCTTTCGGGTGGTCGCCGTTCAGGCCGCTGCCGAGAATGATGCCACTCGTGCGGAACTGGGGTTCAATCGCCGAGTCCATGAAGCCATGTACGGAGCGGCTGCTACCTCAGGAAAGGGGCGCCGGAAATATCGTCTTCTCAACTGTTATTGTGGCGCGTTTCGTGAGAGTTGCGGTTCGATGGTTTTGCGCAGATACAAAAGTCCGTGTGTCGTTGCGTGAGAATATCGGGTGTGACGTATTTACGATATCACGAGTCTAAGGAATGGAAGGACTTGTCTCGGGGCGCTTCTTGGACTCCTGGTTCGTTTGGTCTGCGTGGCTGTGCAAATCGACCGAGAATGAGCTTCCGGCAGTTAGGCCTGTTGTTGAGGCCGCAACATACGTTACGCGCGGGCGGCAATTTGGTCGGGCCGTTGGATGATACTGCTGTAATTCAACTGTGCTGTAAGGTATTGGTGCTGGAGAAATGGGAAGAGCAGGAAAGAGAACAGGCAATTGTCAGGACCCACGCAGCTCGAGAAGGATTTTTATCGCGGGTGTGTTTTCGCGATATCAAAACATCACTAAGTCAATATAGCTAGGACGAAGCACGCACATATACCATCCTGGTAAGGCAGTGGATACCTACTGGTGAGGTAGGTAAAGGTAGGTACCTATTTTACGCAAAAATGTGCGCGGTAATAATACGCACCCAAGCTTTGACAGGTGCTGTCGGACGAGAGTGTCCAGGGGCGATCATTGTGTACCACGAAGAGAGCCACAACAAGAAAGTTGCCATTAGAATGAAAAGACATGGATTCCCCGTTGAACGAAAACACGGTTGCAGCTGAGACCGCCGAGCGCTGTAAATCCGCCGCCAAGAACGACCCTCGAAAACCCAGAGGAAGTGAATGAATACTCAGTCTAACATTCCACGGCACGCTTCATGCTCTCTCTCACTACTGAGACCCAGCACTAGATCCAGGCCTAGGCCTTGAATAGACCGATATAAGGCTTTCCAGACGTGATACTGACGATTTACTAGGACATACCAAATACTAGGACATACCAAAAATCCGGTCGTGGCGCTTTGGGAGGGTGATGGGAAACATCGGCAGACACAAACCAGTGATACCTTTTCGGCGCAAGCGCTGTTTCCCCGCGCCATCGTATCTCGGCCCAAATCATCGGTGCGGATACGAAGCTGCAGAACGCAGAACCAAGACCCTGAAGTGGAGGCAGAGGATTCGAAGGTTGCGTCTTGCTGACCAGGATGTCTTTGGCTTCGATTCCGATTTCGACGTCGTGGATCCCGGTTTGCTCTTATTGGCGGCTAGCAAGTTTGCTCACGGCCACCGCACTCTGCGTTACATAGTATGCATTCGAGGTCCATCGTATCAGACGATAAGCCGACGATGATCAGAGAAAGACTGCATGTGCGGAAGATGTTGACAGCTTGACTGACACATTCAGTTGTGGCAGCATCTTTGGGGGTCAACCATTGTAGCTGATACGACAGTGTCTTCATGACGTCTACCGACTATCTTCCATGAGCAAAGCCATCACTAACGACACCACTTGAACCGCTACAACCAGGACATGGCTAGCCAAGTCGTTTCCCGACCTTGTCGCTATCATTCCTTTTGATACAATGTGTCACATTTCTAAACAGTAGCTTCGCCGAGGCCCTCTAGCATGCAGAACTAGCTGCGTTGACGGCCTGCACAGCGCACTGGGCGAGGGGCGTAGACTGCAGAATACGAGTGGCGATCGACTGCCAGTGGGACGCCCTGAACAGCGATATCAGCACGGCAAGTGGTGTTGTCGACGGGTGAGAAATGTTGTTTGTTGGGACAAACGGAGGAATTTTGCAGGCGGAGGTGGTCTCGTAAAGTCTGCTGGCCTGTTGGCGAACGACACCCGTCCGTCAGGGCCTGGCAAGCCGGGATGTACAGGGAGCCAAGGCTCCGAAGACTGTCAAAGCCGCGGCTTTGGCCATTCTTATGGAGAGCAAACCAAACCCACTCTGTTCTGCAACCTCGTAATCAACTATGGAGCCGGTCATCCGACCTGTAAAAGTCGAGTGGGGATTCGACTGATTTCTCGAACTCTGGGCAGTGGATTGAGGGTGATGCGATCCGACAGGTCGATTCGACCGATAGTCAGACACAAATGAGTCGTCAGTGTGTTCTTAGCCGCACGGAATACGGGCATGCGCGGGAATGCTGTGCTAACACTGACTCTTCCTTCTCGAATGCACAGCGAGTTTGGAATTGACCATATATTGGGCATGGCCGTGAGCGGGCGGATCGCTGATCTTTCACGAGATCAACAGATGGTGGCTCTTGCATCTAGACCTGGTCCACGGCAGCAAATTGACGAGCCGAAGCAAGGGAAGTCAGACCTCCCATCTTGACTGGACGTACAGAGACTCGCGAGCATCTCAGTCAGATGCAGTGCCGGCGCGGTAGACGAGCACCACACCACCACCCGCAGTGCAGCGGTGTTGAGCATTAGGTGTCACTTTGTGGAGAGGAGATTCATCTCCGGGCAACAATGGACACCCGATCTCGTTAACGGAGCGGGCAAAAACAACACTAGCACATTTTAGTGCCATCGGTGCTACGGAGTGCAGAGGCCCTGGGAGCCGTCCAATCCCTGCCCAGAAGACCACTGAACCCTTCCATCCTCCACTAAGCCTCAAACTCCACCAAGAAAACAACACTAAGAAGCCCTGCGCGACCCTGGACCAACCCCCGAGAAAATATCACCCTAGCATGGCAGGTCGCCACTGCTGGGCTGCCTTGACTCCTGGATTGGCACTTCAGGGTTATCTTTGGCTCTGTTGTGGGCGGGTCACTATTACTTGCTTCTGCTAAGTGACAAGGGAGTGATTCAAGAATGGTGTGCTGAAACGGAGGGTATCTACAGACTACACGTACGGCTCAGGAGACTAAAGTCTGGTTGATCTACATAGTAATTCCTGACCAAAAGATACACAGTATGGAGAAGTCGGTAGAAGCACCGCTGTAATGGACCCCAAGCGGTGACTCCACGAGTTTACGGTCACACTGTCAACCCTCGATGGCACGACGTCTCCATTTAAAGACAATTCGGCATCGTGATTGGCAGTCGGCGAACAAACCTCAAAGAACCCTGGTCCTGACCACCAGCAGGAAACACGCCGGGTGGCTGGCGTGGGGACTGAGCTAACCCCAATTGCGCTTATTCTCTCCATCTGATATCGCGAGCCCGCTGCCCGTGGCGTTGCGCTCCAGGGACCCCCGGGCCTCCTTTATTTTGGACCTTGGATAGGAAGAAGCTGCCGATGCCTGGCCTGGCCTAGGAAATGCCCTCCGCTTGACTCTCCTTCCTGCCCAGGCGCTGCCGCTGCTCTCCACGGGCCCTCTTGTTGATGCCTTGAGTGAAGCTAGCCAAGGTACAACGCTACGGAGCACTCGATTTTTGTGCTTGATATTAACCCGTCACCGTCCTCGCTACCGTTCATTGTTCTTCTCCCTTCTCACATTCTCCTCCTCCTCCTCCTCTGCAGCTCGTGTCTTATCTCTCGTTACACAGTTGAGATTTCTACTACCTCCTGCGTCAAGCCCATTTGCACATATAATATCTTGCACACGTCCATATACGAGATTCTCTCTGTTGCTTTCTTCTGTGCAGCTTTCAAGAACAACCCATCGGCCTCTCGCTAGTTATACATTCTCTCAGAAACACGGCTTATTGGTCACCAACGGCTCCCCAGTCAACCCCCTTAGTGTGTGTAAGTCGAATACCCATTCCTCACGCCTCATCACATACCCCTTCCTAGTCATGGGCAGCTCAGACAGCCATTGGAGCCTGGTGGAGCTGTGAGGCTGTGAAAGAGTTCTGGAATGCAGGACGAAGTCCATGGTCGACAAACATGCATCTTTGCTGACCAGGAGACGCACAGCTTGTTCGATAATATATATTATTTGAATTCGATATTTCCCACAATAATACGTCGACTCGAACACACGCACATCCAACACTATGCCTTCGTTCAAGAGCACTCTCTTCGCCGTCGCTGCGGCCCTCGTCGCCTCCGCCCAGGCTGACTACGTTATCGACCCCAAGTCTGTTCCTCTAGCCACAAGAAGTACGTCGTTCATACCTCGGTTAGGGGTCGGTTGTCGATGTGTGGATTGTCATGCTAACGGGGACCTGCAGAGTCCTGGTGCCAAGATGAGACGAATACCTGCCCCATCATTTGCCAACAAGTCGAGCCCAGAACGACCCTGGTCAACGAATGCGACTACGTAAGTACTTGCCGCGTGTAACTTGATCGTTGAGCAAACAAAGCGACTGACGTTGCAATGAACAGAACTCTCTCACCTACGGCTGCATCTGCGGCGACGGTAACCAGCCCAATATGACCGAGTACTCTCTCACGCTTCCCTTCCACGTCTGCCAGGAGTACGGCAACCAGTGCGTGAAGAATTGCGGACTGGGCGCCAACGAGTGCTCTTCCAGGTGTCGTGAGGACAACCCTTGCGGAGCTACCAACCCCACCCGTGAGAATAAGACTGCCACCGCCACGGCAACTGCGACGGCTTCCTCGACCCAGACTAGTGGTGCTGTTTTCACCGGCATGGCCGGCGATGACAGCAGCAGCGGTAGCGACAGTTCCGGCGCCGTGGCTCTGGGAATGGGTCGCGAGGCGGGCTTCGCTGTTCTCGTGAGCAGCTTGCTCGGCGGTGTGGCTCTCCTGTTGTGAACTGCGCGATCAATTGCCTGTTAGACAGGTGACAACAGTTGGGAAAGGTAAAGGGCTATTTGGCGGTTGTGTGTTCTGTCTCGTCCACTCCTTCTTTTTGAAATACCCTCTTGCACAATCTATTTCACATGCTCGGCGTTCATAAGGCGAGGGAAGTCTATTCCCTCCCAACGGCATTTTTTTCATCAGATGGAACGATTGGGGAAATCTTGGGACAACCAACTATTCTTACTGCCTTGTAATATCATCGAGCAGAACACGACGACGAAAGAGAGGGATGAAGAATTGCCTGTCATTTTGGCGCTTTAGTTCAAAAAAGGTTCAAGGTTGAGTCATTGAAAAGAAAGAAGAAGCGGGCCTTGTTGGGTAACGGCTGCATAAGATGGTTACGTGTTTCTCTGCCAAAGGAGTGATATAAACGCCCGGATCTTGTCGATTCAAACGGTCCAGCTGCCGATGATGAGCCTCCTTACTGAGGCTCTCACACGCATGTCGCTGTGTAAAATGCCATGCTTGCCTGCGGTATATACGAAGAAGGGCCTACTGCAGAGTAGTGAGGCATCTTATCTGGAGGGTTGGGCACAAGACGATCGTCCAAGTTCATCCCATCTGTCCCGTGACGTGGTTCGCGCTAGATGCGTTCCCGCAAGTCGATAGCTCCGATGTTGCGAGAGAAGCTAAGTAAACGTGGTCGGGGATGCCAAACCGACGCATGCGCAGGGACAATGGACACAGGACGAACGGATTTGACGGGCGGGGGATGTTGACGGCGTGGCGGGAGCCAATCAGAAGCTGGCAAACTTGGACTTGGACGACTTTTCATCATGGTCGAAGATGGGGGAAGATTACGAATGCGAGAGAAGATTCGTACCACAAGCAAGTCATGTGTTACGGAGTCTGCTGGGTCACGGGGACCAGCCTGGCGGTACAGAAGCCGGGCCCGATCCGGATGGGGTCCGTCCTTCGCACCATTGAGGTTGGAGTACATGAGGCTGGGAAACCAGGGTTCCTCACATGTCATCTTGCAGGAGGACCTGCTCAGCCAACCAGTGGTTTTCTCTAGAGTCCATCTTTTGAGGAACCGAATTTTGTATAATCTGACTTGAGGTCGGCTGGCCTTGTTCTTGCTCGTGCAAATTGTCAAAGATATCGGTAAGTTCAATGGGCCGGTGGTTGTGGGTGCGAAGCTAGGCCACCGACGTGCGCCGTAGCTCCTCCGAGAGATCAGGTGAAGTAGTGTCGTTGACGGCAGCGCAGGCGAGATGGAGTCTCACATGTCATCGCGTTGGTTTTCTGATAATCTCAAAGCTGCAAGGCCATTCGAGCTGCTCCCCAAAACAGCCCAATGACGAGAGCGCAAGACGCCTATAAAAAGGCGGTAAAAGCGCAAGAGGGCCCATCCTTGCATGGATATTGTCTCTGCTGTCTCATGGTTTCGCTCTCGGGCCTTTCGCAGCGAGGGTTAGTATGTAGGAGCAGGCAGGAGAAGGGGGGGGACGGGTGAGGAGCTTGGGGCGTTCGAGAGCGCGTGTTCTGATAGGGTCCCAAGGACCCTTTTTTCTCTTTTTGTTGAATCGCCGAGATGAAGCGGGAGCGGGTACGGAGAGATCATTGGACGTTGTGGTGTTAGCTTTCCGTAATGGGTCATGTGAGGATTAGGTAAGGCGGTGGTCTGGGTCGACACCGAGAGAATTTTCGTTGGAGAAGGAATCACGAGCTTCTTTCTGGCTTCCAATTCGCATCTCCGGAAATCTGGAAGGTACCTGAGGTACCTTCCAGTACATTTTCTTGCAGGTGTGGGATATGTTGCACTTGACAGCTTGCTTGCTTGCTTGCAGTTACTGTTACAGTTGCAATTGCCTGGGCTGATGATGCACGTCGAGTCGGCCGCGTACCTACGGCATTGAGGCTCCGGCCGCGGCGCCCAGCCCAGACTCCTGGTGCCTTTGCCGCATCTGATTTGGCCCCCGCTATTTGCTGGGCGCTCGCAACTGCACAAGCAAAGCCCACTTTCCCAACTTTTCATCCACCTACCTACCTAAGGTAGGTACCTAAGGTATGGTGGACCATGCCACCCTAATGGCAATGCCAAATGGGAGCTGGGGTGCAGGCAGCCGAACACCCCGGTCGTTTTTTTCCCCTAAAAAAAAACCGGCCAGCACCGTCGATGATGCGAACTCAATAAGGTGGCACCGTCCCTTTTCTTTCATCCCAACTTTTGCATGCACTGGTCTCTTTTTGCGGTAGAAAAAGCTCGCACCCAAAGTATCCTTTAGCAATCGACCCGTGCCACCTATAGATATCTCAGAAACCCCCACCCCCGGCCAAGGACCTTTTGCCGGATCCCACCCTGTTCCTCTTGCTTTTGGTCCTTGAACTCTTCCTCCCCTCCCCGACGTTACCTGCCAAACCCCCCACAGCAGTCACCTACCTACCTACATCCGTCATTCCAGACTTCCTTGAAGCTGACTCTGACGCAATTCTTCAGAATGGGCACTAAGATCTCCGACAGTAAGCACGAAGCTGCCCCCGTCACCTTTTTTGGGAAGATATAGGCTGGACATGTTGCTAAAGCTGAGTTCGGCGGAATGTTGCGCCTGAGGTAGAATTGATGAATGGCAACCTCTACGTAAAGAGCTTTGGCGACGTTTGTCTCTCACACATCAATGCATGCTAACACGATTGCTTCTTCTGAACAGGGTCGGCTACCGCCGAATGCATCTCGGACGAGGCCCTCATCCATCTTAAGTCCTACAAATATTCCGCCATCGACAAGTCGCCCATCTCCAACTACATCCTTCGCCCATACGTGTGTAGCCCCTCCGACGATACCCCTCCTACATTCTACCCCGCGCCGTCTCAACAACAGCTAGCTAACTCTCGCCGTTGCAGTGGAATGCCGCCGTCGAGCTATTGCCGCTATGGCTGGCCCCGAACATGGTGACGCTGCTAGGCTTCTTCTTTATTCTGGGAAACATTGGTCTCTTGGTTGTCTTCATGCCCGACTTAGTGGGACCGGTACGTTGAGACATACACCTGGGAGAATTCTGGGGGCATTGCGAGCATCTGCTTACACTGCTCAGGGGCCATCATGGCTATACTTCAGCTTCGCTCTCGGTCTGTTTATGTACCAGACCATGGACAATCTTGATGGCAAGCAGGCGCGGCGCACCGGAACCTCGAGCGGACTCGGCGAGCTTTTCGACCATGGAATCGACTCTCTCAACTGCACCTTGGCCAGTTTGCTTGAAACCGCCGCCATGGGTCTCGGCTGCTCCAAGTCCGGCGTCTTCACTGCTCTCGTGCCCTGCCTTCCCATGTTCTTCTCGACCTGGGAAACATACCACACCCACACCCTATACCTTGGCAGGATCAATGGACCTACGGAGGGTATCCTCATCGCCTGCAGCGTCATGGTTGTTTCTGGCATCTACGGGCCTGGCATCTGGACACAACCCATAATCAAGCTTCTCGGCGAGGGCCACGAGCAGTACACTTTCGGCTTCGCCCACCTGATGGGTGACACTTCCATTCGTGACATCTGGATCGGAATGATTGTTTTCTCGCTCTTCGCGACTCATATCCCTTTCTGCGTGCTTCACGTCATCAAGGCGCGCCGTGCGCGCGGAGAGCCTGTTGCCCCCGTCTTCTTGGAATGGACGCCCATGGCCGTGTTCACCCTCGCTATTGGCGCATGGATTTACTCGCCTTACACGTCCCTCCGCAGCGAGAACCATCTCGTGCTCTTCTGCCTGACCATGGCCTTCGTCTTCGGCCGCTTGACCACCAAGATGATTCTCGCTCACCTGACGAAGCAGCCTTTCCCCTACTGGACCGTCATGCTGGTGCCTCTCGTTGGCGGTGCTTGTCTGGCCAACCTCCCAGTCATTGGAATCCCTGCCATTAGCGCACAGACCGAGCTGTACTACCTGTACGGCTATCTCATCTTCTCTGCTATCGTCTACTTCCGCTGGGCATACCTCGTTATCACAAGCATTTGCAACTTCCTCGGCATCAATGCCCTGACAATTCCCAAGGAGAAGCAGCTCGCGAACAAGCAAGCCCTTCAGGCTGCTAAGACGGGACCGATTCTCAACGGTTCCGCAAATGGTTTCAAAAAGGAGTAAAGTCACTGTCGCTCTAGTGAAAACTAGGTGACAGGGGATTCAACACCAGCGACCGACTTGTACGGAAGAGTGGTGGCGGCGATGAACCAGGGAAGAAAGAGAAGTGGAAATTTCTTGAGTAAATGGAATTACAGCACGTCTCGCCACGGACTAGCGGGATACGATTGAGCTTATTTTGCATGGAAGTCGGCGTTGCGGGAGGTTGATCCCAATTTCAACATTGCTTGCGCTTTTGTTCTTTAATATTCGGCGCTTGAGGTAAGCATGCCGCGGATATGGCATGACAGGACTACGTTACAGGTACTATAACTTTTTAAAGAGGGCGATAGAGCCCCTTTGCATAATGTGAATTCAACTTGATGTTCCATGGGCTTCATTACTGAAATCCATGAACAGCGTGTTGGCAATATCTGATTCACGTTCCACAATCATTTCTCACCTGCCTTGATCATAGTCAGATTATCGGATCAAAGTCTACCGGCGAGGGACCTATCCTCCTAATGCCAACGGCAGTCTCGGCCGGTTCCCTGTTGTTATGCGAGGTTTGTTTCTTAGTTGTTGGTTCCTAAGTTCGTGAGAATCCAAGTTCCCCAGCTGACGAAAACCTTGGGAACCCACACAGAGAGATCAGTGACCATCATAACTGTACAGGCCAGACACAACTCAACCATCATCATTATGTATGCGACGCAGGGGTGGTGGGGAGCATTATGGCTGACGGCGCTATCGACCACGTCTGTAAAGAATAACTCAAGGGAAGGTCCTTCTACCTCACTGGGTTGATCTAATTTCTGTTCATTCAGCCTTCTTCGAGTAGTTAGAATAACCAGAAACACGAAATGAGTCATCAGTCGTTGGATTGAATTGAAAGGCGTCAATGAGTTCAACTACATGGTGACCCTCTTGTTTCAATGTCACTCATGACTCGCATGACTTTCAGGTGTATTCTACGTACATCAGGTCTCTATTCTGTCTCGTCTCAATACACTCAACACTTTGGACTATGACAAACATGGAAATCTGACAGCGTTTCAAGATTCGTTTGGTTTCGGAAATGGTGTAACCTTGAAAACCGTTAACCCATGCACTTCGCTGTGATGCAAAGCCTTGAGATTATTGAGGAGTCTATTGATTGTCTCCCATACATGCCACAGGTATACTTTGCAGCGAGAGCCTTTAATACATTCCGTATCGACGTAGTCCCGTCTAACCTATGCCCTTGTAGCCAGAGTCGCAACAGATACGTTTCTTGAGCATCAAGAACAGCTACGGCCAGATTAATAAAGGGCCAATCATGAGAGATTAGCAGGCTTGATTTAAAGGTATTTGAGAGCCCGAATTTGGTTCCAGGCCGGGAGACAGGAGAACCTGCCTTATGAATAGTCTCTCAGGGCTGTCATCTTATCCGGAGGCAAGGTACAGGAGGAGCATAACATCTCATAGCAAAATACTTTGCGGGACGGCTGTGGGTTGAAGTTGAAGTAAACGCCAGGTAGGTGAGCATTATCATAAAATACTACCAGGACCAAGACTACAAAGACCTACCCTGAAGCGCTTTTGGAGAACCATGTTCGCATTATGCCCCTATATCAGCCCATCGGAAAGGTTCAAGAAACTCCAGTGCAAACGAATGGATGGATAAAGGAATATCGGAAGATTATGGAATCGGTTGTCCTCAGTCGTCTTCAACGGACCCGCACATAGACATCGATATGCAGAGACTTAAGGCTCGTCTCAAGGCTGAAATTCCGTTGAAGTGTATCCGATTAATTCTTGTTAGAACTGTTTGAGGATTTTAATTAGTGTACGTGTTTCCTGATAGAATATTCCTTTAGTGAAAGACAGCAGCGTTCCGATTTCCCATCCTTTATAAGATCTTTCTATCAAGGAGGCTTTATAACTACTACTCATTCCCCTACGTTCGAGGGAAATAGAGGATGTCCGACTACTCGAAAAGGCTGCCAGCCTTTACAGCCTATGCTTAAAAATTAAGAAGTTCTAGGCCTCCTATTTCCGTCTCTATGATCATCAATGGCTGGGATTTCACAAACTACTGTTAGCTGTGGCTGCAATATCTTGACGCAAGCTACTTTATATACGCCAGTCCGGATTTCGATCTCTCATTGCGCTTTAGGGGACAAAATGGAACGATCATGCAGACAAGATTCAAAGCCGCTTCGTAGAGCCAATATTGGATTTAGTGAGCTGATTCATTGTGTAACATGTGTCTTTATCAATTGGTTCGATCCATCTTCTATAACACCTTATACGATCGTCTAAAATCTTCGAACAAGAATTCCAAGCAATTCTCGCTATCATACTGAAAACGTGATGAGTCGAAGAAAAGACAGTAGCATCTCTGACCTGCTGTACCCAGCGGAGGGCTTTCGTTTAGAATTTGCCTTGCAGCAAGGCGTTGAAGCGAGTGCTTCACGGCAGATAGTGGTCGCTCAGCGCGTAATAAGTAGCGCACAGTGGAATTTCGAGTCTCTTTATACTTTATCAAGGTTCGAGGGGAACATGCGTAGTTAATCTCGAATTCTAAAGACGATTGTGTATTGGAGAAGAGTTGTGCGAACTCCAAAACGACTGAAAACGAACTCGCCTCTGCAGCTCTTAGTATAATAATTCATACGTTGACACCAAAGACGTTATACTGTCACCTCGGAGTTTCGCTTTATCATCCAGGAAATTACTCGCGACACTCACTACGACTTGGCGGCAGACACCTTTCTCGATCAGACTCTGCTGGATGCGTAGCCCTCAACTGGGAACTCCTGTTGGCCTTGATACAGGAGGGCGTCAAGGTAATCGTTGGCATGAGCTTCTATTAAACGGGGATCACCATGACTCCCTACGCATCGTATAAGATGACGCGAGACTGCTTCCTCAACCTACATTCGACCTGAAGGCGTAGTCGTCATTGTGACATTTCGGTCGAAATTCACCATTGAAGGTTTCCTGTACGACATCAACCTCGCTACCAGGGCGGTTAAGGTCGCCATTCGGTGCGGAGACTAATCTCAGTAGAAGAAAGCGTGCTATTTCGTTGAACCTGAAAAGAGGCGGACATGCCTGAGCCGATAGACTACGACCGCTGGATCTTGCAGGCCTTGCAGGACCGTTCTGAGTCGCCCCGGCTGCTGGAGCCTACCTTCAGGCAGCTATCGTGGACTTACCAATTCTCTGGTGAGAGACAAGGTGACAGGGACGGTTGGAAGATGGGCCCCAGAAAAAGACCGGCCAATTCTGGACTCATTTGACGACACTCTCCCTTTCGGGCTAACAAGTCAATCTCACCTGGTAACGCTTGTCGCTGTCCGCACTTGCTTGTGCTCTAAGGGGAAACCTCGCTGCCGTAAGCCACGAGCGCTCAGTGACCTCAGATTTACTTGGGATATTGAACTATTTGTCGTGATGGTTCGGACTGGATACGTTGACGGAAGGTAGTATGATGTAATGACGACGAAAAGGCGCAGGAGGACGCGAATGACTCCGGTCGCTGAAAGCTGCCGCAAAATGCGGCTCAGTGTCGAACGCCCTGCTGGCTCTTTGCTGTAGCATTATTGATTTCCGAACAATGCATTGACGTTGGGTTCCATGACGGCAGGACATCAGGTCAGGGGAAGAAAGGGAGAGAAATTAGTAGGTCAGGTTCACTTGTCCTCTGCCAATGCGGTTGATGGGAAGTGCAAGTGTACACCCCGCCTAACCAAAACTTAGGTGTCGGAGAAAGTACCGTGGCAGCACCTTCCCCCTCCTTCGGTATCGCCGATGGCATCGAGCCACTGTGATCACAGCGGTCACCCTCGCTGTCTAGGGCGCGTCTACTAGAGGCAGGCATGTCCGTGGCGGGACGCAAACACTGGCCAGACAGGCACTCACGGCACTCGCAACCAGCAAACAGACAGTGCAAATTGGCAGCGAGCCCCCAAAGAACATGAAAACAACCCCCCCAAAATCCTGACAGAAGCAGAAGCTGATGCGGCCACTTCCCGCATCCCATCGCATCGACGACGACAAGAGACGGAAAAGCGCAGCAGCCAGCGGGCGAAAAAAAAAATTCATCGATCGACACGTCAATCGCGCTCGCGACGATCCGACGGGAATGCAATGAATGGCTATTCAATCGTCGCCAATGGCCTCCCTCACGCGCTCCACCAGGAGGGCAAACACTGAAGGCCTTCAGCAGCAGCTTCACCCCCATTCCCTTCACCATTCCGTGCCCGTCCCCGTCCAGGCCCTCACTGCCGCCGCGAACCCGAACACTGTGACGCGCGCCAACCCCCAAAACATCTCCGCCTACCACCACCAGCTGCCTGGTCGCACCAAACGGCCCCTCGAGAAGGCAGACCTCGTCGATTTTGACCATCCCAAGGCGAAGCGATCGCGGTCGAGCATCGAAATCCTCATTAAACCCGCTCCTCACCCCGTCAAGCCCGCTGTTGCGAACGCGACTCCCAGCACCAACGTCACTACAACTCCGCAACCGACCACGACGACGCCTCAGGCGCCTGCTGCCCCCCTAGCGAAGTCGACCCCGAAACAACCCGCCCAATACGCCGCTACAGTGCATCCCCTGAACGACGCCCCGGCTTCCGCGACCGACAATGCGTCTCAGTTGACAAAACATCAAGAAAAGGTCATCAGCGGCATCAAACATGAGTTGGATCGTTTGCAGCCCCGCGAGGCCGATATCCACACAAAGGAGGGGGGCCGCAAGCTGCGCTCTCAAGAGGCCACTCGTTTCAAGAGCGAGTTATCGGCATATTTTCCCGAGTATGACGAGGTCATCGGAAACGACCCCAAAGAACAACGTATGCACTCCCCATTCTGCCTTCCCGCCATCTCTGGATCGAAACAGCGATTCGTTGTGGCGCACTCACTGACACTTGGCCTCTAGATTTGTTGAACGTCCACACCCCGATAATCATTTTTGATTCGAACCCCACACGCCTTCAACCGGCACCCGGCCTTGCCTTTACCAGTGCGGAGCCCAGTGTACCGAACGATGCCTCGACGACGGCACACAAAGTGCCTGTCCGTGGATACGGTGACGCATTGTTTACCGACCTTGTTGACGCCCAGCGGATAGACTTTGATTTCCTCGGCATCTCCCACAAGAGAGAACCTGTTGAGGATCCTCTGCCAGATGCATCTTTTCTGCCGTCACACAAGAGGGCTGAGAGACTGGAGAAATCCATTCGCAATACGGAACGCGGTCGGGCTCAGCATGAGAAAGATCAGATCGCCCGTCTGCTGGGTGACCTGCAAGGCCATGATTGGTTGCGAGTCATGGGTGTCAGTGGAATAACAGAAAGTCGAAAGAAGCAGTACGAGCCCGCGCGACAACACTTCATCAAAGGCTGTCAGACCATTCTCGAAAGATTTCGTCAATGGAGCTTAGAAGAGAAGCGTCGCAAGGCTGAAAAGGATCGTGCCCTCGCCGAGAAGGCCGTGGCTGAAGAGACGAGTGAAGATAATTCTTCAGCAGTCGCGAGTGACGAAGAGGAAAAGGATGATGATGAAACTGGCAACATCAGTGACGGGGATCCTCCGGGCCATTCCGATGATGAATCCGCAACCAGGCAGCTTCGCGAAGAAGCCTCGCCGAGGTCAACAGGGGCAAAGAATAGTAAGAAGCGTCCAAGAGTGGTACCAAAGCCTCGGCCACCTCCGAGGCTGGAACCGCCAAAGGAGTTCAAGTCATTCTTCAAAAAGAGGTATGAGCGAGATGCTGCCTTGCACCGCCATAGGAGGGCGGGTCGCAAAGTGGTGGCATGGGGACATCCGATACCAGAGATACCCGAGGTCGATTTCGATCTCCCTGAAGAGTTCCGTGACGAGGAGACGTTGAAGATGCAGGCGAGGAAGAGGCGTCGCGACCGTCGAGGCAGGCACTGAGCTTATCTTTGTTCTGGAGCCGGGCGGTCATTGTGTAAGATCATGTCTCTGTGTCTTCTTCTTATGCGGCATCTGAAGAGCGCGATATTACTGTTGTAACATTAATCATTGTAGACTGTAAGGTGGTATGGCTGGAAAAGAAGCGTATGATTTCGAACCAAAGGTGCCATGACGGATCAATCCATGGTGCAGTTGCATTTTAAGACAATTGTGAGGCGAAGGACGAGTAAAGCATTCAGTGTGTGTCGTGATCGTCCGTTACACTGAGGTGGTTCTGAGAGAGACACCAAGAACTGGCGGAGGAAGTCTTGACCCGCACGCAGAAGATTAAGCCAGGCCCAAGCACGAGCACGGGCTGGGCTGCTGTTAGCTCCAACCCCTCGAGAAAGCACGTCCGAGTTATGTAAGCAAAATCCATAGAGGTCCACTAACAACGACGCAAGAGCCATGGTGGCTCCGGCAGCTCCATCTCTGGCAGGCGCTGTCGCGGCGAACCATGGACGACGCGCTGACCATGGAAGGAACGACCTTACCTCAAGATTTGTGTTTGGTCGTCGAAGCAGCTTCTCCCAGGCCGCCCCGTCTTTGTCGTCATCGCCGCAAACCATATCAGCAGCCTTTTCTTTTTCATCTCTTTACGGGAAGAACTTAATTCCATACACCTAATTCTTTCGTTTGTACCTTGCTGGCGCTGCCCTAAACAATTTCCAGCCTCGCGCAACGACGACGACGACCCCAGCGACAGGATGGTTGACGCCCGCGACACATTTCGCACTTGAGAACCTCGCGCCGGCGCATCTTCCTCGCCCGTCTCTCCCGACCTCATCACGACCGTCTTTATCGGTTCGAGCGAATCGACTTCCTTGATGTCCAAGTGCGACATCACCGTCTTAAGCGCAAACTAGTCCATCATGAACCCCCTCGACACAGCTGCGGCTGCCCCCGCCGTGGAGGAAGTGGTCGGCAGCGACACCGAACACGATCTCCCTCCCCTCAAAGACGAGCCACCCTACCCATACTTTGTCGTTAGACAAGATGTCGAGCTTGAACTCAATTTTCGCGAGAAGCGGATCGAGGGAAAATCCCACATCACCCTAGCCGTTCTGTCCAACGTCCAGGTGGACGAGTTCGCAATCGATGCGCGACAGACCGAGATCGATGTCAAAAACATTACGGTACAGGTGATCAAGGACATGCAGCCCATCGGTGCCCCCAAGAAAGTTTCAGCAAGTTACACGGATCCGTATAAGTTACTGGAGTATCCGAAGTACTATAATTGGAATGCCGAACATCACGACTTGAGGAAGATCCGGATGCGACCCCTCACGCACACCCGACAGAGCGACGTGCCCGCCGAGAATAGAGAAACGGTTGGCTGTACGCCCGTGGACGGTGCTCTGCGAGTCAACCTCCGCGACCTGAAGAAGGTCAAGGAAGAGCCAGGAGCAGGAGTGACGAAGCGGCCAACGCTCAAAATTCGCGTCTCGAGCATGAATCCTAGCTCTGCCGAGTCGATTGATTACGACATCTTTGCTGCGCGCGAATATAAAGTGACGATACCTTTCGAGACGAAATTGGTCAGAGATGGCATTCAATTCGTCGGAGTCGACCCCGGCGATCTCAGATACCCTCACGCATACACACGACATTCGATCGATCCCGGAACTGCCTCCTGTATTTTCCCCTGCATTGACGATCACGGACAATTGCCCATTTGGTCAATAGCCGTCAAGTGTCCAAGAACGCTCGGTGATGCTTTGTGGCAGCCGCTAGCCACCCAGCCGAGGTCGAATGGAAATACAAACGGTAATCGGGAACGAGCCCACACAAGCCACAAGTCGGATAGAGAGTATTCTCTCACGGAAGAAGACAAGCTTCTTGAAATGACGGTGGTCTGCTCCGGCACGCTATCGGATGAGATCGTGGATCCTCAGGACGAGCGGAAGAAGATCATGACCTTCGACATGGATAAGCGCGTATCTGTGCAGAAGATCGGATTCGCGGTCGGTCCATTCGAGCACGTCGATCTTTTTTCTGAGTTCCGAACCGAGGAGAACGATGAGAAGCTTGGCGCTAGTGCACTCAAGATCCACGGCTACTGCTTGCCCGGAAGAGCCTCTGAGGTTCAGAACACGTGTGCTGCTCTAGCCGCCGCTGCAGACTTCTTCACTCTTACGTTCGCCAGATATCCTTTTGAGAACTACAAAATGTGCTTTTTGGACGACATGGTCAATGATACCGTGGCTTTGCAGTCTCTGTCTTTCGTTAGCACCCGCCTCCTCTTCCCCGAAGACATCATCGATACGGAGGTGGACGTAACCCGACAGTTAGTATTCAGTCTGGCATCCCAATGGAGTGGTATCAATCTGTTCCCCAACACACGCAAAGACCTTTGGGTAGTCATCGGCATTGCCTATTACATGACCGACCTCTTCCTGAAGAAGCTGTGTGGCAACAACGATTACAGGTTCCGGATGAAGACCATGTCAGATCGACTGGTGAATATTGACATCAAGCGACCATCATTGCATCAGCTGGGCAATCTGTTACACATCGGAGACTTTGAGATGGAGTTCATGACTCTGAAAGCCCCGCTGGTGCTCTTCATTCTCGACAAACGCCTTATGAAGGCGCCTGCTCAGACCAACTTGACCCGCATCATTTCCCGTATTCTCTACAAAGCCAATATTGGAGAGAAACAAAGCGAGTGGATCATAAACACGGAGTCTTTTCAGCGCATCTGTGAGAAGAACGCTAGAAATAAGCTGGAGGCATTTTGGAACCAGTGGGTTTACGGGTCGGGCTGCCCACGATTCGATGTTTTCCAGAGATTTAATAAGAAACGTCTTTGCGTGGAGATGACTATACGGCAAGTGCAGGACAAGGCGTTGACAGAGGCGCAAGTTTTGAAAAAGACCGAGTTCCTGCGCGCTATCAAAGAAAGGTTTTACGGTGTCAAAGCCGAGGACGCCCCTGGCTTGTTCACGGGACCGATGACAATAAGAATCCACGAGGCCGACGGTACTCCATACGAACACATTGTGGAAATTCGAGAAGATGCCGCGAAAGCTGCCAAATTCGAGATTCCTTACAACACAAAGTACAAGCGCCTCAAACGCAAGAGACGAGCGACCGAGAAACTTAGCGCGCAATCAGCGGCAGACCCGGACAATAATGAAGAAACTCTCTTGTATTGTCTAGGGGATGTATTGACTGGAGCCGAAGATATGAAGAAATGGGAGTTTGCCGAGTGGGACCCTGACATCGAGAAGGCAATGGATCAAGAATCTTACGAATGGATTCGAATGGACGCTGATTTCGAATGGGCTTGCGAGATGAAGACTAATCTTCAGAGCTACATGTACGTGTCGCAGTTGCAGCAGGATAGGGATGTCGTGGCGCAACAGGACTCGATGCTCTTCCTCAGGAAGTCCGTCGCACATCCATTGGTGTCAACATTCTTGACCAGAACCCTCGTGGATCGTCGCTACTTCCATGGCATCAGAACCATGGCAGCAGAAACATTGCCTCGACAAGCCACTGAAAAGGCAGCAATGGCTGGCATGACTCATTTACTGAAAGCGTTCACGGAGCTCTTTTGCTATCCCGATACTCAAACTCCTCGGCCGAATGACTTCTCGGACAAGAAGCAATACATAGTTCAGAGTACGTTGCCCATGGCCATCGCCAAAATTCGGGACTCGCGTGGCAAGTGCCCCGAAAGGGCGCGGCGGCTACTTTTGGACCAGGTTCAATATAACAATAACGCCAACAACCCCTACTCCGACCACTTTTACGTCGCCAAGCTTCTCGAAGCCTTGGCAACCAGTCTCATACCAGAGAAGTCTGGAGATCCGATGGATTTAGATGTTTCTGTCGAGGAACATCACTTTCTTGGTGAAGCCTTGGTTGAGATCGATCGATTCCGCAGGATGGACGAGTGGGCCAACTCATATCAAAACATCTGGACGACCACTGCACTTGAGTGCAGGCGAAAGTTAATGAAGGCCGGGGTCATTCCCAAGAGCGCTCTGGATTTTATCCAATATCTCCAGGATGAGACATGCGATCTTGTGCGGATCAAGGCGTTCGAGTCTCTTGTTGATCTCGGCTACATGATGGAGATGCCGGTTTTCCGTCTGATCTTGTCCGTCATTAGCACTGACAAATCTCCATTCGTTCGAGACAAGCTTCTGAACATTTTCTGCTCCGGTCTGGCTGCCCTGGCTTTTGGCGAGCAGTCTCAGTCCAACCTCCCGGCACGCGCCCCCCTCGGGGGCGACGTACTTCAGATCGAGCACGACCAAGAGGCTCAGACGCGGGAGCGAAGAAAGCAATTCAACAGGAAGCACGATATCGATGTTGCACTTGCATCTTTGAGGACGGAAATGGAGGAACAGTACTCGGATCATGAGCAGGCACTTCAGAAAGCAGTATGGAGAGCAATGAACTCGCCCGTACTCGGTCGTGCCGAAAAGATCACACTCCTCGAGCTGTGTGGTGCCATGTTTGATGTTGCTGACCGATGGACGATCACTCTCAACTTCCCCAAACGGTGGAGAGCTATTCGTCCAGTGAAGCCTCACCCTGGCAGAGTAAGTCATATCCTACTTATCTGTCGCCACTTCACGTCTAACAAGCGTCGCAGTTCATGGTCAACTTCAAATCCTACTTCAAGACAGCCTTGCCGCAAGCCAAGGCAAAGGAGGAGGAGCCAGAGCCAGAGCCTCAGCCGCAACCCCAGCCGCAGCCGGTGGTCAGACCTCCTGAGCCTAAGCGACTCATCGTTAACATGAAGAGTGGCTCTGCTAAGTCCAGCAAACCGTTGCCCTCTTCAGCTCCACGTCCTGTCTCGACGGCTCCGCGCCCTTCGCCATCCCCAGCCGTACAATCCCCCAAGTCGACCTCGGCTCCCTCGCCAATGGCAGACTCGATTGTAGCATCAACGATCAGGAAGGAGACCACTCCCAAACCATCGACCCCGAGGCCAACAATCGTCAAGCCCACTGCTACAAAGCCCTCGCAGACCACGAAGCTCTCTGTCGGCAAGCCCGCGGTTTCGAAACCCTCAGTTGTAAAACCCGTGCTCTCATCCGGCTCGATGGCTACACAGAACGGGCGCTCTATTCCGCAGCCCGGATCCTCGTCCGACGCTCCTAACAGTAAATCCCACAAGCGTCCCCGGCCTGACAAGGTCCCTGGAGTTGACGACGCATCCCCAGTCTTGAAGAAGGCGAAATTGAGCGTGCGCCCCGATGGCACTATTCCGAAGCGCCGCAAGATGGTGCGGTTTAGGCACCCTAACCTCAAGGCGATCCTGAAAAAGGCCGGTGTAGTATCTCAGATGCCACCTCCAAGAGAGCCATCTCATGCGAAGTCTCGCAAACCCACATCTCCTCTCAGCGTTCGTGCTTCTCCCGCTGCGTCTCCGGCACCTGGGCCGTCTGATGGCAGCATCATGGTGAAACCCGCGCGCAAACCGTTACCCACGGGCTCTTCTGGCGGAGGCTCCTCAGGGCCGGCAGCTAGTCCTCCCCCGCCACCGCCAACTGCGTCCCTTCCACCTAAGCCTCCTCCACCGCAAGCATCTCCGCCGCCCGCGGATGGTCAACCTGCGCCTAAGCGCGTTAAGCTTGTCATCAAGAAGCCATCGATCTCGATGCCCCCGAAGTAGGTGAACACGGAGGGAAACAAGAGGAGTCTCCTCGTGTGGGAGAACAGTAGCAGAAATAGTATCAAGGGTGAAGCCTTCATCTTATTTTCCCCGAAAGCGCTATCAGGGTTGCACAGGCCGGTCGGGCTTGGGTTTTCCATTTCTCTTTTCCTCCTTTTTTATGACCGGTGCTTTACGCCCTCTAGACGTTACCGCAAACAACAGCATTGGCGGGCGTTGGTTTTATGGGGGACACAAGGAGGGTTAGGGAGGAGAAGAGTGGACCAGGCAGTGTGGACATAGCACATCGACTTCACTTTGATTGATGGTGGCTGGCATGTGTATAATTACGTTTCTTTGAAAAAAGCAAAAATCTAATGATACCCTCGATCCTTCATAGTCCTTCGGGATTTGTGACCCAAACGTACCAATCATGGAACTTGTCTCGGAAACTTTGCGGATGTCGAGGAACGCGGCTCTGGGGTTTGCCTGGAAAGGAAATTATTTTGCGCTGAGCTTGGCGACACAGTTTGACTGGATTGTCCTAGAGAACCAATCAAATGGCTGTTCAGCTCCGACGTGAACAGGACCTCTACTAGGACAGGCTCCCCACCCGCCCTTCTTTCACGTATCAGTGATCACAGCAAGTCGAGTTCCCCGTAGAAATTCTGTCTATACGTGTTATGACCCCGGCATGGTAAACACATATTTGCTATCATCACGATTAAACGACGAGAGCCAGTCCACCGCTGTTCCTCTGCTAGACGGGTAGTCTCGAAATCGGCATTGGCAATGTGTCACCAGGCGAAATTCGCAGCCTATCCCACTGGCTCGTCCGAAATAATATGGTAGTCTTACAAGGCCCTACATGCAGAACCGGAACCGGCGACACAGGGTTTGTGTGTCGTGTGGCGGAACACCACTCCTTTATCGCTATGCCATCTAGTGACTGGCTGATGTGTAATTGACACGCTAACATAAGGAAAATCTGCTTCCAAGTAGCCCAAGAGAAAAAGGAAACATAAAATTGCAACGTAACGGTCCCTGCTCGACAACACAATGCCTGCGTCCCGGGATACCTCAAGTATGTCGCGTTTATCCACTGTTCCCCTTTCCAGTCCATTAAACGCCGGTGGTTTTTGGTTTATTGCTAGACTTTGACGCCTGCAACCTTATCCGAAAATAAACAAATGGCCCCGCCTGCCTGTAATTGTCGCAATAATGACAAAAGTCCAATGTAGCCCTTATCCAAGTTTCGCGGTCAAACGGAGGGTGTCATTAATGAAGGACCGCGCCGTGACATGAGTTAGTGGGAGTGTCCGTGACTGTGACTATGGCCGTGGCCATGCCCGTCGTTGCTATGAGCAGAGTTGCTGCGGACGCTGCCGGCGGCAGTCGATTCAGAGCCGGAGCAGCAGCCCTTGCCAACGCAGTCCTCGACACATTCGAGAAGGCAGGCCTGCTTGGGGGAGCCGAAAGTAGC
Source organism: Colletotrichum agaves (assembly GCA_036785465.1). NCBI lineage: Eukaryota > Fungi > Ascomycota > Sordariomycetes > Glomerellales > Glomerellaceae > Colletotrichum > Colletotrichum agaves. Next base: position 34,740 of record JAXISO010000054.1, on the reverse strand, counting down.
AGCTCCGTCGTACTGCAGTGCCCGCTGGGCATGCGGGTCTTCGGGGTAATTCTCATCGCCGCAGAACTCGGGTTGAATGGTGGCAGAGTGAATGCCATAGGCGTGAAGGCATTTGCGGGCGCGCTTGGAGAGCTCCATGTACTTCTCGCCGCCCTCTGCAGAAATGGGGAAGCTAACCTGGACGTGCATAGAAGCAACGATCTTGATGTCGGACAGCTGCCAGATGTGGACGTGATGGCAGCTGACGACGCCGGGAAGGCGCTGAATGTCTTGACGGATATCGTTGAGGTCAATGTGATCAGGGGTGGCTTGCAGAAGAATCTTGGAAGTAGCCTTGGTCAGGGGAATGGCCGACTTGAGAATGATGAGGGTGATGACCAGAGAGACGACGGGGTCGGCATAGAAACGGTAGGGCGAGTCGGTGAGCCAGATAATGAGGGCAGTGACGATAACGCCGACATTTCCCAAGGCGTCACCGATGACGTGGAGAACCATTCCATTCATGCCCATGTCGCCGTGGTCATGGCCATGGCCACCTTTGGCCTTCTTTCTCTCCTTGTTGTGGTTATGATCAACGTGCAAGCTGGACTCTCTTCTGGGGCGCTTGGCACAGGAGCGACCACGTGGTTGCTCGGTCGTGTAAGAGGACTTGTTGCCCGACTTGAGCAGGGGAGATTCCTCATCGGCATCGCCATCCTCAACGACCGTCTCCTCGATCTCGCTCTCGCTCGAGGACTCTTGGCCATCAACTTGGGGACGGCTGGCGGCAATGATCTCCTGGCGGAAGCTGGAGGGGTAGATGCTGATATCCTCAATGCTAGTAAGGCGCGAGTGGTGGCGACTGTTGCTTTTGCGGCGATCCTGGCTCTTGGAAGATGCAGAAGTGTGGCTCGGGTTCCGGCCAGACGGGTCGGATTCTCCCTCGAACCTAATACGGCGAGGCGTCTCGAGGGCGGCGGTGGCTTTAGCAACAACGGTTTCGGGAAGGACGTCGCCAGCGTTGCCGTTGTCATCGGCGGCTACGTTCGTGGCTCGGCCCTCTTCGGCGGCATGCTCGTCGGAGTGGCCGTGGGCGTGTGAGTGAGCGTGGTCGTGGTCGTGCTCGTCGTCGGTGTGCTCGTGGCCACCATGGGAGTGACCGTGGCCGCCCAAAACAAAGAATCCCACGATGTTAGACGCAAGTCCCCAGGAACCGACTGTAAGAATAAGGATGGGGTTGTTGATCTCGGGGGGCTCGAGGAATCGGGTGATGGCCTCCAGAATGATGGAGACGCAGAGGGCGATCAAGAAGACGGCGTTGAAGAAAGCACCGAGAATTTCGGCTCGCAGCCACTGTGAGTATAGTGTCAGTCGTGTAACTCTAGGCTTCGGATTCAAGGCGACTTACGCCATAGGAGTACTTGTCGGTAGAGGCCTTATTCGCGAGGTGAACGGCCCATAAACCAACACAAAGGGAAATGATGTCGTTGAGCTGTAGCGGTTAGCGATGCGTCACACGGAACGGTCGCGCAGATTCTGTGATATGTACCATGTGGAAAGCATCCGCAGTGAGGGCCAGCGAGCCGACAGCCTGACCAACAATTAACTCAACCAGAAAGAATACGACATCGATGCCCAGCATGATGCTGATCCGCGTTGACTTTGACCACGCCATGGTGGATAAAAGTCGATGTTATGGCGGACGATGATGGTAAAAAGGTAAAATTGAGCTCTGGGAGCTCTGGATGGTATTAAGTTGGGCCAGTAAGAGCAATTGTTGGACGGCAGGTGCAGTCGCTGGGATTCCTATGAGGTTCGTTTGAAGTTTGAGGATTGGGCGGGCGCGGAATCGGGGGACAGCAATGGCGTAGGGCGGAGGGGCATGGGCTAGTTATATTTGTGTACTGCGTTAGATTGAGTTTTCGACGGGGAGCGAGAGGTGGAGAGGCAGCAGAGGAGCGAACAAGGAGCAGACTGGAGTGGCAGGGCTGGAGTCGGCGCTATGCTGGATCTGAGGGCGATATCGAGCGATACGGTCGGAAACCGCAACTTCTGCTGTCACTGTCCGCTCGCACCGTCCCTTCTGCTGTTTGTGGCACAGTGGTCAACAGAAGTGAAAAAAGTCGGAACGCGGTCGGACGCAGAGACCACCCAGTGCACAGGTCGCAGGTTTTAGGTGGGTATTATTCGCCTGCACTGGTACGGAACGGAATGTACAGAATCTGTGTGTGTTTTGGGGGCAAAATTGGGGTAATTCTTCTCGCTCTCAACTGTGGCCGCCGGGCAACAACACGTAACTCGACCAAGTCCAAAGAGGATGTAGATGGGCAGGAATGTCTTCCTTCTGGGAATACTAGGGATAGAGAAACGCGCAGGGAGGATGTCTTGTCACTCGCGGCTGTGAAAAACTGACGATAGGTGCCCGAGCTAAGTAAGTACTGCATGGAGATCTCTCCTTCGCTTTGTTGAGGAATCTAACACGGCGAAATGAAGTTCGGAATTCCATCGACCGGGTCGGTCGTCCGCTTCAACCTACAGCAAGGACGCCTTAAACGCTCGGCCTCCGCACTTGTGAGTGCGAGTTGGCCGTACCGTACATAGGTAGGGGAAGATGCTACTAGCCAAACTCCCTACACAGTCACAGAGGCGACATTGCATCTGCTTGCAGTAGGCTGCGTCTAACGCCTCTGCTTTTACTTCAAGCCTTTTTTCGTAGTGGCCTCTCCAGAGTCCTATGAGCCCCTGGCTACCTTAGGTAGCTATTACTGCGGGTTCTGGGAAGTCTTGCGTCTTTTGCGATCGGCTTCTGATTGGCTTATGCAGGTACGTGAGCCACCGTCGCGGCGGATCCCAAAATCGCCTGCCTTCCCCACCACAAACATCCGTCTCACTATACACTACAGCCCAGCTCGCCTTCTTCCTCCCTTCTCCGTCAGCCGTCACATACACGACTCACGTCACTTCAACAGTTCTGCAACAGGAGGCAACCATAGGTAGTCAGAGTCCGGGTCGGAGTATCCGTACGCACAGCGCGTACCGTCCTGGTGGGATTTCTCGGCTCAGAGTCACATCGTCGGGTGCCACCGTCTCACCCGTACGAAACACCACGCAGACCAAGGATGCACTCGTATGGAAGGTCGATCATTCCCTCCTACAAAATATCGACGCAATTTCTGGGCTCTGTGTGGAAAAAAAAAACGAAATTTTGTGGAAAAAAAGAGAAAAATAAGGGGCACCTGCCCAGTTTCGGCCCCCATCCCGTTTGGGTTTCCACTCGGGCTGGCGAGCTCCTTCCACAAGTGCAACGGATCTCCCATGCCCCTGTTTCCCGGTTCAGTTCACGATGTCGGCTCATGTTCGGTCGGCCAAGCTGGGATCCGTGGTGGGAACGAACCCGTAGACACGCATCGGCCCCGTTTCCCAAACACACGAACCGAACGAGCGCCGGGCGGCCGACTTCATTGCTGCGTGGATGCCTGGCAGCATTGCTGGTTCCCCGATAGGTCTCCATTATTTACAAATACTAACAGAACTGCGGCATATGTACGAAGCATTAGTGATACCCGCTGGCTCGACAGTTCTGATGGTTAGGTACTCACGCTGCCGTAGCTGCAAAAGTTTCGGCTCGTTTTGCACTCGTCGTGAATGCCAACAACCAGAGCGAAAGCGATGGTGAATGCGCAGATCATTTCCTAGTTTTTCGCCCCCAAGTGGTCGCATAAATGAAACCAATGATGGCTCCAAGTAAGAGTATGGCGGCGAAGATAATACTGATAATGCTTACAGCTCTTGTGATGGATTGGATCTTTCGTGGTACCGACGCAATCCATGACGCCCGTCTCTCGACAACCCGTCCCACTTGCGAGTCGGCAGAATTCTCAAAGAACATCCATGTCAAAGATTGGGACGATCGAGTTGTAATATCGACGTCCTTTCTTACGGTTCCAGGCCAACAGGCTCGAAGCCCCCTTGAGAGGATGTCCGTCTCCGCGGGCGCTTTGAGAGCGATCATGTCAAATGTCGTCATTGATAGTATATAGCGCTTCCCCCAAGGACTGTCGGCGACCTCTGAAGCCAGTTCTTGGTTACCTTCAACGCTCTGTCTTCCGGAGATGAAGCCTGTCTATCTCACTCTCAAGCTGCAAGGCTTCGGCTGTCTTCGACTTAGTGCATGCACTTGTGAAGACTTTTTCGTAGATTTTGAGGGGTCTCTCGCGGTATTCTTTGATTTTCTCTCTCAGTTCTTTGATCTTGCTCATCATCTCGGTAGCCCTCGCCTCTTTTGATTCAGGCTTTCCACGAGCGCTTCCCATCTCCGTGCGGCATCATCTAAATGGGTATCGGTGTTGCAGGGGGAAACAGTGGTGGCTCAAGGGTTGTCTGGACATACGCCATATCGCAAAGTTAGTTTGGCTTAATCCGCCATAAATTACCTCATTTCAATTTCTAATAAGAGGTACCGTTAGCCTGTACAAGACAGGGCTGAGGTCGGTTCAAAGAACCTCGTTGGGGTTGTGGCTTTCTGCACGGGACGCATATCCCCTCAGAACTCATCATACGCAGGTGCATACTCGGATGTGGCTTGATTAGCTTCAGTCGAGGGAAGTCTACCACACTGTCTGTGCGCAGTGACCTTAAACTGTTGTGGATTGGTTATTAAACTGCTGATTGGATTTGTTGGTTGTATGGAAATAACCCACTATGTATAGATATTTTTGGGTAGTGGTTAAAAAAAGTTATTGGTTAAGACTATTTTGACTGCTCACCTGCTTACGGTTATGTTAGTACTAGTGGTAAATAAACCATTAATAATTAGTTAAGACTAGGTCTTATAGTTAAATAGGTGCTAACTAGTCTGACCTTTTTTTAACGGTTTACCTAGACCTGCATAGGCCCACCTCTGCACTTTGTGCTCGGTTTAACCACGGCTGTATTAAGGGTATTTGTATATTAATGCTGATTGATGGACTTTACGCCGTAATACTATGAAGTCCTCACGAACACCTCCCAAAAGCATCACCCCGCCCAACCCCTCTCAATGTGACAAAACCCTCCTCAGTTTAACTCTAACCTTCCTGCCCATTGCATGAAACTCTATTTGTTGTATAGCAACCGTTGTAGTTGCCTAGCAATGTGACCCTCTGAAATGCTTTTTAGACATTGCGCAATTATCGGTTAACTCGTGTAATTGATGGTTGAGTTATTGTCTTCCTCGGCTTAGATCTGCTGAAGATTCTATGTGATGTGGAAGAAGAATAGGTAGTTGTTGTCTAATTTGAAACATTAGTTCAGACTATAATTAGATGGCATAAATATTACTGGGTAATCCTCACCTGTCTTGGAAATCTTGTCCGTCCGAACAATCTCCCACGTGGTGTGTGACATTGGATGGGACATCGCGACGATGTCACTGTCACGGGCCTCATTAGAAGTCCGAGGAGCCTGAGGGAGGGCTGGATTCTTATCTGGTTGGCGAGCTACTGGAATTATATAAGGTTTGATATGCATGATATTGGGTAGACCCGCAAATGACCATGTAGAGCGATCTGATGTCTGTCCCTTAAAGATGGGAAGGGTAGTGAGGTAGTTGAAGTCACGAGTAGCAGTGACAGGCGACAGTAAGAGGAAGACTCGGGTAATACCTGGCATACGTCAGCATATATTTGGGTGCAACTGTGATGGCGAGATAGACTAAGACTAGTTTGATGGGTCATGATCTGCTTGATGTGGCTGAAAGAGCTGTCCTTGAGTGTCACGAACTCGGCGTGCTTGAAGGTGATGCGCTGGTGATCAGGTCTGGCAGAAGGTTAGCGACAGTTGCTGATGTGGGCAGGTATATATGTGGTATAGTAGAGCTTCTTCCACCACTTGAGTGGTGTCTTTCCCATAAACGTGAGATTGTGACCATACGCCTGGAGGTATGTTGTAGAGAGTGAGTCAGCCTAAGTATGAGTCTTTCTGATATCATTTTCATGGATTGGGAGGAGTAGTTCCTTCTTGTAGATTGTCGGCTTGAGATGGACAGCAATGTCTGGGTCCTTGTGGCTATTATCGCCTTCGATGCCCTCTTTAACATACTCCTCATTAGTATTATTAATATTATTAGTGACTTGGCGCTGGTTAATAGGGAGTAATGAGGTGAAAAGGCTTGGGTAGTGCTGCTGGAGTGATTGGAGTTGTCTGGTGAGGTCTTGGTTTGCATTCTTGAACCCGTTTAGTAGTACCAACCGCAGAGTCTGTACTAGGTTCTCCTTGTTGAATAGGTCTCGCTCTGGCTTGTGATGGTTGGTGGTTGTGACCTAACCCTTGTATGTTCTGTGAAAACATGTTGTTAGTGTAATGTGTACTGATGGAGTCGTAGATGAGAGTGAGCTCACGTGTGTTTGAGCTCGCCCGCTAGCACCATCAACAGAGAAGGCAGGCCATAGTATGAGATTATATTGATGTAGTGCAAGCTAGTGTGTATGTTGGGATGAGCTGCCTATTGGTGGTACTTGTTGGCCTTCTGTGTTGTGGTTAGCCTGGTTATGTCCTCAACTGGCTTAGTAGTACTGATGTCTTGTGTCGTGGTGGCTGTGATGGGGCCTTTGATAGATGCTATTATAGACGAACCCGCCGCCATGGATGACTCCGTGCTAGTGATACTAGTAGCTGATGAAATAGGAGTGCGAGCTCTGGTCATAGAACTCTGTTGATGATGCGTGCTAGTTGCAATGGCCGCCGCCTTGCACAGCTTCTGGAATATGCGCCGACTATTGATAACTGTCGACGCGAACTTCTCACGCTTAGTGCTCTCAACCGATGCACTAGTGAGGATTATGTTGCTGCGAGTGTTAGTTATGAGAATGCCAATGAGTATGTTAGACATGGTTGGGTTCTGTCCCTAAACCTGGGCTGTGATCTCGTCCGCTATTACCTGTTGAAGGGCTTCTTTGAAAGCCTTTTTGATGTGCTTGTCGCGAAGCCAGATTCTCATCAGTATGATGACAATGACAGACCATCTGGTGTGCTCTTGCAGTGAGTAGGATAGTATGTGGTGCGGTGACTGGATTCGGGCCCAGTTAGTAGGGAAGGGGAATATTCGAAGCACCTTGTAGTAGTCGAGTAGAGTAGTTGGGATGAATACCTGTGTACTTGTTAGTATTCTATATTTGTTGAGGTAAGTACTAACCTGGTCGATGAGCAATAGGTGAATCATCTTGGTGATACCGCTAAACTCGGAGTGAGTGGTGTTGCTAGGGTGGCTGTGGATGATGTCTAGAGTAGGAGATATGTCCTGTAGAGGTGGGCGCTTGATAGAGATGCCAAGAGACGAAGTATACTTACTATGCGTAGTCTTGGTTGTGTATGTCTCTAACTGAGTGCGCTGTTGAAGATGCTCGTGGTGGAATCTACCATACTTATGATTAAGCCATTTAACATCAACATCACCTCGCTTGTCTACATCGATTATGTAAGAGTGACAGCCCTTGTTAGTAGTTGGGCCACTGTAACCCGAGTTTGCTTGTTGCTGTGGCATGTCTGCTCTGTATGTGATGATGAATGCGTAGACGGTGATCTCCTGTCCGTCAGTGCTAATATCCAAGGGTGTGCTGGCCTTAAGTAGTCGCCAAAGCGGTCTGATGATGTTGATGACATTAGTGAAGTTAGAACTATGAGGGCCTAAGGTGAGAGGGACAATATTGTGTTGTTTGTTGGACTCTTTAGCTTTTATGTAAGTGAAGAAGAGATATATGCCCATGATCGACTTGTGCATAGTACGATACAGACTAAAGCTATTATTGAAGCTTGTTATTGGCACCGAGAGCATGCCTTCATGGAAGCGGTCAATGAGACCTGCCCGGGTGTACTCTTGGATCTTAAGTTCGCCGCCAATAGGGTGCGTATGACTAATGGGGCAGAAACTGCTTTCGGCCTTAACCCAGACGTGGCGGATGAAGATTTCGGGGTATGCAATGTGGCCTACATTAATGTTAGTTGGAAGGGAGGTAACTGAACTTCCGAAGTTGTAGTTGAGGTGGACTCCCTTGATGTGAGAGATGATGAGGTCCTCGGTAACCTCATTAGAGATTATATCCATGAGGATGTGCTCTTGAGGAGGGATTGGCTCGTCAGTCGATGGAAAGAGACGGGCAGTGCGGTGCTGAGGAAGGACATTGAGAGCAGTAGTAGTCTTGATAGTATTGCTTAACTTTATGACTTGCTGAAGGCGAAGGATAACCTTGCCATCTGTGTCTGATTCTGGACGCTTGTCAAGCTAAATCTCAAGGACGCGACCGGTGTGAAGATGAGGGGGTTCACTCTGGCAAAGACATCGCTCTCTCATGCACTTGTGTTGGACGAAGTCTGAGGGCAGAATTGGCTGACCAGGCGCCTTGCTGTTGGCCTGGAACCTGGCGAAGTTGCCGGATGTTGATTGAATAGACTGGGCCCACGTAGAGGAATGCCACAACTCAGTGTTGTCGTTGACCAGCTCAGTAAAGCTAAAGTACATTTGATCTCGGAGATTAGATTGTAAGAAGCTCTTGATGGTGTCTACTGGGTTGAAAAAGTAGATGGCCTGGATGGGCGTAGTGTTGGGGTCTTGCTGATGTTGAAGATGAGCCGTCGGTAACTTTTGAGGGTTTAGCTTGATGTTGGCTTTGTGTAAATTGAGTAGAGGGAGTTGTGCCTTGGACTGGAGCTTGAGGGTATTAATAGTCTTAGGTAGACTGCTGACCTTCTCGGCATTCAAGAGACTGAGGATTTCCTTGAGCGCGGTGTAGTCACTCCGCGAGATGTTCTTGAGGTGACACCATAGTCCAAGCATGATGTTGAAGTCCTCTATGGGGTGGTTGGTGACTTTGTGCGGCATGGACTGAGACTTGTCGGCGAGAGGACCTTTGTCCACACTTGGCGATATAGGGTGAGGGGTCGGTTGAGCAGAGAGCGTGGCGCTCGAAGGGGCATTGGTGAGGTCGATGGTATTATTGTTAATATTGGTGTTGATGAAGGGATCAACCACGTCGTTGGTATGGTCATTCAGGTTGTTAATATTGTCGCGAAGCTGCAGGTTAAGTAGGCGCTGGAGCTCGTTGATGTCATGCTCTTCCTTGATTATGGGGATAATGTTGCCCTCCTTATTGATGATGATGGCATCTTCCTTGTCTTGAAGAGTGAATAGCTGCTCGGTAAGTTGTTGCTGGTCAAGGTTCTAGTAAGGTTAGTTTGACTTACTTAATATTCTCACTTTACCTCCTGTCGTGTTATTGTACTTATTGTAATACTTCTGGAGTCGCCTTCGAGATTGTCATCGTCGTTGAAGTTACTAATATTGAAGTTGTGGCTAAACTTGCTAGCCAAGCCGCCCGCGAAATCATTATCGTCACTAGAGTTATTGCCAGGAGGAGCTGAATTGTCTTGGCTAGGTCCTGTGGAGGAGTTATTGTGAGTAGGGAGAGCAGTTGGTTGCTTGGGTGGTCGATCCTGGGCCTGACGCAACAAGCTTAGCTTGCCCTTGCGACCAATGATGCGAGGCATGTTCAGAGATTGTGCATTAAATTGTTGTGATTTGTGAAGGTCTGTAATGTGAATTTTGTATGTGTGAAAAAAAATTATGTGGGAGAAAAGCCTGAGGTGGGAAAGGTGAAGTAGGAAGGTATGGGAAGGTAAGTAGCTGAGGAAGGTACCTAAATACCCACTAGGTAATAGAGTAATATAATAATAGTAAAGGTTAATATTATTACTTTGAAGATTAAAGAGGAAAATAGTGAATAATTAAAGTATTTATTTTATCTCTTTATTAATATTTATTGTCTCCTTGTTTATGATCTCATTGTTGGCCTTGTCTGCCTCCTGAATTGCCTGCACCCATGATAGTATATTGATGTCCTCCTCTTTGTTGTCTGCCTGCTTGATGCTAGACTCTTCTGACTTATTGGACTCCTTCTTCTTGATCTCCTTCTTGACCTCCTTATTGGTGTTTGACTTGGTGGTATTGTTGGTGGGCTTGGAATGGTACTTGTACTAAGTAGCGAACTGTGAGGGGGTAGTGCTGGCAGGACTGCCTGGCTGCTTGTTGTTCTTTGCTATGATTTATGAATATTAGTATATATTTAAAGTAATATATAATGAAGTCTCTCTTATAGTAGTAGTTGGTAATTGGTAGTTAATGATAGAGATAGTGATGATGATTGGTGATAGTGGATTTGGTGTTGTTGGATGCTGTGATGGCCTTAACTCTTGTTGACTATGCTAAGATCTCGCTTATGTGACTTTGTTTATGTATTTGATAAATTATCTTCTTTTCTAGAGCTGTCTGTTGAACACCTTCGGCCACCTTATTAATGACTTAACACCGCCGTCGTCGCCCAGTCATTGTGAGATCTCGCTTTAGTGACTGGCCTAACCCCTTTTAATAATTATAACTATTGTACTAAATTAAATATTAAGAGATGAGTCTCTTATTATTTCTTTTCATACTAATGAGTATTTAATCTCTATAATAATAAGTTGAACTTTATTGCTAACTATAACTATAATTAGGACTTCGATATTAACCTCGATAACTATCCACGTTAATGTAATTTTATTGAGAGCCTTAACTATGAATATATCCGGCGTTACTGATGCGTGGTTTGTTTATATTATTTTTTTCCTGTTTTATAACTCACCCTATTCTATACTATCCACATGTTGACCCACGACTTTGTTGGGCTATCTTGTTGCCTGGCCATCCACGTCAATGCTGTGTAGTTTTCCATCCTACTTATTTCTTAATGTCAACGTCATGATTATTTTTTTCTACCTCTTTACCTACATTAATTATATTATTCTCGATTATTGCAACTTTGAGGTTTGGTTATGTCTCTTTGTTTCCTCTGTCTTTACTCTCCTCAATATCATAGTATTTATCTTTTATTATTGTGGTACTTTTTTATATTATGAGTAATGTTATTCTTTCCTACTATTAACCTATTCCTTATTGTCTTGTTGTTAATGACTAATGGTTTATGTTTTTGAAGTTAACTTTAGTATGTATAATGGATTAACTGCTAAGTGGTTAGCTGTCTGAAGTCAGACCCGATCCATATACCCAAATAGTAATGCACTTTATGTTATTATGGCTAGGATAATGATGTTTGAAGCCAGAAAAGTCATGATGGTATTTTAAAGTAAGTTGCGCCGCTGTTGCTGGTACTGAGAAGTAAGAAAACAAAAGTAAGTTGCTCCCCAGAAGTTGGAAAAAGATGCCGCAGATCCCGAAAGTTATTGCTGTATATCTCGTCATGTCGTCGTATTATCCCTTCACATCATATTATTATTACTGTCATTGTATCCCAGGGTGTTGTCCGGGGGTACTTTACTATTCATGAGGTAGTTAAACTTGGGCTTATTGGTCTGGTTCTTCTTCTGGTGCTTTCCACCGTGGATGCGCGTGATGCTCTCTGTGAAATGGGCGCGCTTGACCTTCTCGAAGCTCTTCTGGTTTGGAATACCATGGTAAAATTTAATGAGCTTGGTTTGGAGGGCGCTATGCTCTGAACTAGTTAACTCTAAGTGGAGGTGTATATAGACTTGGGTGCAAAGAAGAGTGAAGATGTCTAGGGAATAGGTTAGATCTGAGCTATGTAAGGATATAGTAAAGCTAATGCAGTTTTACTTACTCTTGAGGTAGAACAGGCTGAGTGCATGGCTCTTATTAATATTAATGATTCCATCCATGAAGAACCAGTACTTTAAGAAATTCTCAGCCGAGAATTCTTTTGTGAAGATGGCCTTGATGCTTGTCTGAGGAAATTTAAGGGCTGGGTTCTCCTTTAGGAACTTGTTCGCGTTCTTTTCCAGGACTGATTCTATAAACTTCTATTTTATACTAAATTAGTATGGTGAAATAAAGCCTGAAAAATGAAGATTATACTGTGGTTCGGTCAAGTACACTTGTTTGATGAGCTTTATGCGCAGTGCTGATCTTGTTATGGGCGATCTGGTATAGTATGCTTTCCGCAGCTAGGTCTTCCCCAAAGGCTTCGCGGATCATGCTGGGCTTATTGGCGAAGTACTGCTTTATGAAAAGAAGATGGTCCTAGTGGGCTAGTCTCTGAAGCTTGAGGAGCTTCTTATCGTCCTCAGTAGCCTCGATATTGGCACTTGATGGTGCCTTTCTCTTCCTGGTAACTGTATTCTTGGATGACAAAGCTGATGTGCGAGTGACCTGATTATATTAGAAGTTGTCCTGGAATTAGGGCCATATGATTCCTACCTCTGCTTCTGGGATAGGCTGGTTCTGGGCGGGCCTAGCAGTAGTGTTCTCGGAAGACATGATGGCGGTGTGATGGTGGAATCTAATAACAGGAAGACAGGACTCTCAGATAAGAATTGAAACACAATATAGATAGTGAAGAGACAATAGATAGGCGCAAGGAGACATGAAAAAAAGAAATGTAGCCCTGGAAAGGTTTGATGGGTAGTAATGGTCCGGGATGTCTGACTGATGCTGGCTGCTATGGGCTATTTTGAACTATGGAGAATGGGATTTACCTTTAGTGGATGGATATTCAACTGTGGGCTAGGGTTTGCTGTAAGTACTTTATGTGGTTAGATGTGTTAACTTGTTAATTATGGTTAAGTCGTGTTGCGGTTAGAGATATTGTGACTGTAAGTGGGTTTCGCGGTGATAATATAGATAAGTAGGCGCAACTGTATGGATGCCTTAACTATAAACTTTTTTAACTGATAATAGTATCTAACTGGCCCGCAACGGTTAAATCTGGCTATTGGATTCTTTTGGGTTAGGGATTCCCGCGCACAGACGGTATGGTAGGCAGTCGCGAGGCGTGTTCTAGTGGCGTTCTTCCCAGTCTGATTTTGTGATATCTTTGCCACGTAGTGCTTTCTCTCAAATCCACGCACCTTAACCCACCCACTGATTAGTGTTCATGAACTTAGATTTCAGTCAGTATCACTGGAAGTAATGATTACCCACTAGCTCTTCTGGATTGAATTTCCCCCTTTGAAATTCAAACCGTTAGTTCTGCAGCAGCGGGGCACTATCAAGCTTCCTGCATGTTCACTATGCTGCGGATTAGTTACGGCCCCGAGCAGACTGCGCCTAGCCGAAGCGGATAGAAAATGACAACACCGCAAAGAGTACCGAAATAGAATTGCCTCAAGTTCTGTGGTTGAAGGCATAAAGAGAAAAAGTTCAAAATCCCGTATTACTCGAACTGACTTCTGCAAGCCCAAGCCACCGGCTCATAACCCACGTGTAAAAGCCAGAAAAGCCAGAAAAGCCACGGCACCAGTAGCCCTTCAAAATCTCTCATCGAAAAAATCAGCGAGTAAGACATCAAGTGGCGCCGACCTCCCAGCCACGGCTCTCTTTCTACCCATCGAGTGACGGTACGTCAACGCCGCGCCGCCACGCCGCGCCCCCCCGCCGCCCGTCAGGAAAGGCAACTCCGCAGTGGCGTTCGACATCAACCGGGCCTGCATCGAGACTTCGTCAGCCTTGCTTCTTACTTCTTCTTGATCGTTATTCTCAAAGTGCGGGGTCTCGAGAGGATTACCTACCTCTCCGCCGCTGTCGTCTGCCCGCAGGTGCTGGCGCAAGATCCGCCCGCTCGCTGAGTGGCTCAACGGCACCTCCCGGAGGTGCGGAGTTCATGAGAAAGTTTGGGACCATGTAGGCTGACATATTGTCAATAATCAAACTTTGCACGCGGCGGACCTGTGACATTGCATCAGTGCCTCGACCATGGGTTGGCGAAAAGGAGCCGAGAAGCGGGACCGTACTCCAGGCAGCATGTCCCGACTGAGAGCTGTATGAATGGCAATTCGATAAGGTTTAGGCGTGTAGGCGGAAATCTGGGTGAATACGAAAGATGGAGATGAGGTCAAGACCCGGCACGTGAGCTTCTGCCTTGAGAAGGCGCTGGGCGCCCGATTCGGGCCCGAAAGTCGCCGGTACGGGGCCAGCGGCTTGGCAATCGGACCGGCTCCCGCTCATCATCGCCGCGATGGCCGTCGCAACAGAACATAGATCTTACTTCTGGTCTGGCGATTATGGCTCTGTAGAGAGCGGCATGGTCGCTGCTGTCAATATGAACATGGCACAATACCAGAATCCCACATGGCATGATCGGTTATGAAGGGCATCTAGCCTTCACAGGATATGCTCAAGAATGTTGCCTTCGCATGACAGGACACTGCTCGAGCATTCTTTCCCTTGAAATTCTTGGTGGACCAAACGGCGGAACGGGAACAATGGTTCGCCAAGACACGGGGCCGGCAGCTGGAGTTAGACGTGCATCATGACAAGGGTCCCTATAAATGCTAGGCTATTTGTCCTGGTTCAATCCATATTAGATTATCAAATTTAGCCTACTTCATTCCTCCTGGACATCGAGATAGTCCTAAACTTCTAGCTCGTAAACGATCAGCATTCTGTCATGGATGAGTGTCACAATGAAGACGATTCCTTGCCAATGTCGAGATCAATCAAAAGACCGAAAATTGCTACTATGATCTGCAATTAATCAGTCACAAATTCCACCGACATTGTTAGTTGTGATAAGAGATCAAGCATTGCAAGCATACCGCTAGGAAACCCAAGGCCAGTGATATAATTTCATAACCGCCAGAGATCGTCTTCCTGCGTAGCATGGCATGTTGAAGCCTCCAAGCGCGACAGGCGCCCAGAAGCGTTGTGCATATTGACAACCCATAGCATGCACTAGTTAGGGGCTTGCCTAGCATAGAGTAACCAAATCCTGAAACTGACTGTTGCAGCGTGGACAGCTTAGCGACGATGGTTCCGAGAATGGCGGTGGCAAGTCCAGTACGAAGGTATCCTAGAAAAGTCCGCTCAAGAGCTTTGAATCGGCGGAGGGTGTTCTGTCAGCAGAAGCCGGAGTACTCGTGTATGCAAAGTGAAGTAGTTGCCATGTCAAAGATAGATAGAGGGTTCGGAACTAAGCTACCGACCGATCTCAAGACTTCACCAAACCATGCCTTCCAAGATGTCCAGATGACTTTTGTTGCGATGGCCCCTGTCATCACCGCACTCCATTTATGCAGATGCCAAGATGATTCAAAGTGAGGCGGAGGAGATGCCCAAACACAATCTCAGGTCCGCTATACGTGAAGCTCTACTTGGATGGGGTTGAAAGAGATGATACATACCCAAGTGATCACGAGAAGCGTCGAAGTCGACTTGCTGACCTGTTCGCTCCAAAAGCATCGAGCAATGGACTGTGTTTTGGGAAATGTCGGAACTTGGGCCGATGATCGTGAAGAGGAACCTGAGGTTCTGTCGTTGTCCGGTTCTGGAGCATTGTAATCCATGGGCGGACGTTGCTTATCTTCTCGTTTCTCCCGATATTCTCTGTGTCTGGAGTGGCCTGTGTCTCCTTGCTTATGCCTTTTGGTTGTCTTGTCTGCATTTCGTACTCGAACATGGTAGCTTTATGCGAGGTTGATCCGGGTTTTTTTGAAGGCAACTGATGCAGATGATGTCCCCTATTCGATCGAAAAAGGGCCCAGTAAGCTGACCTAGAAGCTTGGGTTGCAGTGAGTGTCTCGATGCGACTGGGTCATGCGATTTTGCCTTGTTCGAGATCTACAGGATGCAAAGTGTGGTGTGATGGTGTTCCTAAAAATGAGGCTGCAGTATCTGGCAGTAAGTTGGATGTGCAAATTGCCTCCTCGATTCCGGGCCCCTCATAACGAAGTTGAGGATGAAGCTCTTCCCCGAAATATCGACAAAACAAGCGGAAGTTCAGATACATCAAGGGCGGCCTACGTATCCAAGAGCTGGTGTTTCGGATATGGGGCCGACTAACGGCTGTCGGGAACGGCAAGGGAACGACTCTATTGATGGGTGGAGGGACGGACATCCGGACATCGGGACAATAGGGCCATCCGCGATGGGGCATTTTGCGTGGTTGCCGAGAAGCGGGCGAATCCGGCGATCCACCGAACAAGGATGAGCGTATAATGCGTTCATCTCTGCGACAGTTGACCAAAATTGAAGCTCCGATCGCCAGAGCTTGCCGGCCTCTTAACAGTCTAGGTGGAAGATGCTCCAACGTGCATGCACGGTCGAATTTCCTTCGTAATAGCGATGAATTCTCGAACCCCAATTGTAGAGCATTCTATTCTGTATTGAAAGTCGGAAAACGAATTCTTACTTCGAGCGGGGGTATAAGACCGATGGTAGAGGGACCCTTTACTTACTGCGCGTACCTAAGGTACCATAGGTACCACCTAGTTAGGTCAGGTAGGTAGGCGAGGTGATCGGTAATTTATGTCAGGTACATTATTGCATCCCGCTGTCCCATGTTTTTGCGCTCGCTTTCAGGTAAGGTACCCGAAGCCAATCGACCTTCTTGGCCTGGCCTGCCTCCCAAACTCCAACCGCGGCCCGGCCTAAATACTGAGTCACCAACGACATAGTTCCGATGCTCATAAGCGAAGGTTTTGCATGTGAAGTCTCCACGGGTGTGGAGCAAACGACGTCCTTTGTCCGCGTCGCATTGAATGGGATGAACCACAAAGTCAACCGAACACGTTTCTGGAACGCAAATCCATACCCTGCGTTCAGATGCCGACCCTGGAAGAACGTTATCTTTCGGCGTCTTCCAGGGTATCATCAAGACCATTGGAGTATCACGCGGCTACAATCCTCGGTCGACCTAGGATGCATACGACCCTGCAGACTCAGCAAAATATGCCCGCCATTGTTATCGATTGTGCGAGGCAAAGTCACGACCGCAGGATTGTCCGCAAATGCCAAGCTCTTGTCCAGTGTGATGTTGCTGTCACCTGCTTCCGAGCCTCACCCAAGCCAGGTCAAGGTCAGGCACCTTTGAGTCTCGACGCAATGGAACCCTCCCTCGATTACCTACCTACCAGGGGAAGTCTCCCGTTATGGGCCTTTCGCGCTGTGTACGTCACGTCTGGCTCGGTTTCCGGTTCACGGAATTGGAATTAACCGCACTTGATGCACAGTTGACTTCAGGCCGACAGAGAATCTGTCCAATGCGGGGTTGATCACCGTCATCGGCCCATCATCTGTGGTTCGCGATGTGTCGCTGCAGTCTCTATTTCTGTCACAGGTAATCTACATCTAGTCCGCTAAACAAGCTGTTGATGCGATGACCAGAACACAATCATCCCAACGACCTGTATCCGTCGTGGTAAATACCATAGTTGAGAGCAATTCAGCGACCACTGATTATCTCCCCAGTCTCCAACGGTAAGCGAATGGCTTCCTTCGGAAGTGTCCCCGTGAGGAAGCTGACAAGCAATGCATTTGTGGACAAAATCGGGCCCAAAAAGGCCGTCTTCCAGGGACTCGGAATTCCGGCCCCGCAGCCCAATTCTCGCCCTGGCAGATTCTCGCCGGCCAGCGGGTTGCCGGGGCCAGCCGGGCCGCCGTACCGTTAGTTCTATGGGTCTTCCACGATGGTATCCAGAACTTTATGCAGGACAAGAGCCAGGGTGCCACGGACTTCGATATCTCGGTGTCAGCTATGTGCGCTCTCCAATCCGCCCTATGCTATAGGATGCCGAGCTCACGATAAGCATCGTTACCAGCTTGAGATTTGCGGTGGCCAAATGCAGCCCTTTATATCTCTCACCACTCGACCGCTCAGAGTGCCAATCGCTTACGTGTTCTGGAAGCCTAGAAGAAGCTCAGCGTGGGTGGATGGCCAAGGGCCGGCATTCCAGGCCTCTGTAACGTAGTGCCGTCGGAAGGTGGTGCCTTTCGAGTTCCCCTTGGCTGCCGGTCGTGAGGCATCGGCTTTCTGGGAGCAAGTTGCGCCGTTAGCAAATACGTCGGTCAGATGGTAGTAGTTCACCACATGGCTTGGATGCGCCGGTTGCCCTCTGGCTGGCCACAAATGAGGTGCTGCGAGAGCACCCTGGCAGACCTTTTTCATGGGAGAAATGCTACGAAGGCCAGCCTGTCCGACGGTCCCCAAACCCAAACTCTCGAAGATGCGGCGAGTACGTCCGGGTTGCCGGCTTGTCTTTACATTCGCGAGGACCAACACAACATGCACTGGTGTAGGATGATCTGAGGCCTGCAGCGGTTACAAAAGCAATGATTCTTGTCTCATCACGTGGTCCTGCTTGAGGCCACGATGTACTTTACCTACTTGCATCACTCCCTACGAGTTTTCTGCTGATGTTGCACTTGGGCAACCTCAGAGAAGAGCTCAGTCGGAGAAGGGAAAAGTCTGAAGACGGCATAACCAGAAAGATGGAACAATTCCGCTAGCTTCACCCCTGTGATGAGACCGGTGAAACATTGGATAGCACTGCGACGACCCCAGTTCCACCGCCCACAAGCAGTGGCCTCGCGATCAGCTAGCTCCATGCCCTTCCCCAATCTTCAACCCCAACGTGCCTGCCTAAAGGGAAATCTCCTTTTACCGCTCGAACGGTCCGTTCCTACCGACGTGGCTACGTTGCCCGTCGAACGCTCAGCGTGCACGACGATTGTCCTGGGGCCTGATATAGCAGGGCAGTACAGGCCCTAGCCTGTACCAGTGTCAAGTGATAATTACGATTAGGTTGGAAGCAGCCCGAATCCCCAATACCACGGGGTCGGCAGCTCCCCGGCATCCTCAGTTTTCACCTATACACTAACACAGCTAACCAGCTGCTAGAACATCTCACGGTGATAGGATATTTCGCCATCCTAGATCCCCAAGTTTCATTATGGAACCGTTTATCCCGTTTCCTATCATGGCACAATGGAACAGCAAGCCCTCAAGTAGCCGGTAGGTTCCCATGAAGCTTCTCTTCAATTGCTCCCTTGGGCAAAGTCACCCACCGATGCGCATACTAGGCCTGATACGTGCACCTACTATTCGATGTCGCCTCTCAAGTTTGTACTCGCCCACTTCCCTATCCGTATTTTCTCATGCCGTTCTCTTCCTCTCCACCGTTAGCCCATATTGCCCTCATACCCAGTCATTATCCTTCATTTGTGCCGGTCAAATGTCGGCCGCTTGAGAGCTCTTGCTTTTGGGGCGTGCCCATACCCTCGGTCTCGTATAAGACTAACATGAACCCATTGCTGTGCTAGGCCCAGTCCTTTCCATTCTGCCAACCCGATACAGCCCGCGACCAGCTCTGTTCCTGCTTGGGTGGTGCAAGTACATCAGTTTTCGGGTTGGAGGATCTATCGGCTTCTTCTCCCCTTTCCTAGGTTTTTATTGAGACTTGTGCCCTTCTTGGCCTGACTCGACATTGACTGGTACTTGGTTGCCGCGTTCATCACAACGGCATCGTCACACATCCAATATTGGCGCCTATATAGCCAAGCTATCCAAACTGCAAGGCAGAAGTGTTAAACGATGAACAGTGCCCAGCTTCGGCCCAAGGACCACGAAGTTGATCCACCGGCGTCTCCTCCAGAGACCGAAATGTCAAACTCAACCCCGAACACGGAGTTTTCTCCGCCCTATAGCCCTCAGCAAAAGGCCCAACAGCTTATGAAGGACACCCGAGCTGCAGCACGGGAAAAGTTGGAACAGATTACTCTCGAAGAGAAGGTACGTTGGTTTGGAGAACTTCTTGTTCAAGATGCGGAGCATGGACGCTAATCGTTGCCAAGATATCGCTACTCACGGCTGCAGATTTCTGGAGAACGAAGTCCATTCCATCCAAGAACATTCCAGCAGTGAAAACATCAGATGGACCTAACGGGGCTCGTGGCGGTATTTTTGTCGGGGGCACAAAGGTAATGTATGTTGCGCGTCATGGTGAAAAGCGGCATTGCTAAGTACCTTATCACAGGCGGCTCTCTTTCCCTGTGGTGTTTCCCTAGCAGC
This sequence comes from Colletotrichum agaves, assembly GCA_036785465.1. NCBI lineage: Eukaryota > Fungi > Ascomycota > Sordariomycetes > Glomerellales > Glomerellaceae > Colletotrichum > Colletotrichum agaves. The sequence continues at coordinate 14,935 of JAXISO010000054.1, read as the reverse complement.
GACATGGAATAAGGATCTTCTTTACGAAGTCGGCCAACATTTGGCCGATGAAGCTAAAGCTAGATCCGCAAATGTTCTCCTCGCTCCAACTGTCTGCATGCATCGTCATCCTCTGGGTGGACGCAATTTCGAGTCCTTCTCAGAGGATCCGCTTCTGACTGGGAAGCTGGCTGCTCAGTACATCCGTGGATTGCAGGGAAAGGGTGTTGCAGCCACAATTAAGCGTTCGTGTCTGTCTGCGGATCCGACTGATGATTCACTAACATTTCATAGACTTCGTGGGCAATGAGCAAGAAACCCACAGATTGACGACAGATTCTCTGGTCCAGGAGCGGCCACTACGTGAAATATATCTCCGGCCTTTCGAGATCGCAGTCCGTGAGGCGAATCCATGGGCCTTGATGTCATCGTACAACCTTATCAACGGCGTGCATGCAGACATGAACAACTTCACACTCAGAGAGATTCTCCGTGGCGAATGGGGCTACGATGGGTGAGTCTGCTGTTTCTGTGCGGTTGAGCGTCGGACTGACACATAGCAGAACGGTAATTTCTGATTGGGGCGGCACCAACTCAACAGCCGAATCCATCATCGCGGGATGCGACGTCGAGTTCCCGTACTCTCCAAACTGGCGATTTGACAAGGTCACTAAAGCGATAAACGAGGGCAAGATTACCAAGGATGACATCGATCGCGCTGCTGAGAACGTCCTCGCTTTGGTTAAGCGCTTGAAAAGCAGCGGCATGTCCGCGGAGGAAAACGAGAGGGAGGATAATCGCGAGTCAACAAGAGAACTTATTCGTACTGCAGGCGCCGAGGGTTTGACCTTGTTGAAGAATGACGGTGCGATCCTCCCTCTCAACCCCAAGACAACCAAAGTTGCCGTCATCGGACCGAACGCGAACCGAGCTATTGCTGGAGGCGGGGGCAGTGCCAGTCTGAACCCCTACTACGATAGGATCCCCCTCGAAAGTATTCGAGCCGCAGCTGAGCAGGAAGTAACCTTTGCCCAGGGGTGCCACATTTACAAGTGGCTTCCAGTTGCGTCGCCGTACTGCACTGAAAAGTCGGGCAAGCCGGGTGTTGGCATTGACTGGTATGCCGGGGACAAGTTTGAGGGCAAGCCCATCGTCGTGCAGAGACGCGTGAACACCGACCTCTTCCTTTGGGACTCTGCTCCGCTGAATGAGGTCGGCCCTCAGTGGTCTGCTATTGCGACGACGTACTTGATGCCAAAGACGACCGGCAAGCACACTGTCAGCTTCATGAGCGTGGGACCTGGGAAGCTGTATGTTAACGGGAACCTTGCTTTAGACCTCTGGGATTGGACTGAAGAGGGCGAGGCCATGTTTGACGGTTCAGTGGATTACCTGGTTGAGGTCGACATGGAGGCTGGCAAGCCAGTCGAACTCAAGGTCGAGATGACGAACGAACTACGACCAATCGCCAAGCAAAAGCAGTTTGGTATCACACACAAGTACGGAGGCTGTCGTATTGGCTTCAAGGAGGAAGACCAGGTCGATTTTCTGCAAGAAGCAGTCGACATCGCCAAGGCGGCAGATGTAGCTGTCGTCATTGTGGGACTTGATGCGGAGTGGGAATCTGAAGGGTATGACAGACAGACTATGGATCTTCCGTCTGACGGAAGTCAGGACAGGCTCATCGAAGCGGTGGTAAAGGCTAATCCCCACACGGTCGTCATCAACCAGTCCGGCACGCCAGTGACCATGCCTTGGGCTGATCAAGTTCCCACCATCATCCAGGGGTGGTATCAGGGACAAGAAGCGGGAAACGCCCTTGCCGATGTCTTGTTTGGGTTCAAGAACCCCAGTGGAAAACTTCCGGTATGCAAGCCCTCTTTCTTAATCGAACGTAAGATGCTAATTTTATCGTAGTCTACCTTCCCCAAGCGCATCCAGGACACGCCGGCTTACAACAATTGGCCCGGCGAGAACTCGCAAGTCAACTACGGTGAAGGAATCTACATTGGATACCGCCATTACGAACGAGCTCATATTGAGCCCTTGTTCCCCTTTGGTCATGGTCTTTCCTATACAACCTTCGAGTATGGACGTCCATCCATCAGCACCAAGACACTCACATCGCAGGGCACTATCGAGGTTGTCTTCGCCGTGAGCAACATCGGATCACTTCCCGGCTCCGAAGCAGTGCAGATCTATGTACGCGATGACAAGTCGAGGCTGCCTCGCCCGGAGAAGGAACTTGTTTCCTTCGAGAAGGTATTCTTGGAAGCCCGGGAGACAAGACACCTCCACATCTACCTCGACAAGTACGCTGTCGGCTACTACGATTCATCCGTGCCAGGATGGATTGCAGAGGAGGGGACGTTCAAGATCCTCATTGGCGCGTCGTCCGCTGATATCAAGTGAGTTTACTGCCCTGCTCCCCGAGGAACCGCAGACGCTGACCACTGTGCCAGGCACTCGATCCAATTTGATGTTAAGGAGTCTTTCAGTTGGGTCTTTTAGAGCGCGGTATTCATCTCTCCGCCATACACATCAAATCATTGTGTCTATTGATCTGATCATGCGCGGTCCCTCGTTGCTTGAATAGATGTAGGAAAGCGGAGGACACACGCAAGACACCAATGGGAGATCTTTTTCTTCAGATCACACAATCTCCATGCCATTGCTCTTGGATTCTCCTCGGAATGTTAGAGGCACTCGAAGGGGGCATTAGGGCGTCCACGTCACCAGTCTGTATCTAAATGGATCTGAGCACGTTAGAGAGGGATATCTAGGGAGGCGAAGCCGCTATTAGGCAATGTAGATGCATGGATTACGTCTTTGGCCGACGAGCCACATAGTTTTACGTGACAGGCGCTGCATCTTGTCTCGTGTCATAAGAAATGGTCCGTTTACATTCTTGAGAAACGGTTCGTCGTCAGATGTCCGAGCCGTTCGACCGGACGACGGGTCTACGTCTGGCTGACGGAGCGTCCGCACTGTCCTGAGACCGTCTAAAGAGCTTTTCTCTCCCGAAGGTGATGTGGAATCTCGGGAGGCTTGTTCCATGTTCCTAGAGTGGAATAATGGGGGTAAGGCACCGAGCCTTACCTTATCTTGCGTCGTGAGGGGATGCTCAATGATACCCTATCTCTGTGGCAAACTCTTGACCACGAGAAGGCCTTTGGTTTCCACCAATATAGTTCTACTCTAGAGACGTAGTCCTACAGAATGATGTAAATGTGCACGTGGAGATCTGGAGTCGGGCGTCGCTTGGATAGACATTGGGGGGAGGGGGCGTGCCCGCTTGGAATCGAGTTCACCGAGGAGAGGGCGTGATGCGTAGGGGGCATCGTGAAACCTCAACATGATGGTTTACACCTGTATGGACGACTGCAAATCTGGTTAGGCGTATGGAGGGCCTTCTGACCTGCGTGAATCACCGCCTTTCGTAAGAAGCTGCAACAAATGTAAATAGATATGTCGGGTCGAGCGCGACACCAATTCGCCCAGAGATGCTCCGTTCCAAAGGCCCCACCCCCCAATGTTATCAATGTCACGGTCATCTTGCCTCGAAAGTCCGGTTGAATGGCTTTGGTATACTTGAAGGTCACGAAGGGTGTTCGGTTGCAGATAACTCGCGCCGGTGGTTGCTGAATATGATGTGATGTTGAGCCTTGGAGTCAGGAGGGGACTCGGAGCGGTCAGGGTATATGCCGGCTTGCGGCAGCTTTGGAAGGTATCCTCGGTGTGACGGCACTTAGGTTCGTCCAGTTGGAGGCCAGCACGGGGGCTAAGGTTACGAAGGCATAACCATGTCGAGAATACGACCACATACATACCTGAGTCAACATCATTGTCCTTTCGTGACAGCTCAAGGAAGAAAAGGCTCTAGGCTGCAAGTGATTACACGCTGATGCTGATCTGGGCCTCGAACTTTCCTCGCCATCCACGGCGACGGGCATCACTCCGGAAGAGCTCAGGTTCCATGTTGGCTTGTGATTGGCGCGCACGGACGCTCTTATCCTTCGTTTAAACAGACACGAGAAAGGTTACTTCCGACAAGGCATATTCGCTCCACCTAGCCCGTGGCGGAAAGTGGAATGGCGATGAGCGGCGCCGGGGAGGGACCACGGCGTTAGGGAACTAGTTGTCCACCGGGCAGTCGCCGGGTCGGGGATGAGAAGCATCACGTCGACGCGGGGCTCGAGTTAGGAGGAGGCTTTCAAAGCCTTTGCGTAGAGGCATGAACGCTTGAAGTCCATGTTCCGAGGCCTGTTTTGTCTAGCCTTTCACTTTTGATCTCCTGTTCTCTGAACTCAAATTGTCAGCAACAGAAGGCCATGTCACAGGCGATCCTCAGAGGATTTTCGTCATCCTTTGAAGAAGCCTTGGAGATGAGGTACGACACCTGGCACTTTGGCACGTTGGGTAGGTAGCTACCTAATTAGGAGTAGTAATTAATACTGAGGAAACTTGGGCCGCCCCCGGGTCCTCAGTAAGGTACCTTGGTTCGGCAGCGTCAGGGGGAACCCCCCCAAGAGCAGAGTGTGCGCCTGGGTGGAGCTCCCCTCCCGGTCAAAACTTCCCCTCGGTGGATCATGCAGCTGAGGTAATTGCTGCTTCCAGCGACGTTTCCAGTGTGTCGTGCCGCTGATTCCCCAGCGGCGACCTTGCTAGGAACGTCCGGGAGACATTCCAAACTACCAGGGCCACCCCGTGTCCATATCGTGATTTGTGAATTGGCCTCTTGCACCTAGCCTTCAATGTCGCCACGCGTCGTTTTTTCCTACTTTCCTCAATTTCTATCCACCCCATCCCATTTTGTTCTCCGACACGGGCGCCCGACAGCCTCAAGACATCCGGTTCTCTATGTTTCTGTTCTGAACTTCCTCTCCCTCCCCCTACCTCTAAACCAACTGAATTTTACCGACATCCGTTTCTCCTTATTCCTGCCGACCCGTTGCGACGTTGTGATATCATATCCAGCGTTTGAGACCGAACCAACCGATCCATTCCTCGACGCATAAGTCAACGAATAAGAGACGATTGATCGCGCCGCAAGCCGCCGAAGAATCGCGCCGTCCCTTACCTCCACCCACATTCCCGCATACGCAAGCCCTGTACGAATACGCACAAGACGCTTGTCAGGTTCCTGCGACCATCGCATTCCGGGGTCCTGTGCACTAGAAAAAAAGGAGCAACGGGCTGCAGGGTAATGGCAGGCGCACCACGCACTACGGCATGATGGCTCCGCCTTACACCAACGGCTACGCCTACAAGGACAAGTCGGCCGCATCTCTGCCCTTTCAACACAATGCCGGCAGTTTCCGCGACCGCGCCAGAACTGTCCTTCACGCCACCGCCCGTTTATCGCGAACAATTTGGGCTTATTGGCAAACCCGCGGACGGCGCAAGGCCACCAACATGCTGTACCAGGCCGGCTGGCAGGTACGTCAGAACTTGACGGCGCGACGTCTCCTGAGCTTCCCCCACCTTCTGGTGTGTCTCTGGATGTTGGTGCTGCTTTGGGGTGAACGCTGGGTCTTCAGCAGTCGGGTCGCCGAATGCAGATGGAGCAACTGGGAGAACTGGGTGGGTTAAGTGCTGCCCGAGAGGAATCCTGCCATGCTGATCAAACATAGCCTTCCGGAACGAACCCTCACCACCTCATTGTGGTTGCTGATCCCCAGATCATCGATCCCCATTCGTACCCAGGTCGACCATGGCCTTTATCCGACCTGACCATCCTCGTTACCGATAACTACCTCCGAAGAAGCTTTACGCAGCTTCAATCCCAATTGAGACCCGATTCGCTGTTCTTCTTAGGCGATCTTTTTGACGGAGGAAGAGAGTGGAAGACAGGCAAGAGTGACTGGCAAGAACCCGAGTGGGCAGCAGCACGTCGACCAAAGAACGAGCAAAAACATGTGAAGGAGTGGAACGAACACTATGGCGATCAATTCTGGCTAAGCGAGTTCGAGCGATTCGGCGCCATATTCTTCAACAACTGGGCGAAGCATGGTGGAACAAAAGCTGGTAGCTGGCAGAGAGGGCGCAAGTTGGTAGCGGGCTTGCCGGGAAATCACGATCTTGGCTTCGGCGACCAAGTCAAGGTTTCGGTTAGAGAGCGCTTCGCTTCGTACTTTGGGGACGTGAACCGTGTGGATGTGGTTGGTAACCACTCGATCGTCTCAGTCGATACCGTTTCCATGAGCGCAAGCTCCTCGCCCCAAGCAGAGCGAGGGGATTTGAGACCAGTCCATACACCAACAGACATCTTTCTGAAGGATATCAAGTTTACCAAGAGAAAGGCCGCGGAGAGAGAACTGCGCTTTTGGAGGGGCGACGTGGAGGGTTTGGGATACAACCACCTTGTCGAAGAACTGGACATGGCGAACGTGGACAATATCCCGACCATTGCGCCGGCCGAAGACGGTCCCGACTTTCCTACGATCCTCCTTACACATGTGCCGTTGTACCGAGACCCCGGAACTCCTTGCGGACCGAAACGGGAGCATTGGCCTCCTGCCAAACCACCAAAGGGACAGAAGGGCCCTGTCATCCCCGACCATCGAAACGCGATTTCTGTATCTGGGGGCTACCAGTACCAAAACGTACTGAGCGAGGATGACTCCGTCAAGCTTGTCAAGAGCGTCGGCAACATCGTGCAAGTCCTTTCAGGAGACGACCACGACTATTGCGAGATTGTGCACTCCCCTCAAAAGGACAATGTCCGAGAAATCACTGTGAAGACTGTGAGCATGGCTATGGGGGTGCCCACCCCTGGTTTTCTTATGCTCAGTCTGTACAACCCTGTCGACGCCAGTGGAAAACCCATACCCGGGGCCCCCGACAGGACACTGCAGACTCATCTGTGCCTGTTGCCGAATCAGCTCGCAACTTACGCGAAGTACGTCGGACTGGCCTTTGTCAGTATCGTGGCAATCAGCATCAGATCCTTCTTGGTGCCCGTCCTCAACCTAACGCCATTTGCTTTGGAGTCAGACCAACCGAAGCCTGATATCCTACCTACCTTCAAGGAGAAGGTGGAGGACGAAGGAACGTACAACATGCGTTCGACTTCAGCATCTTCCGGAACCCGATATCAAAACAATTCTTCATCACGGACCAGAAGCGGATCGCTCATGAACGGCTCCGCTCCGCCCGCGCCGCCTCCGAAGAGCAAGCTCAAGAAGCAGGCCTGGGGCCACCGCACCCCGAGAATTCAAATCTTCCAAGACGACTTCTACGGGGGAGGCAAGCCCCGGTTAACGTGGAAGGCGGCGTCTCAGCGGTCTCGGACGACGATTGGCCGTGTGCTGCGCGAGATTGGCTTCTCGACGTGGAGGGTTGTCTGGATGGTCGTCTTGTTTTGGGCATATCTTGCATATAAGGGGTAGTCTTGGTGCGGTTCCATTTCCTTCTTCTTTTGCACTTGTATTATTATCACTCGTCCTCTTTTCGAAGAAAATCTGGCATAGAGGAGCGGGTTGCATCGGCGGGTTCGGTTGACTGTACATTATTCCTGGGCCATCCCTTTTTCCTTTTTTTTTTTTTTTTTGTTTTTTTTTTTAATATACTGAGAAGGGTCCGTTGGCGTTGTCCTATTTCATAGACGTCCCTGACGACAGATCGCAGGATCAGTAATGAAAAGCATCTACTCTTCTTGGGGTACATCGAAATTTGGAATACCCTATGCGCGATGGAGGTAGTGGGGGTTATGACAGAGGTGGGCTTCAGTTGGCAGTGACATAGGAACCCTGATAGTCTTCTTCTTTCTGGCACGGTGTCCAGACGACACGGTCGCATCTTCCGCGGTGTGAGGATGTGGCGCCATTTCAAGCAAAGCCATCTTCTTCTTTCCCCTCCGGGGATCGTTCTGGGTGGACTGGTTCACTACAGTGTGATATCGGAATTCGCCATGTTCGTGACCCTCAAGAACTGTTCATATGGCTTGTCTCACCTTTTGGCATCGTTACCCGTCACTATATGCGTCAGCTGGTCGGGGCTAACGAGCTTGCCGGTAAGTCTCCTCTTCATTCCTGCACCTCAGTTCCACGTTCGTTCACAAGTTGCATCAAAACCCGGACGTGATTGGTTTTGGGGAGTCTTCTTTGGCTACCTGTTCGTTGGCATCTGGACCATCATACTGGACCCCAGATACGAGTTGACGGGCTACAAACTGTCTTCGGCTTCAACAGGTTCGCGGACTCCAGGTTATAGGGGCTTCTTCCTGGGGGTGCTCTCCCACCGGAAGTGTCGAGCAGGCAGCACCCCAAACGTCACACCGTCCCAAACACGGCAAGAGAAAAGGGACGGAAGAAGGGAAAAGGCGAAGAGTAGCTGTAATGATTGCCCTAGTAGTGTCCTTGGTTTTCTCACTTTGATCGTGGCCACTGCGCCATGACAAGGAGAAGAATGTCTCTCCGAGGATCTCGTTACATCTGGGTTCGCACTTCCACGGGACAGAACGTTGGTTTCTGCTGCAGCTTTCGATGCAGGATTATTCCTGCTGGAGGAAGGACGAGGGCGTATCTGCTTGGGTTCCTTCCCCCGATAAACCCTCAACATCCTTCTTCCCCCCCGCTCTCCGGCTTCCTCTTCTTTCGACTCAATCGGGAATTGACGGATTCCCAGGGGCTCATTCGAGCAGGAGGTTTCGGAATTTGGCTTGCGACGCGGTACCTATAAAAGGAGGCAGAGCTGGGTGTAATTAGTACCTCAGCTGACGATGGCCAGCTGCCAGTCGCCGATCAAGGGGTCATGAGAAATGAGAGAAGAATTAGGCTCCGTGTTTGTTTTGGTTTGTTTCTTTTGCGAAGACAAGCTAAATTGGTATTTGACATACTTTGAGCTGAAGGCCTGGTAGTCGGCTGCAAAGGTTCATCCTCGACAATGCTTTCCCCACGATTCCCTGTATCACTCTGGATCCAACTCTTCACAGGCTTTCATCGTTCTCAACATCTCTCATCGATCGGGCAGCTCTTCCTCAACCCGCCAAAATGTGACTCTCTTCTCAACCCTTCAAGCCTGCCCTTCCGACGCACTCTGCACATCGGTGTTCAGGCCCCAACAATCACTGATCCCCTCCCTTCCTTCCAGACGCGTGGACGAGGCTGCTCTCGCGTCCAATCACCCTTATTTATAGAGCCGTCTTAGCGCAAATCCGCCGGGAGTCACTATTTGTATAACTCGTCGCATTTTATGGTGAAGGTCACGGTTTGTTGCCACTTAAGTGCCCGCAAGAACACGATGAGGCCAACCCCAGTGGTCTATCGTATAATTTTTACTTGATGCTTGGTGCTTGAAGCTTGCTGCTTAGCTTCAGCGGAAAATTATAAATACCACAACGTTGACTACTGGCTCGCTCCATAGCTCATCGCATAACCCACTCCATTCTCCTTAGGGCACATTCTAGTTATGGATCCTGTAACACGGCGATGATCACCTTGGTGCTCCAGGCCCTCGGCCTTGGGGTTCTTCTTGTAAGTATGTCACTATCATGTCTTTTCTTAGGCACGGATGATAATTACCAAGACATATTATAACACCTTTCTGACGCATTTCGCGGATCATTGTAGACCTTGGTTTACACCGTATACTACTTGATCTACAACATCTTCTTCCATCCCTTGTGACAGTTCTCTGGACCCCAGCACGCCGCACTGCGGAGGCAGTGGTCGCATGGCTTTAGCGATAGGGCTCTGAGAGAGCAGCAGCCTGTCATCATCAAATACGGGTTTATTCGGAGGCTGAAAGAACATGCTGTCACTAATGGTTCACATTCTCTGCTTCTTGGTAACTTGAAGCCTGGACAGCAGAACCGATCCACATTCCACTCTGGTACAACTACTGGAAGTTCGACAGCATCGGAGACTTGGGGTCAGGCGAACCGTTTGGATGTCTGGTTAATTGCCGTCATCATCTCTGGGTGAGGACAAGTTTTCAGATAGTGAATATTATCAAGGCTATCAGAGGTGTATAGTACAGAGTAAAGAAGACAGTATATTAGGTACAGGCAAAGATAACCATTCTTCTCTAACCCCCCTTAACTCAGGAACTAGGGGAGTCATTACTCTCTGAATAGAGGTACTTAGTAAGTCCCTAGAGGTCCCTATCTCCCTTAGCTTATTCTAAAATTAATAAAATACTATTAATTATATTAATATATTAAAGTTTTTACTTATTAAATTATTTTATATTCCTTAGGTTTTTTTTAATTTATAATATAATTCTCTCTTTGAATTTAAATTATTCTTAATTAGTAGTTTATTAATATTTCTTTAATAAGTCTCTAATAATTTATTCCTATTTTTAGTTAATTTATTTTTAATTTCTTATATATTAATATAATATTTTAATTCTTAGTATTTCTTTAATAACGTATAAATATTATATTAATAACTTCTTTATATTATAAATTCCTTATTATTTTAATTATTTATAATTATTTATATTTTATAATTTAGTATTTTTAATTATTAATAAGTAAAATCTTTCTTAAGTTCTTAAATAACTTAGAAAAATAAATAATTAAAAGTTATTACACTTTTTTATACTTACCTCTATAAGTTATTATTTAATAATAAGAAATTAATTTACTTAAAAAGTTTTTTTATTATACTTAGAGTTATTTAGTAATTACTTATAAATACTTTTATATTTCTCTATTTAAAATTTATATTTTTCTTTCTAAAAATTACTATAAAAGTTAATATTATTATTATAACAATGCAAGATATACGCGTGGGATGGGAGGAAGCGAAAAGGCTTATATATTAGTAAAAGGGAGTGGCTGCTCTAGATAGGCTATATATACCTAGGTAGAGGGCCCCAGAGGGCCACAGAGGGCTATAGTGGGCCATAGAGGGCCACGGAGAGCCGCAGGTGTCAAATTCAGGGGGCGCTCGTTTGTAGAATAGTTAGTCCGTAACCCGTAGTTATGAGACTCACGAGTCTCATATCTCCACACAAAAATTACATAGTTCTATAGTAATAATAATATAATATAGAGATTACTAATTTTAATAATTAATAATTTAATAAGTATTATAAGTATTATTTAATTAAAATTTCTATTATATATTTTATAATATTATAATACTCTTAATATTTATAATAATAGTATTAATTTCTTAAATTATTAATAAAACTCCCCTAAATAACTTAAAGAACTAGGTACTCTGGATTAAAAGTATTAAGTTACTTATATATAGTTATAGAGTCTAGGAAGTAATTAATCCTAGTAGTAATATAAACTCTATAATCTTAAACCCTTAATATATTAAGTTTATAAGGAAATTAAAATTTCTAAAGTTATTTAATTATTCTTATATATATATATAAAGTACTTTATTAGCCTTAATAACTCCCTTAGAAAATAAGGCTAAATTTATACTTAGTAGGGAAAATACCTAGTTTTATATATAATTTATAATAAATATATTAATTATAAATTAAGAGTTTTATAAAGAAAGAAAGTTTAAATATAATTTTTAAGCTATTATATAAAATAATATAATAAAAGGAATCTATATTATTTAGAATTATATTTATAAGAATATAAGTCCTAAATTTAGAATTTATTATTATTATATTAAAAAGGGCCTTAATATTTAATTTTATAAATTTAAATAATATATAAATTATAATTCTTAGGAAAGAAAAACTTAAATAATTATAGAATACTAATTTATATTAGTATACCCCTATTAAAAATATTTTAATACTAAAAAGAATTTAGGAATTTAGATTTCTTATTAAGAGAATATTTTTTATAAGGCCTTTATAAGTAAAGTACCTAATATATAATCTATAGATTTATAGTTTCTAGAATTCTATAGGGTTTTAAATTAAAATTATATAAAATTATAAATATTTATATACTAAGTTAGGAAGAGTAGAGAGGTTTATAATAATACTCTTATAATAAGTATAATAATTATTAATTTCTAAAAGTTCTTCTTTAATTATAATAATACTTAAAAAAAGAATAAAATAACTTATAAAGTTTTTATACTAATTTTATAAATTTATAAGAAGTAAATTAATATAATTAAATACTAAGGCTCTACTCCTAATACTTTAAATAGAGAAAGAAACTAAGAATAAATAAAAACTCTCCTTAGTAATTATTAAAAGTAAGAAAAGTTAATTTTAAACCCTCTTATAATAAATAAAACTACTTATAAAATTTATTAAATATATTACTTACTTTTAAAGTACTATTATATTAATAAAACTCTTTATTTAAAAGCCTAAAAGCCTAATTATAGAATTTAAGTAGTACCTAAGTATTATATAAAGAATAACTCTAACTTTATAAAGTATATTTAAAAAATTATAAAAACTTTTATTTAATTTAATTAATTATATAAAAAGTTAAAAAATTAAATAGAAGTAGTTTTTATAATTTAGAAATATTATATATTTATAAATTTTATAATTCTAAACTTAAGAGTAATAATATATATTTTTAATAATTCTTATTAATTTATAATCTTAAGAGTAGCCCTATTAGGTAACTTCCTATAAATAGGGACTTAAAAAGTTCTAATTAAGGCCTATAGAACTACTTATATTTATTTAAAAAGGCTTAAGGGGCCTATTATACTCTAATTTTATAATATAGTACTCTATATAAGCCTTATAAGTAACTTAATATTCCTTTAAAAACTTTATAAATAAAGAATCTAGTGGAATATAAGCCCTAATAATAACTATATATACTATATAAACTATAACTTATTATACTCTCTTAAGTATATTAATAATTAATATATATTAAATTATTAACCCCTATATAATATAATACTTATAGTAATTATCCCTTTACTTAAGCCTACTCTTAATAAACTCTTAAAATTAAAAAAGAAGTATAGGTTTACCTTTAAAACTATTTAGAGACCTATTTAGGGCTCTACTAAACTCTAGTACTATAAATTAAACTACCTAGAACTAGAGCCTATTAAGTATATTATAAATATAATAAAAAGTATATAATTATTTATAAATTCTATAAGTATAAAAATAGTTAATTATAAAGTATATAGAATAGGGAAAATATATAAAATAGTTTATTAAACTCCTAAGGAATTTATAGTTTATATAAAATTAAGTAAGAGACTTATAATTAATTTTTATAATTATAAATAAGGCTATAAAGAAGTAACTTTATTAATAATTATAATTTATAGAGTTATAGGTCTTATATAGGACTTCTACTTAGTAAATTATAAAATAAATATACTCTTTAATATAATTAAAGAACTCTTAATTTACTTTTAAAATATATATTATATATAAATAAAAGAGATTAAAAATAATAATAAAATTTATAAGTATAAGTATATTTAATTTATAATTTATAATTAAGGTATTAAACTTAAGTTATTTACTCTAAATACTTAAGTTTAAAATAGGGGGGTAGAGTAAATAGTAGTAATAATAAAGAAGTAAATTAAAATAATAATTATTAATATAAAACTCCTATTTATTCTATAACCTAAGATTATAAAAACTATAGTATACTTATATAATTATATACTCTCTATATTTTAAAGCTAGAGAATACCTTATAAATTTTTTAATTAATATTTTTAAAATAATAATAATAAACCCCTAGTAAGACCTAATCTCTTATACCTTTATATATATAATTATAAAGTATATATAATAATAAAAGAGGCTTAGTTCTATTAAAAGTACCTTTAGAAATTTATACTAAGAGTATTTATTAATTTCCTTATAGAGTATATATTAAGTAATTTATTTTATATTTATAACTTACTTAAAAATAAGGTTTTTATTATAAAGAATATAGTATTTAATAAAAAGAAATTCTATAGTAATAACTTATAATAAATAATAGAGGAGTTTTAATATATAAATCTTAATATGATTTAGGAATATATTACTTAATTAATTAAGTAATTATATAGTACTCTTATATTATAATAAAATACTAATAAAGAGATAAATAAAATTATAAAATATATTAATATTAAGTCTCTTAAAGAGGCTAGGTAAATTAAAAACTTAGCTTATAGAGTTAAGAAGTATATAGAAGTATAGTTTAAGTTACTCCTAACTCCTCTAGACTCTTTAAAGCCTATAATATTTTTTATAATACTAAATAAAGACCTTAAAATAAGTACTAATATAAGGGGGTGAATTTAGGACTTATTTAAAAGGTTTATACTTAAGAGAATAACCCCTAGAATATCTTTTAAAGTAGTTTTCCTAGTAGGAAGCTACTTATATAAAGACTCTTAAATTCTTCCTTATAAGTTAGATAACTTATTATATTTATATATAATATTTAGTATATTTTATATAATTAATAAAAGTAAAATAGAGATTAATAAGGGCTTAGTATATAGTAATAAGTTCTCTAGAAACTCCTAATTATTACAGACTCTAGGAAAGAGCCTTAAGTATTATAATAAGCCCTCTAGAAGCTCCCTCCCCTTAAGAACTTATAATATTATAACCTCTTACTTTTTAAGTACTTATTAAAGAAATCTACTACTTTTACTAATATTATATTAATAATTATTTAATTAAGAGAAATATTTTAAACTTAAAAAAAGGGGTTAAATATCTTAAGTAAATTTTACTCTTTAATAGAGAACTTTTAAGAAATTAAAAAAAAACTACTTTAGAGAGTATAAATTATTCTAATTATAGGAGGAAATTAAGAAGAGTACCTTAAGAGAATATTAAGTATTTAATTATTATTAAATATATATTTATAAATTAAATAAATATAAGAAATTAATAAAATTAAAGGCCTACTTAATTATATAAAGTAATTAATAAATATAAAATACTTATAATATATATATAATAACTCTTATAAAAACCTCTTTTTATACTCTTATAATTATTATAGTCTAGTTTAATTTTAAATTTCTCTAATATAATATAATAAATATATTTATATATATATTTATTAATAAGGAGA
>JAXISO010000053.1:0-210391 GCA_036785465.1 Colletotrichum agaves | reverse complement strand
GGGGGAGGAGGTGGGGGGGGGGCTAATATTTTAGCCTGCTACTGTGGTACTTCCATGTATCGCTGTTGTCTGAGACACCACCATCATTGACGAGCTAGTTGTGACCTAGACTTGGACAGACCAACCCAGCCGCAATTCTGAATTGGACCTCCTGAGACGATGCAAGAGCCCGACGTCGTGGGCTATGTCTGCTGGCCGTCTACTCCATCAACACTACGTAAAAGTCGTCGTTGAAAGATGGCGGGGCGTAGTGTGAATGTTTGTGCTGGAGCTATCAAGGGATTCCTTTCCCCAGAAACCTGGACTCGGCTTATTCCCTGCTACGAAACCAACGTGTTCAGGCTTCTGGATTAAACATACCAGACACCGACTTTTCCCGCCGGGACACTCCTGCTTCGCGATGGCCCAGCATTTCAACTGGTAAGACGAGGTGAACACCGCCTTGATGCCTGCGCCCTGTCTTTCGCAACGCTAATTGTCGATCCAGCTAGGCCACTGGAGTTGATAAGTCCACCCAGAAGGAAGCTTGACGGACGGTGGTTGGTCAAAATCGGCATGAATCACTTTCTTCTAGTGACTCCAGCTTGATTAACAGCCAAATCCCTGCCCCCGTGAGCCTTTTGCGTGTCGCTCGCACTGCGGAGCTTCTTGATGGCGCGGGTCTGTGCTGCAAATAGACTGTGGAAAGCGAGATTTTGCTTCGACGCCTTGCCCGAACTAGCATCGCCTCAGTCAAAGTAGCCCGATCTCTCAACCCAGCCTGACACTTGCGGGAAGTCTTGGTGGAAGAAGGTTGCCTGGAAGATGGTACGAAGTAGGTCGACGCCAGCTGAGGATGGCTGGTGTCCCAAAAGAAAGTTTGCTACTCCGTGCGTTTAGAGCTGGTTCAAGGGTTCGTTTCGATCTCGGTCGTCTCAACGGCACCTCGCGTGTTCTGACGGGGTAGATCGGACGGTGCTGCCGCTAGGTTGGCATCTGCTTCTTCCCTTCACGAAGCCATCCGCCCCAGGAACATGGTACTCGCCCATTTGGCGGTGTGATGTCGCATCCGATGCGTGAGGCCCGGGGTGTCTAAAGATAGAGAGCGAGCATTCGCCCATCCCCCCTCAAGACGGAGACAAGGCTATATTGCGTAGGACATACCGAACCCACGACAGCAACGATGGGCAAACAGAGCTTTTACGTGGTGGTCGGCCGAAATATGCAACAGAGGTTCGGCCCCTTGACCCGAGGCATCCATCAAATCCTCACGACTCTTGTGAATATTGTCAGTGATGTCTTGGGCGACGGTGTGATGCAATGACGAGACCAGACGTTCGTGCACCACGTCTCCAGCCCCCAAGTTGGGAAAGCGATGTAGAGTTGGGCGAGAGGCCAAAAAGCGCCCGGTGAATGCGATGTTGCGGTCTCTGATGAATCGTCCACCGTCTGATTCCCTGCGAAAATCCCCGAGTCTGCAGCGGGCTCTGCAGCGGGCTCTGCAGCGGTATGGAGGGTCTCAGGTTCCTCCAGAAGGGACCCTTTTTGGTTGAGTGAGGATGGAGACGCTCACTTAACGCTTAACGAACCACACAATCAAGATGCCTGCCGGACAAGAATACTCGAGAAAAAAACCCACATTATGAGTCCAGTAACGGGCTGGGAAGGTGAATGCGCACCAATGAGTGGAGGGTTGCGTCGAGGTGTTGGTGGGTGTGGTTCAAAGTATCTCGAGGTACTCAATGGGTGTTTCTTTTTCCCTCGCTAAGGAGTGTGCGGTTTAGCCTCTTTACAACCCTGACGGACAAGGCCAGGGATTGCGTTTTTGGACCATGGATCTAGGGTTGAGCCAAGTGTGTGAGAGAGATGCGGTTCCGCTGTGAGCCCGACTGAGGTTACAATGGGGGGAGGGGCGGGGGTTTCTAAAGCTGGTTTCCCATCTTTTGTGTGGACTTGACCAGCAGACTGCAGTGAGTGGTGCATTCGCCGAAATTCTACACTCGAGGCTCAGGATGACAGACAGGAAGCAAAGCGGGCTGATGCGCTGCACAGCACATAAAGAGCCCCCCACCGTCGCCGCACCTCCCGCACCATCGTGGGCCCTGCAGAGGAGCTTTGAAATACCATGGTCCAGGGATCTCGCCTGAGAGGTAGGTATGAAGACCAACATCGAGATCGATGTCGAGCGGGCGGAAGACAAGCAGCCATAATCCATCCGTGTTGAGCGTGGACAGACGGGAAGTTATGGACTGGGTACAGATTGCGCACTGATGATGGTCCGTCTAATGTTGATGATGGGATATCAGCCGTCGACGGCACGCACCGTCTCGTCAAGTTAGAAAAAAAAAAAGGGAAAAGAAAAAAAGAGGGGGGAGAGACGGGAAGCAGCTAGATCTGACAACGGTCCAAGCCTTGCGCTCGGGCTCTCGGATTCGTGGTCATTGGGTTCCTTTATTGCTTTCAAAGTCGCACCTTGATCAGACGTTTCGCTGAAGCGTTTCCTGTATTGCACCTTTTTTTTTTTCCAACCGCCAGACTATGTCGTCGTTCAAGTCGTGGCTGACCAGCTGAAGTGACGATGCCGCTGCGGTTTGCTTACATGAACCGTCGTCCAGTGAGCTCACCGTATTCGTATGTGGGTGACAAGTGACAATGAGCTGGTTCCTCTGAATGCGTCGCTGAATTAGCGCTGAGAAGCCCGACCTGTTCGATGTACTACAGCCCAGTGCTTTAGTACCCCAGCACCCTTTAAAGCCACTGTTGTGCAGCCCGAGGTCCCTCGCATACCTTCCACCAGCAGGAGTCGCATGTATGTCTCAGCCACTCGTCTTAGGTACCCTCTGTGGCGCTGATTACGAGCTCAAGATGCTTCAGTAATGACCCTTAGGAAGTAGGCTCGCATCGATTCCGTCGTGATGCCCCATGAGTAATGTGTTAGCAATGACATAGTCCATCATCGAAAAGCTGAGACGACAGGTTCTCATTGGAAATGAGTGTTGTTCATTGTTGGACGAATGATAAGGTCTAGCAAGGTCCATTGCAGGCTAGTTTTGTAAGAAGTATCGTGCAGCTAGGTCGTCGGCGAGTCAAGCGAGCGAGCTACGGATAGCTTATTTCGGGAGAGAGAGCGAATCCTTTCGACTTGGGCTATCGACCTCAGAGCCATCTGTGATCTTTGCAACCCCAGCGATTAGAGGAACCGAGTCTTGACATTGAGAATGTCACGATGGCCATGTTGACCCGTAATGCCTCAATGGCTCACACTCATTGGCTATGACCTGCCAGCATCGCTCCTGCGCACCGGGCCAGAATACCAGCGTCCGCAAAATAACGCGCACGCCGCGGTGGCTTTTCTTGTATTGAGACCGATAATGAGTATGGAAAGGCCTGTCATTGAAGCTCTGGTTCCTGTTCTTGGGTTCGGACCCTTGACAAGTGAATCCGACCGGCTTGCAGCATTCATAAGCAGGAAGAACGCGTAGGGTACGATCGGCGGACGACGCCATGTGTTGCGTGGAAAGGTGGCCGAGCGCCCGACTTTGTCCACGTACATCTTTGCAATGCACCGAATATCGGTAGTATGGCACAGGTGGAGATTTCGGTAGTCGCATGCGCTGCTCAACTCTGGGGGAACGACCCCGTCAAGCGGCAACGTAAACGAAAGTTCGGATAGTATACTCTCTGTCCTGAGCGCGGGGGGCACACTTCCATCAAGGACGAACGGAGCTAATTTGTACGGAAAAGTGTAATTACCCCCATGTGGCTGAACATGGCTGGGTGGCAAAGGGCATAAGGAGCCCGAGCGGCTTGGATTTATGAGAGAGTAGAACTGAGACGCGCGAGGTTGAAGCAAACGGCTGGGCGCATATGCCGTTCAACCTGAATATTTTGCCGAGAGCGGCAAGTCGGTGATGATTGGTGCGCTCGATAACCAATCAGGCATGACGAAGCACACAGCGACAGGCGTTCGAAGTCGTGGACCGGTAGTCCTGACTCCTCACATCTCAGACCCGAGGTTACTTTCATGATGGCCATGATCGACTAGCTCCGGAACTCCCAGTACAAGACCGAGACGCAGTGATTAAGGTTCGGTAGAAGCTCTGTGCAAAATAAGCCAATTCCTGTTCAGAAAGTCGTTCGCAATGTAGAGACTCGAGAGCGGATTGGTGTGTCTTGGACCAGAATCGACTAGTCATATCTTGAATATAGTGCACAGGTAGTCGTCCAACTGCTCACTAGCGGGGAAGCTGTTATTGTGTGAGGGCTTTAGTCTCCACGAGACTCTGTCTGTCGCTTTGCTCTCGTGGGCAATTCAGGCCCTCGGTGGCTCGGAAGCGAGCGAATAGATAAACTGCGGCTAGAGCCGAGGTGGGAGGAAGCCAAGGTCCTCCATACCCATACTCCGTACTGTACTCCAGACTTACGGCGTAATATGGCCGATGACAAGGCGTAGTCTATTGAATCAGGTCTCGTGGGCTGGCAGTGCCTTGACGGGCAGCTTGCTTTTTGGTCATGCAGCCCGGGGTTGCGATAAATAGCCGAGATGGATACGGTCTGAGAAGCCGCAACGGGCCCAATACCGGCCGGTGCGTAAGACACTGACAAGGTTGGGAGAGACAAAGATCTGCTCGATCGGCGATTTACGGGAGCGAGAGGCCAACGACGACCGACTGCACGAGACGGACGCGGCTAGAAGACTCGAGCGCCGCGCCGTGTTGCAGCGGCGGAGGAATGCATTGGGCGGGCTCAGGGTGGTCGTAATGTCCCTACTAGGAATCGGCTGCTAAGTAGGCGGCGTTGTCGGTGCGGATTTGGCTGTAGCGAGCGCCTGCAAGGCGACAGTCGGAAAGGCGCCGACGGTTGACCATCCGGGCAGTCTGGACTGGAGTGGAAGGTAATCCATCCTGTCAGGCCGTACGTAAATGCCAACGAAATGCGCATCGATGCTTGCCTCGGCGCTCAGGTATTAAAATGGCCTCAGCTCCGTGGAAGTGCAATGTCGTTGGAAGATCCGAGTTTCTCTGGCAGTTGCAGTTCTGTGCCAACCTTGTCTGTCATCTGCCAACAAGGCCTGTATCCGTAGTGTAGAGGAGCGCCCTAGGCCTGAATCGCGAATCGCGACTTACTACACTAGACAGGTGAAGCCGAGGCTCCTCAGCCCCCAGACGGGCGTGGCAGATGAGCACCGTAAAAGCAGAAGTAGTACTTCGACTTGGCAGGCCCCAGACACAGGGCTCATACGGTCCGATAATTGCCGGGATGTTGCTGGGCATGTCTTGGGGAGGATTGCATCTCGGTCAACAGCCGTTGGTCGGATGCACCGAGACGCAGGACAGCGCTCCAGGTGAGAAGAGAAATGGCCGGCAGGGTCGCGCGATATTTCGATTTAGAGTGGTCGATTGCTTGCCTGACCGGGGGAGGGAAAAGAGGAGGAAACCCGTCGGCGGGATGGAGCTCGGCTCCAATAAGATTGACGGTTTGGATTGCTCTTTGTGGCTCGTGATTGCTGCAGCTGGCTGCATGGTGGATGCTGCTGTCTCTGTTTAATGTGAAGTAGGGTGCTGATGGGCGACAGTGAGACCACAGCAGAGAATGGATTGTCCGAGAGGATCGATGGACCATGGGGAAGGGCGAGGCGCCAGGTGAATGGAATGTGGTGGCTGAGGTCGATGTCGGCATTCGTCAATCAGCATCCGAGGTCATATGGTTTGAGGTTGGGTTGCGGTGATAGTCCGCAGGAGCAGCAGCGAGGCGTGGTTCGACCGAAGGGGATACTGATCGATCAACCCAGCCGCGGGTCCTACGCAATCAGTCCATTTTCCATTTTGAGACCTCAGCAAAGGTGTCATTTCGTAATAAAGTACAAGAGTCGCCAGTTAGGTTGATAAAGTGTGCCGCGAGGAGTCCACAATGCCAAAGGGGCTCGAGACAGGGGAGCGGGAAGAAACGACGACGCTGTCACAATGTCTCCTTCGCTTCACCTTGTCGAGTAAGGTAAGAGTTCCTGCTTGCTTGCTCGACTTTGGCCTCGGAGAGTCAGGTACAGAACGGAGTTGTCTCCGGGCAAGAAGCAGGGTAGGGGTCACTATGGAAGCCCAGGGCAAGAGAGCCCAAGTGAGGAAAGAAAGATAGTCCAATGGAAGGTAATTACTTGATCTTGCAAGACAGAACGACCGAGCAGGCAGCAGGGCAAGGAAGGGAGGACTGCTCTAGCGCTGGCAGGGTACCTGGGTAGGTAAGCGGGATGCAGGAGGTGTGCCATGTACCCTTTCCTACCGGCTAGGGTATATGGGAAGGCACTGTCCGAGCAAGTTGATCTCTCGCTGCAGTGAATGGGAGGATGGATGGGAGGAAGGAAGAAAGGAAGGAAGGAAGGGTCTTGACTGCAGCTCCACACTACAGAGGGGCTAATTCCCAAATCTTAACCACAGATAATCACTCTTCTGGGCCCTGGTCTCTGTCTGTGGGCCCGTCGACAGCGGCTGACAGTGGGGTAGATTGATGTTGCAGTTGCAGCTGAGTACGCCAGGTGCGCAGTGCATCGTAAGACACTGGCAGTGGCAGGATGGGAAGGGAAGGGACAAAGGTAAATCTCTGCGATCAAGCACCCTCAAATCATGGATAGATATGCAAACGCGAGCATAGAAAATGTCGAAATCGTCTGGGCCATCATCGGGCCATGTGCACGGGCGATACCTTAGTCCCGTCACAACCCGCGCGGTGTTCAAGTGCACGGAAGTTGCGGGAGTGCCGGGAAAGGTTCGGGATGGAAGGCAAGCACTTTCTCTCGCTTCAGTTTGAATTCTCAACTAGATGCCAAGAAGCAATGATGGACAAGCAATCTTCCCCATTAGAGATTACACTTTGCCATCGAGGAGCTCATCAAGGTCCAAAATCATGGTTGAGTACGTACCTTACCGGAACTTTTAGATACCGGACATGTTACCTTAATTACCTGCCTTAGCTACCTATCTCAGGAAGGCGCAACCAGAGCCGTTAGTCAAGTGGGAGGTGAGTAATGACTGAGTACCTGCCTCGCGGACGGAAGAATAGAAGCTGCATGGAACAACTGGAGCAAGCAGGTGGAAAGAGCGAAACATGTTCCCATTGCCGTAGGCGGGAAGGAAGAAAATCTTTCATCTGCTTCTTTCTGCTCTCGCTCAGTGACCAATGACGCATGGATCCAAGAAGAGTCACCACCATCCTGATGTTCATCGTCATCTTCACCAACAGCTACACACGCCTCACTTGACAGCAACAACACAACATGCATCAATTCCTCCTGGCAGGTGCATGCTTACAGCGTAGCTCACTTCGCTGTCTGCACCTCGCGCATTTGATGGGTCAGGGTCGCCCATCGGCGCAGGGTCACGTCCGAAAGGCCCGCAAACCGCTCCGCAGAAGTCAACTTCCTTTGCATCTCAGCACCACCAGCAATAAACTCGATCCTCGCTCAAATTAAAGTCTCATTCCGACCGACAGGCGGCACCGACCCAGACTCCAGTAAAGCGGCCCGAGCTCGCCATATGTCGTTCGATACTGCCTTTTGTCCCTCGGACAGTCGGCTACGAGCAACACCACGATGCTGGATTGTGGACGCTCTCCTGGCTAGTCTCCCAAAAATCTGCCAATTCCCAAGCCTATTCCCGACGACGCATACAAACACCCCATCCTCGACCACCCCAGTCCGCCCAGTCCAGAGACAGCCAATGCGCATTGCAGTGACAACTCGACACGACGCCATGACAACGCAAAGAAAGACGAAGATACGGAAGATACGGAGACGCTGCGGCTACACCTGCGGTCACGGAATGAAGTCGACCCCAAGGAAGTTTCAGGTTCCAATGAGGCAAATCTTGCCCTGAACTCGACCAACGAGATGCTTGTCAGCATGCCTCCAAAGTAGATCGATGCAGCGCCAGCACCGGCCTGCCTTGCCTTGCTTCTTCGCCTCGATGAAGAAGTCAGATCTCGCGTCCAGAGTGAGCTCCACCGCGCCGGCCATGTGTCTCTGCCTAAGGGCCAAACCGGTCCTGCAGAGCTCAGGCACTTGCGACAGTTTCCCCGGCCTAGCCATAAGTCACACTTGCACACCAAAGGTGGTTGCTTGTTGGTCGGACGGAATGGATCGAGGAGAGAACAGACGCATAGCACCCACTGCCCGATCCATTTGCCCATTCACATCTCACTCACGCACTCCCACGGCACGGCATTTGGGACGAGGCGACGGCGAGACGATAGATCTTCCGGTACCGCCTAACGCACGCCTAAACCTGTGACTGGTCAACCAAGTGTCAATGCCGTCCATCACACCCCGTCACCTCCTCCATGACAACCCTCACGACCGTCTTCACCGCACTATGCCACCCTCCGTCGACGAGGTTCCGCCTACACGATCAGGTACCTTGGATTTAGTCTGCTGCTTGAGCGACTCTTGCTCGCCGCAATCAAGAGACACTGCTCGGTGCTGGAGACGCTGGGCTCAGACAGTCAATCCTCTTTCCAAATCAAGCCGCCTGCATACGCATCAGACAGGCCTCAGAAGTATGACCCTCGTTGGTAGAACCCACCATGATGTCATGGTACAGCCAGCCTCTGTGACTACGCACCACTGTTCCGACACACGAACAATTACCGGCCAACATTGACTCGTTCTGTGCCCGATATGGAGTACTCTCGCGATTCTGCCAGCCGAATGGTCTTAATTGGAGATTCAGCGTTTCGGACACTAGGCGAGAGGGAGAAAAAAAAAAAGAGACCAAGACAGACAAGTTCACCTTGATGATCCACGACTACAGTCTCAACCCTCGTCCATCAACCTGTCTCTCCGAGTTCCGCTCACTTTTTTTTTACCTCCCCTCTTTCCCCCACACTTTCTTGACACGGCGCGATACGATACGATGAGACCTCCTTGTCTTACTGTCGACGTTATTCGCTTCGCAAGCTTTGGTCACGTCGGCCGTCATTGAATGGCCCCAATAGACGCCGTAATGCCGAAGCATCCATGAGTGATGGCGCGACAGCCTCATTGTGGCCCCCGGCTGCGGATACTACTTGACTTCCCTATGCATATGATCCATGAGTCGTGATTCGGGGTCGGCCATGGCTCATCTCTGCACCTCATCATCATGATTTACCAGGGCTTTTCCCCCATGGATACATTCCCTCGAGCTTTCGGAGTACTTGAACTCGAACCAAAGCACTGCACAGCTCGCTACTTTCACCCTCACCATGACTTCCCCCACGACAGTGGAGTCTCCGCGTTGCAACACGAGCATGACTTGATTGGGGGTGTGCGCACAGTCCATTCTCTGGCAACCCCTGTCAATAAGGTAACAGAAGAAATTCTACGACAGCGAATCAAAACGTCTGAAGACATCGTGGGGATTTTGCTGTGCGAAAAGCGACTTGGGTACATCAAGATACCTCTGTCAGTGACAGGGATGTCCGTCCACACGACGCTAGCAACGACCAGGGCTGATAGACGGCGAGGGTGTACAGACCGGGAATTGAGGGGCCTAAGGAGGAGTTGTCAGTATTGCGGGCTGTACGGAGTAGGAGCAAACAGAAGGACGACAAGAGGCATCCATCGTCTCTCCTCCGCTCGCCGCTCGCTCGCTCGTCTCGACTCAAACTCGCACCGCAACGCATCGCACCGCATCGCAAGTGGAGAGATGTCTCCAGAAGGACCCAAAATTTCACGTACCATCCGCCGTCAACGACAGTGAAGCTGGTAGCAATTCCTTTATACTTTCGCCTTTTTTTTTTCTACCCCATTACACGATACCTACTAGGCTGATGTTATCCTTTTATTAGCATCATCTGCCTCGCGGCACCAACGGCACCACAGCACCAGGCTCATTTGAGCACGGAGGAGCAGTACGGGGTGCTCTCCCCTTGGCAAAGCTGGTACGACATGAGACCTCACCTCACATCCCACACCGTTCTTATCCGTCTACCTGACAGTACTGTGAAGTATGTCCATCCATCGTATGGGGAACAATACTCCCCTCCAACTCGTCCGTCGTGCACACCTTGCATGTGGGGAGCTAAGGTGCTAGGGGACCTTAGTGCGTGTGGGAGAAACATCGATTTCTCTGCATGTCGTCCTCGCTCCTCCAGACAGACCCTGTCACTGTCCCGACTGCCCACCCACTAGTAGCGCAGCTATCTGCAGATATGTATGTGCATATCCCGCCCCTCGAAGCGGCTGGCCCATGTCCTGTCGTTCAACGACCCTCATCCTCTTTCCCACCTCGTCTCGATGGCAAGCAAGCTGGTTTCCAAATAAGGACCCAGCGATCATCTCTCCACCCACTTCAGCCCCTCCATTCCACGCCGGCTCCTCAGCGATCAGCCCTTTCGTTCTTCTTGAAAGGTCCGCCACGGTCGTGATCTTCGACAACTTCGCCTGCCTCAACCTCTCGTCACCTTTCCGCCTACGTCCTTAAGTCTAAGTCTGGCCCCTCGCCGGACTGTAAGACCATTTGCTGTCACCTGCTTCTCCACCTTGTCTCTGAGGACATCCTATGGCCTCTGGACTTGATATCTGATCGACCTTCCGGCTTTCGATTACCCGCCACCGCCTCGCTTGCCTGGACTTGTTGGCAACTGGCATAACAACACATATTTTGGCACTGCGGTGTTGGCATGGTCTCGTTATTGACGAGCCATGAAACTGTCTGTATTGCCTGTCATGTCGGATGAGAGCGATATCACCTGGTCGGATAACCACAGCATCTCTTCGGACGACAACATGAACGGCGACATGCCCCTTCCGCACTCACCTTCTTCCCAAGCAACCGCTTGGATGAACACTACAGCTACTCATTCCCACACCGGCCAGCTTTCTCCTGTTAGTACTGGCATGGACATCGTAACTATGGATCATTCCTGCGCTCCAACAATGGTACACTCAGCATCCTCAACCTGCACAGACTCCTGGAGCACCACCCACGCCGACGCCTTCGACGGAGACGATGCTGACAACGACATTATCTGGGAACAGGGCTCTGACGACATCCTTACCGTACCCAAACTCGAACCATTGGACGACGATTTTAAGCTCGACGATGTGACGGAGGCCCCTCTCAACCCAGCCGAGGACGCCCTCATTTCACCGTCGAGTATCCAGCCGAAGCAAAAGCGACCCCGCGGCAGGCCTCGCAAGCACCCGCTAGGCCCTGTTGTTAACCCAAGCAAGGTCACCAAAGGAAGATCCAAGACCGGTTGCATCACTTGCCGTAGGAGGAAAAAGAAGTGCGACGAGGCAAAGCCGAGATGTAAGTAGCGCGGGCATATGCCGTGTCAGAATCTAATGTCCTACCAGGTATGAATTGTGAGAAGAACGCCGTCGTTTGCGAGGGATATCACGAGAAGAAGCTTTGGAGAAGTGGCAAAGAGAAGGCCTGCGAAGGTAAGTGCCTCTAGTCGTTGTTCCCTCTCTACGTACGGTAGCTGACACACTGCCAGACCGCGTCGGAGACTCGTTGATCTTCACCATGCAGCCATTATTTAATGGTGTTGACACGGTCGAGGACAAAATCTTCTGGAGACACTACGGTGTCCATCTCAGCAACGTCCTGACCGTCGAAGGAGAGGCCAAGAACGCCTTTAAAGACATTATTCTTCCCTTGGCAAATCTCCACCAAGGTGTGATGCACTCAATTTTAGCCATGAGCAGCAAGCACATCGACTTCGAAACGCCTTACGGTGTCAAATTACTCCAACAGAATCCAACTACTAGCCGCGAGGCTCTCCAGGAGAGATCGGATTACCATCACAAGGCGGCAATGGAGTCGTTTTATGCCGATATTCGCCGGTCGGCAGAAGAAAATGTGGATGGGCAAACAATCTCCTCTGCTCGTTTCGCGCAAATGCTATGCCTTCTTGTTACAACCCTTATCGAAGGCAACCCTCACGGAGAACATCGAGTCCACCTCAGAGGTTACAAGGAGCTCATTCAGCAGACGCCCCCAGAAGACACCGTCTTCTTGAGCTTTATCCAGGAGTTCTTCCAGTATCACATCTACGCCGATGAGCTACTGTGGCATCCTTCGATGGATGGCCCGCGTCTCGCTTCCGAGGATTGGAGTCCTTTGGTCCCCATTGAGTCTCCTCGACTCCTGGGAGTCGCTGATGGGCTTTTCCAACATCTTTGCCACATAACCACAATCAGAAACACCATCCGTGAGAGTGTCTACCGGGGATCTGAGACGGTCGTAAACTACCACATTCTATACCAAGCCCAGGAAATCCAGGAAGCGATCGAACAGTGGATGCCTATGTGGCCTCCCGGAGACAGCAGACACCGGGTTGGACATGTCTACAAGCACATGATGTTCTTGCACCTGTTCCGGACTATCTATCCTCCCACCGTGTCCGAAAGACGGCCATCGGTATACTCCGTCGCGACCTCGATCGGTACATCTATTTCATCGTCTTCATCTCGTCGTCATTCACAAATCTCTCGGCCATCTACGGCCACTAGCTGTGCTTCGTCGCCTGGATTACGGCCCTCTACTGCGGCGGGATTCCCCCTAGCCATGCAACTTAAACGGGACCCAAACTCTCGTGGCCCGTCCAGGACGAGTTCGATGCATGAGTCAGATGCGGGTTCCTCGACTTGTGCCGTCATCGACGAGCAGAGGCCTGCATCTCCCCCGCCGATTCGTCGACCACCTCAGCACGACAACCGCATCACGTCGGCAGTCGGAGAGTCTTTGGCTATCATGGAGGGCTTTAAGCCCTCTGACCCTGCGCTGACCTTGCTACTGATGCCTTGCCTGGTCATTGGCGCGACCTGCTTTGACCCATCTCAACAAGAGAGGGTTCGCTCTGTGATACGGTCAATCCGAGGCTACACTGGACTTCGCAACTGCGATCGGGTTCTCGACATACTGGAGGAGCTTTGGCGCCTCATGGATTACGGCGACTGGCTTTCTGTTTGGGACTGGCAGAGCGTTGCGAGAAATCAAGGCCTTGATTTCTTATGCACCTGAGCGTTTCCTTCGAACCCGCCAGCGAATGCCTCCAAGAGCCACCATCCCACTCCGACTCCCTGCCCACCATCTCTCGCTCGTCTTTGAGTGCTCACCCTGCTCGTATTCACTTCCGCCGGTGCACCCGTGTGCTGTATTCTCTCGTTATTTTCCGATTTCCCCTACAGTTATCTAGGCTGGTGTAGGTGTGCTTGGCGTTGTTGGATGGGGCATGCAACGGGGACGAGATCATGTACTTGAGCTCACATGCATCCCAGCTTGATACGAAGTTTGTCAGCCAGGGAGAAGACACTTCACGATGCCGAGAAGATCAAGTTTGAAGAGTCGGGAGTTGCGGTCAGCTTCGGGCACGGTACTCTCTTACGCGCAGGTCCTTTCTATTATTGATTATTTTCCTCGGGCGGGGGTGCCTTTCCGCTTGTCGGCGTTTCTCACTGTGCTGGGCAGGTTTTCATTATTCGGGTTTTTTTCTTTTTTCCATGTTTGATTTCACATATCCGGCGTGTTATTCTGAGTTTTTTTGTTTGGGTAATCGGGGCACAGGTAGGGGATCAAGGAATCGATCTCTGGATGGGCGGCTCGGACAGTGTCCGAAACTGATTTTGATGCATACACTATGAGCAATTATCAAGGAGGACTGAAGAGCATTTCATCGGGGCCGGCATGCCGTCCGCGATGCGAAATACAATATACAAGCAGGGCAAAACTGCGCCTATCCTCTCACATGTCCATGGCGTTAAATTGTCCTATCAACGTCACTTGATTACATGCACGTGGCTGGTGTTTGGTTGTCAAGGGGTCATACGCAGAGAGAACCGACGACTCATTGATGAGCATTTTACCCAAACGTCTCAGGTGGCCGCGTGAGGGAGTCCCCGCGATTGACCCTGGGCCGGCCGGCGAATCACTACGGGGGGGGGCTCTCAACTTGGCGGGTCTCGTACGAGGTGAAGATCTCCAATATTATAATTACCAATGCGCCCTCGACTCCCGGGAATTTCCCACCACTCCTTTACTTTGCGCCTTTTGCATCTGCGGGATTGATTAACGATCTGTGGATTTGGGAGGGGGAAGGGGGGATCGCTCACGAAGAACATGGGACGAGGAAATAACGGGCGGGTATTTGCGGTACATTGGATGCCACCGGTCGTGTCCCAGTCTCTCCCTCCTCCCTCTGTGCCGGGGTCGATTATTTGCTTATGTGGACTGCGTTTTGGAAGATGGGGTCGGTCTCCTAGGTATTGAGGGGGGGTTTGTTGAAATCCTGCGAGTACTTGGATGGGGTCGACCCAAACTTGATTTCCATTTCGTTTCCAGGACCCGAATCAATGTCTCTGTGGCAGTGGCTCTCTATCCTTTCTTTTTCTTTAATTTTTTTTAACGGGGAACAATATGGGCCAAAGTACATGCGAGTCTTCCCCTCTTGCTTCTTTTCTTCACTTGACCGGGGCTTCTCTTCCTTCCTTTCTTTTTTTCTTCTCCCCTTCCCTCGGCTATGCGTGTGCTACGACGTGCTCTTCCCTTACGCGCGGATGATATGCGTGTGGGAATCGGATCTTGGCGAGTGGCCCCCAATTATTGAACCAGTAACATCTTTCAATCGAGAAGAAGGAAAAGGGGGGGAGGGGGCTTGGGTCGATGGAGAAGCGAAAAGGCATGGGTTGCGGGCGGAGTCCACTCCGCTCTCGTTGGGAGAGAAAGAGAGAGGGAGAGAGGGCCGCCCGCTGATGAATTGCCAGGTTCGGAGATGGTCGCGATGCCCCCCGGGTGGTGGGTTTTGGGAGGGGGGGATGAGTGGGGGGTTGTTCGGATCTCTCTGAATTCGATGGCGGGAGATCTTGGAATGGTGATCATTCAACAACCGGTTCGGTCGATTGAGGTCTGGCTCATTCTGCTGCTCGTGGGGACGTCCCCTAACACACTCACGCGAGCGGCATCGCCTGGTACGTGCCGTTTGGCGTGTGGCTATTCACAGTGACAAGAAAAGTCTAAGACGTCGTTTAAGAGAGAGAGAGAGAGAAGAAGAAGGGGGGGGGGGGTCAAGGAGCGGCAGGGATCGGGAATCTACGCTATCTTGATCTGTCCAACAAGTACTGACTAGTATGCGAGATGGATGGGTGGTGTGGGGAGGGCTGTGTCTTTCCAAAGTTCGGATGTCCATGAGACGGCGCTTCTTCGCGATTGAGCCACATGTTTCCTACTGCGATTCTTGCTGCTGTCGAGTTGTTCTATATCCAAAGGATTTGTCAATCTTTGAATGGCCTTGGACGCAGTGGTTACAAAGGAAATCTTGTTCTGATTCGTCGCGATCGATGGTACATCGGTATTGATCTTCAGCTAGCCACCACCACCATGTTCATCATCGGGTCTATGTCCTCTCTTATCTGCAGCATGATCCCCATCATACACCGTCCTCTCTTTCGTCGCAAACGGAACTTTTGTCTCAACGCCAACCGCGCAAGAAACTCAAACATACATTCCGCGATCCTCAATCCTCGACGAGTTTGACGACAACTCCGTTCTTGCCGTCCCGCTTGATCTCGTACTTGCCGCCCAGGACCAAGTCCTTGGCAACGAGCTCGCGGGTGCGGCCGAGGGACTCGATGTCACCGATGCGTTCGATTGTCTTCTCAAGGTGGTCACGGAAGCCCTCCTCTGCGCAGATTTCTTGGAAGGCGCGGTGCATTGGGACAGAGGAGGCGCGTACTTGTGCGTCGGCGGAGATGGAGAAGAGGTTGAGGCGGTCCAAGTCGCGGATGAAGTCTGCTCGCGTCATGATCTGCTGGGCCTTGTGCATGGGAAAGGACGGCAGTAGGTGGCCTCTCTCCGGGTCATATGTCTTGTCCATGTCCTCTTCCTTGTCGACGAGGGCCTGAGCCAGAGTCATTGCGCCGGCCTGTGGTTCTGCGGTTAGGCCAAGTTCCTCGTCATGTTTGTTTTATTATCATTCATGGTGTGACAATCGAGAAAGGGTAACGTACCGCCCACTTCTGCTGGTCCATGACATCGTCGTCCATCTCCGCGCCGAGAATCCAGCACTGGTTGAGGAACCACGTTTTCTCAACCTTGCAGATCTGGTTGCACGTAGCAATCATGTCTTTGCTCTTTGCGACCCGGTTGAGAAACGAGAGTCTGCCGCCGACGAGGTCGTACACCTCTTCGAGTCTCTTCTGGGAGAGTTGCTCGCCGAAGTACTTCATGCGGTATTTCCACAGCGCGGCAATGGCCTGCTTCTTGGACAGATCCCGCACCGACATGACCTCCATGCGCGTAGCCAGCTGCTTGAAGCGTTCGTACACCCAGTAATCGTCCGTGTTGAAGACCATGGTAACCAAGTTCGCCGCGGCCCACTGCTCGGCGCGCTGCTGCAGGAGCTCGATGAGGTCCTTTCCGTCGTCGTCGTCGCGGATGAGGTGCATCTGGTTGATGATGACGACAAGCGGCCTCTTGCGCTCCTTGCGGTTGACCAAGGCCACCTTCTCCAGCTTGTTCAGGGCGCGCTCGATGTCGAGGAGCGCGGTGGTGTCTCGCGGTCCGCGTTCGGAAAAGTAGCCGCCGATGTAGTCTTCGTGGAACTCAAAGTCGAGCGCCTTGCCGAGGCGGATGCGCACGATCTCGAGGTCGGCGTGCGCCTCGAACATGGCCACGCCGTCGCCGTCGATCTTCCGCATCGCTTCGATGAGCATGCTGCTCTTGCCGGTCCCCTTTTCGCCGAGGATCAGAAAGTAGTGGCCGACCTCGGAGCCATTTATGATGTTGTCGATGCGGGTCTGCTCCGGCCGTTGCACCCAACGGTCGTCCGCCTCGGCGGGGGTTTGAGGCACTTCTTTGCCGATGGCGGCGAGCTCGAGGACGGGATCGCCGGGGGTGAAGGCGCGGGTCATCTTGTTGAGAACTACGCGTTTGTAGGTTTTATGGTAGGCGTAACCTGCTATAGCGAAGCCGGCGGCAAGGACGAGTATGGAGGCGAAGGATGTTGCGGCGGACTCGAGCATCTTCTTGGGGAGTGAGTCGCCATCTTGGGACTTGGATGCGGTGTCCTTTGCGGTTTCTTTTGTGTCTTGTTTTGAAGTCGGTTGAGTATCTGCGGGGGTTAGTCGTGACGACTCTTGATGTTGATGATTGAGGCACATGCAGCCCGTGATGCTTGAACACGGGCTCAGCGGTTCTTGACAGCCACGAACGATTTGGATATGTGTATGAAAGCAATCATCTCACTTTCGTTGGGGAGGTTGCGTGAAACATGCCCTGTAGTGGTAACACCTCACTCGAGGCCAAGTACGAAACTCATCTCGCGATAACCTCACTTGTCCTCCAAAGCTCACACCGCAGAGGAAATACGGATGCGTCTACTAAGCGCCCAGGCGCTCATGCGAGGCTTGGCACGAAGTCAGTGAGATCTGCCTCACAACACAGCCTAATCTGGCATGCGTTGTAGGCGACCTAATCTGACATGCGTATCTTGGCACGCTGCACGAAACGCCAACCGAGAGAACATCCCTGCTTTCGCGGCCCGAAACGGGACGGGAAAAGGTCAAGAATACCCAGCCTTGCGGATGTTTCTGACGGGGTCAGGTTCATCCCACCACCATCATGCACGCCTCAGTCGCTCGACATGAAACATTGCTCCAATCAGGTAGAGGGGACGAAGAAAAGAATGGACGAGCACCTACGTACCGGTCCTTCGCGACGGATATGTAGAGAAGCAGCGTGCGGCGAAGGCAGTCCTCGCCGAGGACAGGATCCGCGACGCCGATACCGTTGCCGATGCCGTTGCCGGTGCCGTAGCCGGTGCCGTGTTTGCCGGAGCCCTCGTTGCTGACAGTCCCCAAGAACGGCGCCCACACGTGCCAGTCCACCGGGCCCGAGAGGGTCGCAGCAGCATAGCCCGAGCTGCACCCTTGCTCACCGAAGCCATGGTAGAGATCTGACAAGCATGCAGGGCCAGCTGCGGCTCGTCTTTTGGGAGGTTTGATGCGTTTGATGTCTGGTCGACGAGGTTGCTTGAATGAAGGGGGAAAATGCGCGCGAAAGGGAAAGACAGAAAGAGGCCAACGGGCGAAAGTGGGAGAATTTGATTGTTATGGATCAAAGCAGACAGAATGGAAACACATAACAATGGAACGTAACCCGTTCAAGCCACAGTAACACGGAGGAAGGGAGGCCTCGGTGCTGCCCTCCTCGGTAGGGCAACTAAGGTAAGGCTTTTCCTTGGCATTACCTAGGTACCCTTGCTCTGCTGAATCTGAGGTGAATTCTGCCAGCAATTGAGTTGTGGCGCGCCGAACTGCCAAAAGCCAATTGAAGGGCGGCGAAGCCGAAAGGGAGGTGGCTGATACCTTATCCTCCTGATTGGGAAGGGCCCACCTTTTTGAGGGTTCAGGATTCAGGTTGTCGGGTGTTGTGGGACCATTGCGCCCGGACAGGGCCGACGATCACGGACAACGAAGACAACGACTAAGGTAGTTCACGATAGCTTCAAGTGGCAGCGTCTAAGACCCTTCACTCAACGGCGGTACCTAAGGCTCTCATTATTATCATTTCAACACAAAATCGAGGTCTCGCTCGACAATGAAGCCGAATTAAGCCAACAGCAGGGCTTGGCCTCATGTTTGATTCATGAACGCCGTTTATTCCTATCGTCGCGGTGTCTTGGGAGATGGACATTTATTATTACTTCAGACACCCCGACGGATTCTCCAACTCGTTTTCTCTTGTTGTTTATTCTGGTCAGCCTGGCCAGCGTACCTTATCAATCACCTCCCTCCCCTCCAATGGGGACTCGGGGCATCTAGCATCCATACATACGGTCTATTTGCCTCGAAGTTATCATAAGCCGCGCGAGGGCAAGCTGCAGACACTAGGTACCGAACTGATTTGATGGAGTCTATTTATTTGTTTATCCGGCTCAGAAAAATACCTACCCCCGACGTTACCAAGACCCCACCGTTACGATATGGCGGGTGCCTGCCTACCTAAGGTACCTAGGAGACCATGGAATGCCCAAGAAGTGGTGTCTATCATTCAACAAGGAGCAAGAAGATCTGCCTCGAACTCGCTCAACTTCATCTCAAGCGATAAGAGGACTTTCCTCTTTAAAAAGATGGCTGATCCAGCCCTCGCTCACGTGCCCTGACTGTCAAGTTCCCTCGGGACGGGCTTAGGGCTGCCTGGCCCTTCAGTTCTTAAGGTATCCAAGAGAAGGCGCATCTTTTTGAACAAAGTGGGGCATCTTAAGATCGAGGTACTGCCCGATGCTAAGTGCGTCTTTACCATGAGACAACAGCCGACCTATAATCCAACAAACCTCGAGATATATTCTCGCCACTCTGCTCTTACTCGAGACCGTGTAATACTTACATTAGCCAATAGCAAAAAGTCAATTAAACCCGTACCGTCTTTTCTATACCCCGTATCGTAGCGTTGAGAGTGCAAGTCCAAGTGGATATCACCAGCAACATGACATTGGAGCATCAACACCATGATTCATCCTCACCGAGCATCACGAATACATTGGCCCGTGCCCCCACACGCCGACCTTCTTTCCCAGTCTTTCCGGTCGACTGGCTCTGTATTTTTTTTTTCTCCTTGGATGGTTTTTTTATTTTGTTTTGTGCGCGTCCAAGTCTCCCCCCTCTTGTCGACAACAACAATAACAACAAATCTCCTCCTCCAAGCTTAGAAACCTGGTTTTCTCCCGCTTCACCTCGCGCCGCTTGGCTGTTTTCTCGTGTTGTCGACTATTCTCAATATTTCAAAGTCTTCACTTGTCAACAAGTTCACGAGAACCAGTAAGTCGGCGACGTCTTGTTACATTCTGTCCTTCAACTGATGATCCGAAGTCCAGAGAGCGCCAAAAAGATCCCACCAGCACTCGCAACTTTCATCCGTTTTCCCCTTTACTTCACCTTGCATTTCATCCCACTTCATCACTACTTCATCCTATCCTCTTCGCCTTCATATGCTCTTCGTCCGCTCCTTCATTCTGGCTGCTTGTGCTTTGCGAGAATGGACCGCAAGGCGCTTCCCGACGACCCGCCGGCTCTGGTGGATGCCGGAAGTCCTCATGTGCAAGATGCTTTTCCTCTGGCCTGCGGTCCCAGTCTTCGAACCCAGGCATCAGATGAGACCCTTCGACCTCCACCTGAACCAAAGGTTCTGCGACGAAACCGCCCTCCTCCCTCTCCGATCCTCGTCCCGCAAGTAACCGACGAGATCGAGGACCCTCTCCAGACGGCCGTTCCCCCCACGCCCACTCCTACCCTTCCAACTCCCCTTCTTGCGGGATATCCTGGACGCGAGATCTCTGGAGCCAAGGCCGACGGCAGAGAGTGGGCTTATGACTGGGACTCGCCCCCTGTCTTGATCTATCCCGATGACCTTTCCAAGACAGATTTCCACGAGCACCCACTGGCACGCCAAATACAACTCGAGTATGGCTGGGACAAAGCTAAGCTCGCCATGATGGGCCTCATTCTTCCCGCCAAGATCGACAACGGCACCCCAACATACACGTGGGAGTCAGACGACGAAGAGGACGAAGACCTCACCAAGGCTGTGGTACTGGCCACGCCCTCAAAGACGGGTCGTTTCACGACGCCTCCGCGAGCGCCTGCTCCTCTCGGCGAGCGTCCTCGAACTCCCTCAAACATTCTCGCAAAGGTCAAGACGTTTGCCAACTTTGTCGCCAACAACGACCTGGAGAAGGCCACCCCCGAGCTCCCCAGCCTCAAAGAGCTCATGGACCATTTCGGCCTACCCCCCGGAGCTCCAGCCGAGGCCGGTCGCGGAAGCTTACTCCGTCCGACGAGGTCCAGCGGTTCTCTTCGGCCCAGGACTCCCAGCAAGACCGTCCCGAGCGCGACCAAGCTGCGCAACAAGAGAAGCGCCGCCGGCATCTCCAAGCTGCAGATTTCCGACCCCGTCGCGCCCGAGGAGATGAGACGCATCGGTCAGGACTTCAGCGAAGCCGCAGCTCGCACCGCGCGTGCCCGAACCAGGACCGCATCCGAGAGCGAGCGCGTCTCGAACTACGCCGCCTCGCTTCGGAGCCCGTCCAACCTGATCTCGCCGTCCATCTCGTCGAACCTCCCGCTGTACCTCCTCCAACCCCAGCATCCCACCGTCTACTTCGGCAACAACGAGCCCCCTCCCAAGTTCCGCCTTGCTCGCCCCCGCCTGGCGCCCATGGAGTATGCCCGACGGTACCTCCTCGCCAAGGCCAAGGCCGAGAAGCAGGGAGAGAGGTGCACTGTCCAGAAGCCGGTCCTGATCTGGTGCTGGTCGGAGCACTACAAAGAATTCCTTATCCTCCCCGCTCTTCCCCAGGGCGTCGCCAGAAACTTCCTGCCCGATGTGGAAGAGACTGATCCTGTCTGGAAGAAAAAGAAGAGATCGGTTGCAGCCACCAACAATGAGAACAATGAGGCTGCAAAGAGACGTTCGTTCATACCGCTTCCTTTGAACCTCGCCCCTTCATCACCCCTTCTGCCAGCCCACCTTCGCAACAGCTCACACTCTTCTGTCATCAGCTCGACTCACCAGCACGATCCCTCCCTCAAAGACTTCAGCCTTGATCAGCCTAGAGCAGTGTCAGCAGATCAAAGTCTGTTGCAGCAGTCAAGCAAGGCTTTCATCACCAACCCGACCGCTTCGATCCCCCGCGCGAATACTGATT
This sequence comes from Colletotrichum agaves, assembly GCA_036785465.1. Taxonomy (NCBI): domain Eukaryota; kingdom Fungi; phylum Ascomycota; class Sordariomycetes; order Glomerellales; family Glomerellaceae; genus Colletotrichum; species Colletotrichum agaves. The sequence goes on along the minus strand of JAXISO010000053.1, from coordinate 188,734 downwards.
TCTTTGTCGCTGTTCATACAAGCAGCGAGAGTGAGTTCACAAGTTCATTCCCACCCCAGTTTCTTTCATCTCCTTCTTTGGGCGGAAACAGAACCAGCAACTCCACGCAGCAGCAGGCACCTCTTCTCGCATCTGAACGCCCTGCAAATGCAACACCTCCCACCAGTGCCTTCACAGCTACTATTGCCAGGCCTCAGATTGGCCTTGAACAGCTCACCTTTAGCTTGGCTGACTTGAACAATATTGCCCATGGATCCCCATTCACCCAGTCACCCTTGGGCACCTCGTCACAGAGAACAGCCACCCCGGGCCTCTTCGCATCTCGCCAGGCTCAAGATGTGCCTACTGCCTCTCCTGACCAGGCCTCTTTCGATGACGCGCGCAGCGAAGTCACAGCAGTGTACCGCCCAGAATCTGCACTCTCCTCTTGTACTGTCATCAGACCCTGCTCACCTGCTCTTGCTGCTACTACTGACGTGGACGAGAACAATGTCTCGCCCGATAGTATTGACCATGAGGACTCTGACTTGCCTCCCGCACCAGTTTCCCCACTGAGTAGTTCTCCCCCATCTCCGCGGACGGAGTCCTTCGCACTGCTGCAGGACACTCAGACTCGCGATACATGGGATGACACTCAGACCCAACAGCCTCACAACGAGACAATTGTGCAAGGTATCGCAGACGACAATGCAGACTTTGCAGATACCTCATCTATCTATAGCCAAGACAGTGTACTCACCACCATTCATCATCCCAGACCTACTCGCGAAAACCCCCCTCTTGACTTTATGCCACACACGCAGAGTTTTGCTGAGAGAAAAGAGGACTCAACCCCGCGACAGCTGCGTGAACCTTGGTCTGCCGAGGCTCAGCTGCCGGCCAGAACCTTGCACCACTCATCAATTCTTCAGCCGGTGTCATACATCCCCAACACCCAGGTTGCTCAAGCTTACACCGCCAGTGAGGCATCGCAGGATTCTCATAACAGTCGTCGCTCTCAGGCTTCCGCACTCACCATTCACAGCCAGCACAGCCGTCGCATGCCTATTCAGGATGCTCAACACTCCAGACCCCATGACCCTCACGCTGAGCCTGCCAACCGCCGCATGCCTACCCAAGAGAGGCAGCGGAACAACGGCGCCGCGGAGATGCAGTTTCGAAACGAGACCCAGTCCTCTTACACCACCACCAACAACACCCACGAGACGGCCTCAATCGCCTCGGTGGCTTCATCAGCCGCTTCTCAACACGGTCGCTACTCTACCATTTCCGACGCTCAGTCGACAGCATCTGCTTCAACCGCAGACTCACGCCGCTCCCAGGCTCTCTCATTCACTTCAGTCGCCTCTTCGGAGCGCTCGACGGCCAGCAAGCCTCGCCGCTCTCGCGTCGACAACACAGCCCAAGATGCGGTCCCCGTCCCCCCCGGACCCCGCGACCCGCGCTTCGCGGCTCTCGATCCCGTCATCGAATCCCCCGCTCCTTCCCCCGGTCTCAGAACGTCGGCCACCTCCCCAGCAGTCAGCTCCGCCTGCCACCACCCGCGCAGCTCCAACAGACGCGACACGGCCCAGCAGCGAGCCGCCGACTCGGAGCTTCCTTCCCTCAGAGCCCGCAGACGCAGAGGAGTAGCCGACCTGGCCCAGATCCCCGCCGCCCAGGCGTACCCTCAGCCCCTCCGCCTCAGCGCCTTGAAGAGCCCTCCCCCCGGCGGCGCAATCAACCCATCCGGCGGCACCACCACCAGCAGCAGCAGCAGCATCGTCCGCTCCACCTCCAGACTCATCACGGATATCGGCAACGAGCTCAACCGCGAGATGGAAGACGTCCTGTCTCCTCGCTCCGCCGCCCTCGTGCCGCAGGAGGAGGACGAGTCTCTCGGCGACGGCGACGTCGAGACGCCCACCCGCCGCCCGCCTCGCCAGGTCCGCTCGACGAGATCCATGCGCTTCGAGGCTCCCAGTATGCCGGCCCCCGACAAGCCTCTGCCTTCAATCCCCCCCGCTCAGAAGAAGCGCTCCGAGGCCCCTGGACCCGTGGCATCTTCTACTGCTCGCTTCGTCGACGCCGACTTTGGACCCGGTCCGGCAATCACCCACGCCCCGACTCCCCGGCCACCGCCTCGCGTCTCATCGGTCCCTCGACCTCCCATCCCGACTGCGGTTCCCGTCATCGCACCTCCCATCCCGCCCTCTCCTTCCACGGGCTCTGAGTTCGTCACCCACGCCGATTTCTCGATCAAGAAAGATCGCACCGTGCGTCCTGCAGCCTCCATGGCGGCATTCCCGTCGTACCGTCCGAGTAAGTATTTTATTTTTATTTTTCCATTCATTCAAACATGCTCTGGATGGAAGAAGAAGAAAAAGCGCACAAGCTAACGCTATCAAACAGCTCCCACCATTGACCCGGCCCCTCAGCGCCAGGTCCGTCGCCTGGAGTCCGCGGCGAACCTCCAGCGGGCCCCTCCCCTTCCCCCGCTGCCTCAGCCGCCCGCTTCGGCGCGGACCCGTCTCCTGGGCAGGATGGCCTCCATGGCCGAGCTCAAGCACAGGAAGGAGACCGTCTCCAGCACCAGCAGCGGCGGTAGCGGCGACGAAGGCGCCGTGGGCATGCGCACGTTCCTCGGAGAAGACGCCTACGGAGAGTCTGCGGGTAATTCCCGGTCTGGCAGCAGTGGAGGAGGAGGAGGAGGAGGAGGCGGTTTGGCGCCCCCCTCCTCGAAGGAGACCAAAAAGAAGAATTTCTTTGGTGGTTTGTTCCGCAGAAAGAAGGATGGAGAGAAGTGAAGAGTGGAGGTTCTCAGGCGGGAAAGGAACGAAGAAGAACAAGAAGAAAAGCCCCAGGAAATACGAGTATTCAAAAAGACATGGGGGGTTATTTTTTTTTTGGTTGGGGGGAAGGGGGAAGAGAGAGAGAGAGGGCGTTTGGAGTACGGGCTTTTATTTCACTTGCTGTTTGATTAAATAACGATGTCACGATAGGGATAGGACGTGTGGATATACGAGTACGGATGACTGTTTAGCTGAACCTCTCTCCATTCTGACTCCTCCTCTCTGCATGCGTTTTCTTCGCTTCGTCACTGAACGCCGATCGCCCTTGCATCCAGCAAGTCGCATGACGCGAAGAAGTCCAGAGTTGTTGCGGTCGTCGAGTACGAGAGGTCAGAGAAGACCGATGACCGCAGACGGGACCAGACCTCAGGAAGCCGAGTGTATGTTGTTCCGCAGCTCCGTGCCTTGGCCATATATCCATCCCTCCACCCCCGCCGGAGCAAGCCAAGTACTTGACTGCCGATCAAAGAGAGAGAGGACGAAAAGAAAAGAGAAGGAAAAAAATATTGGTAACCGCTCGCCTTTTGAAATCCCGTGCTGAAGAGGACAGCCACTCGGCGAGCACCGGAAGGCGAGGCTTCGAGCCAGGTTCACGAGGTGTCGGGGTCCCCGCTGATACGTGGTTTGACGATACGTGGTTTGAATGATGTGACTTCACAAGGACTTAGCAAGCTGCCTCGTTCATAACAGTCCTCTCGCGAAGCGACCAGCGTAATCGTCGAGGGGCGGATGCTTTCGAGCAAGGTTTGCGCGATGTGAAGACGTGGGATGAGACCAGCACTGGGAGCGACTAAAGCTGGTATCACCGGCGCGAGACGGGGTTTTGGCAGGTCCGTAGCCGTCGCGAGTCAAGAGCATGCGAGGGGCAGAAAGATGAATCACTTTGGAGACGAAACCACACGAATGAGGGTGATGGACGACATAAGTTGTTAATGGATGTGTATTACTAATTTCATTCCTCATGAACGATTCTTGTGCGCGATAAACCGCAAGCCACCCCTCCTAACGCCGTCGCAATGAATGAATTATGATACAAGAAAGTACTCAAACGGAGTCGATGCAAGTGCTTGCCTACGCAGGCTCGACAACCCTGAAACGATTTTCCAAAGGTTGGGGGGGTATCCATGCAGAAGGGTCCAAAGCAGATTTGCGATTAGGCGGTGGCAGCGTTCTTCTCGGCGTCGCTGGCGGAGCCGGATTCTTGGGCGGAGCGCTTCTCGGAGTGGGTGTTGGGGTTCCACTTGGCCGAAGTGATGGGTTTGACGCGGGTGACGTACATGGTATCGATCTCCTCCAGGGTGCGGTCCTTGGACTCGATGACGAAGAAGAAGACGATGACGGCGAGGGCGGCGCAGCATCCGGCAAAGACGAGACCGTAGAGGTAGTCGATGGCGTCGGTGATGTAACGGGTGAAGAAGGACATCAGGAAGTTCCAGAACCAGTTGGAGGCAGTGGCAAGGGCCATGGCGGGGGCACGGTAGCGGGCAGGGTAGAGCTCAGCGACGACGGTCCAGACGAGGGGACCCCAGGTGGTAGCGAAGCCGGCAATGAACAGGCAGGAGAAGGCGACGAGGACGGCACCGGCGGTGGGGCTGTTCTGCGGGTTGCTGTGGTCGAGGGCGAAGTGACCGACAAAGGCATAGACGAAGAAGCAAGTCATCATCCAGAGGGCGCCGACGATGAGGGCAATGCGGCGACCAGAGTTCTTGACAATCCACAGACCACCGAAAGTGCAAGCGACGTTGACGGAGCCGAGGATGAGCTGGGTAAGGAAACTATCGCTCAGACCAGTGGCGGAGAAGACGGTCGTTCCGAAGTAAAAGAAGAAGTTGGCACCGGTGAGCTGCTGGCCAGCCTGGAGAACGACACCGAGGATAGTGCGGTAAAGCATGCGGGGGCCGGTGAAGATCTCCCAGATGGACTCGACACTCTCGCTCTCCTCGGCGACCTTGGCCTGGATCTCCTCGATCTGCATGTTGACGGAAGGGGCGTTGGGTTCGACACCGGCGAGCCTGGCGATGGTTCTGCGGGCTTCGTCCTCGCGACCCTGGCGGAAAGCATAGCGAGGGGACTCGGGAAGGAAGAGGACACCGGCACCGAGGATAAGAGCCCAGGCGAAGCCAAGACCGTTGGGGATGCGCCAGGAAGCACTGCTATCCATCTTGTGGGTGCCGTAGTTGACCATCTCAGCGGTCCAGATACCGAGGGTGATGAACAGCTGGTAGGTGGAGACGATGACACCGCGGATGATGGCGGGGGTGGACTCGGACTGGTACATGGGAACGACGACGGAGAGAGCGCCGATGCCGACACCGTTGACGAGGCGACCAAGGGCGAATTGGTACCAGGCGCTCTGGGAGGAGATCTCGATAACGATACCGACGCAAGACCAGAAAGCGAAGGCAGAGATGGTAAGGCGGCGACCGAGGGTGTCGGCGAGCTTTCCGGCAGTGAGAGCACCGATCAAGCAGCCAATGCAGAGGAGACCGACGATGGCGCCCTGGCGGGCGGCGGAGAAGACGATGGTGCCATCGGCGTGCTTCTCACCGAAGCGCTCCATGTAGTCTTCCATCAGGAAGAAACCGGAAATCTGACCACTGGAGGGAAAAGCGTTAGCGGGGCGCAAACGAAATAAGGTGAGTCTGTCTCAGACCCCCCATCACCGAGGCGCAACGAAGTGTCTCAGACCAAGACGTACCTGACATATCCGAACATGAAACCTCCGATAGAGGCGACCAGACCGAGAAAGGCGGCGGCGAAGGTAACCTTCTGCTCGGCCGTGATATCGGACGCGGGGACGGCCTCATTGGCGCGATCCTCATGCTCGACGCTCTTGCCACCGAATTTGGGGAAATGCATCTTGGGCGACGTTGTGATCAATGCTTGGTGGGTGTTGTCGATATTCTCTATTGTTGTAGTAGTTGTTGTTGTTATTGTTGCAGGTGGTTTGAAGAGAGGAAGGGAGGGAAGCGAGGTGAGGCGAGGTAAAGGTAAAGGTAAAGGTGTAATGAAACCCTGATTAGATGTGTATGTTACTGGGATGGGATGGAAAAGAGAAGGAAGCAGCAAACGGGAGGAGCGAAATTTCTTTCTTAATATTTGGCAGAGCAGACAAGGCAGGAGCTACATCACCTTCCAATTCACTGGGTCTCGTGAGAAAAGACGTGTGGACGTGTGACCAGCTTCTCGAAAACTTCACCCCGTTCTCCCCCGTATACCCCCGTTCGCCTCCGCGCGTGTGCCCACACTGGGCCAACCGATGGGAAGGTGCTTTTCGTGCCTCATGATCATGCTTTCTCCGTTTTCTGACCAAGCAATTGGGCAAGCGTACCCAGAATCCCCACTGCCAAACGGACGACGAGAAGTCGGGGGCCCATGGGCGAGGCAAGTAAGAGTGCGGGCAAGCCGCAAAGCATAACGTACGTGTGTGGGCTGTGGGAGGTTGTGGGAGATGGGGAGAGAGAGCATGGGTTCTGGCCAGACCGTGGGAACACCGTGACCGACTGTCCTCGAGTTTTCGCGATGGAGACTTGGAGACTTCGTGGAGATAGATGTACGTATCTCGAGACGTTCGTATACCTTCAACAAGAGGTAGACCCTAGAGGATGCCCAGGTACCATGCCATCCATCCATCGGAAAGGGGGGGCCAATGGCCCCTCTCATCGGACATCGGCCATCGGTCGTTGACCACGACGGACTCGACCGACTGAGGTTGAGCGCAGCTGGCAACAGGCACAGTTCCGGAATCCCATCAGTCCCCTCGGTGGAATGCTCGGCCACCAAGAGGGGACGGACGCCTTGAGTCGAAGAATTGAGGCTCCGGAGAAGAAGAGCCAGGAAGGCTGCCCATGGCATTGGGGGAAGGGAAAGACCACTTGGTAACCTTTAGGGAAAAAAGACCACAATAATCCTGAACAACTGGGACCTTGGGCTCCATCATCCCGCCGAGAGGGGACCGTCGTCGCTCGGGATGCCCTGCAACGCCAAGGGTGAGCGGGAATTCGCCGAACAGAGTCCTGAGAGATAACCCACTCGGCTCAGCATGCAATCGGACCCTTTCTCCTGGTTTAGCGGGTTCGAATAATCCTGAGATGATCCGCCGCCCGCCGCCGCCAGCCGTTCACCCCTGAGCCCGAAGCCTCCGATTGACGTCAGGGCGGAAGAAAGACGACCGGCAGAAGGAGGGACGGGAGGTAGATTCAGCTTTGGCAAGGTACGAATGCACTCGTAAGTATCTGGATTCCCGAACAAGGCAATGGCTGTTCTGTTCTGCTGACAAACAAGACCTGCTTTTGGGGAGAGCCACATACCCTGCCATAGATTTGGTTCGTCTGCTATTGCAAGCCAAACAGAAAGCTGCAGGATCTTGACCGACAAGAAGAGACCATAAAGGAAAGAAAAAAAATTAAAAAATTCTGCCAGGGCGGAAAGAACCCGATGGGACAAAAGAAACAGGGACATGGTAGCTGCAGTACCGTAGATCCACCGCACTGGCGGCATCTGCTATTTGGCATGGCAACGCGCCTGGCAAATAGGAAACACCGTGGTCGTGGAAAAAACAAGACAGACGATTTTCCAATCTGCAGATTCTCTCCTCATCTCTCGGCGTCTGTGGCCTCTGATCGGTCTTTTGACATGGGATGTTCGCTGTCAGTTGTCAATCACCCACCCGTCAGCCAACCGCAGCTGCTTCAAGCGTGGCCAGCCCACCCATCCATCCCAGGCAAGGTCCGAATATAGGGACTCCCCTGTCCTTGAACCCCTGCTTCGCCCAGCCCCCCATCTTGTTTTCCCACACCCTTTTTGTTCTTTGATTTTTTTTTTCTTTCTTTTCTTTCTGCAGCAGCGCAGCCTTTGGATTGTTGATCCATCCCCCTGTTATCTCCTCCCCTGCAATCATCACCCCTGACACCCTGCACGCGCGCGCTGGTCGGTCCGGCAATCAGATGCCGCCCGCCTGCTGCCGTGTGGCTTGCTGCTGTGGCATGATGTTTTAGTTCCCGATCTCACCCATCTAGATAGCTGACTTCGCTGTCACGATGAGGCGATTTGTCCCATGAGGCTCGGGCTCGCGTTTGGACAGCATAGCACGATAGACAGCTCAATCGGTATTTCAAAGACTCAAGTACAGCGAAATCTCCACTTCAATAGGAGACCCGAGAACGACCGCCTCACCGGCTGACCAGGCTCAAGACGAGAGAGTCCAGAAAAAGACCGAGACTCGGCCTGGAGGACCCGTGAAAAAAAAAAAAAAAAAAAAGGCCAGCGAGAGAATGTGCTTAGTTTTTTATTTTTATTTTTTTCCCCTCCCACTTTTTTCCAGCTGGTGTGTGGACGTGAGTAGCATGGCCTGAAGTTGATGAGATGTGGAATCGACCGCGTAAAAGGGCCGATCGAATACCGAGACGGTAGACTACTAGACCTGGACGCGGACGACCACACACGAGACTTCTTCTTCTTTGGGTTGGGTTGGTTTTCGATGCAAATGGTGAGGAAACCGTTGGATGAGAAGTGGGAATGGAGATGGGGATGGGAGGAGTCGAGACCAAGACGAGCGAGATGAGGCCGAAAAGTGAGGCTCGTGTCCTGCCTTGTTTCTGCTCGACATTTCTCCGATCGTGACATGGAACGTGCGGTTGTAAGAAGCTTGAACATTCATCAAGTGTTGATGCTCCTCACCCACTTCTTACCACGCGAGATGAAAGTTCTCGATGCGGCATTCACCCACCCTGTTGAGCAAACAATACACACAAAAACATCGAAAAGACGGACTTTCCCATCAACACACGCACGCGCTCCCTAGCAGCAGCAGCAAGGCCCATCACACAAATTCTCGCGCCTCACTCGGCCGTGCCTGGACGTGCGCTGGAAGTGAGGACCCGCCCGTCTGTGCCGGTGGACGTCTGACGTTAAAGGGCCCGAAATGCGGCCACGCCGCCAGGCTCCCCGCCCCGCTGTCCGGTGGACTGATCGGATGTTTTCCGTTCGCCCTTTCCACTTTCGATCCCCCCCCCCCCCCTTTGAAGTAGTGACGCTTATTGGCTTACGTGGGAAAAAAAAGCTGGCCAGCTATGCCAGCTGCTGCCAGCCGTCCGCTAAGTCCCACATACTAAGTTTACGCCAAATTTCTCTACTGACTCAAGCCCTTTACACGGTCACATTTAGTCTCAAGATTCATCCTGACTACTGAAAATAATGGCATTTCTTTGCTGGGTTTTATGTGATGCAGCGGGCTTCATCGGCGTGGAGTGCGACCAGCCGACAGTAAGGTAGGTAGCAGGCAATGGCTGGCGGCTTGCACGGGGGGCGCCCCCATACTATGGGCGTGTGAGTGGGTGGGTAACCGTCACAGGTATCTCATAGGACGACTCATTGTAAACCTGCTTGGTGCCCGCCTTCTTCCTTGGGGGGCATCTCCCTGATAGCAACAAATATCCTGCTTGCATGATCTTCACAACGGCTTCACGAAATTCAAAATCCCTAGCTGACATAATACTCAATATCGCGTCACCAGCAAAACAACGGCCAAAACTGCAAGATGCAACGACTAGCCGAGCACGCCCAAACCCCAATCACAAATCAACAACAAATCTTCCGGCGGCCGGAACCGAATGACACCACCCTCTCGACATCTCCTTCGGTCTGCTCCGGGGCGCCCATCCGGGGGAATGGTGGGGGAAGGGGGGGAGGGTGGCGCGGAAACCCACCTTCACTGCAAAATCATCTTCGGCGCCGATGAATCAATCCATCTGACGTTTTGACGACGGCCGTTGATCCGGAAATCCGGGGAGCGTGACACCACCAACACGTCGGGCCAACACGTCGGGCCAACACGTCGGGCCAGCACGTCGGGCCAGCACGTCGAGCCAGCACGTCCGGCCGGGTGACGTCCAGAAATTTTCCTTTCCCAGCACCACGGCGTTGGTCCGTTACACAAAATCGAAGATCGTAGAGTGCTCGGATGACAGCCGCCGCCGCCGCCGCCACCGTGCGTCGTCAAACAGATTCATGCGTATAGAAAAGCGCATTTCTCATCTCCACAATTATTTCCTTCTCGCCATTTACCTTAAGCTCCGGGGGGGGGGGGGAAGGAAAAAAAAAAAAGCCGCCTCGCGATAACGGGGAAAATTGGAAGACGATCGGTGTTACAGCTTGCAGCCCTGCGGCGCGACTTGGGAGGGTCACGTCAGTCGGAGACAACCAATTCGTTTCAATGGCCGCAAAGGTATGACGACATTCTTTGCTCGACAAGTTTTTTGAAATTCCCCCTCTCGTTGTCTGATTGTGGTCCAATTGGCCACTGAACCCGCCAAAAACCGCGATAAACGAGTCATGAACAGTGACGTAAAGCCGCACGACAGGCAATTCCCATACCCGAACGATCTGTCAGAAGGGACTAAGTCACTCGAGTCCTAACGACTCGGTCTCTAATGTATTGATACATGAGGGAAGTAAGAAGAAAGTACGGTGGCACAACGTGTCACGCCCCGCATCCCCAGAAATCCGGTACTCCCATCTTCCGCACTCCGTCCTCCGTGTCTTCCTCTCCGCCAAACGCCGAGCAAAACAAATCCACCCGTCAGCCATGGCAGGCCGCTTGCAATTCGCAATAAAATTGCGAACATCCAGTAACCCTTCACTTGCACTTCTTGATACGCCACATCGCGTTACGCCACTTGTGACGGCCCGAAACAGCTTTCTAAGCTGGCGGGAACCCGGCCACCTCGGCATCCCTACGTCGACGCTTCTGCTTACGCGCACTGACGACCGGGGCTTCTGCAAACGAGCCCGTAATCTCATCACCATTGGCGTTGCTGGCTGCCTCCAGCTCCGCCATGACCTCGTCTGTCAACTCGACTGGCTCGCCAGGCAGGACGCTCGATCCGGTCCGACGGGCAAAGTTGCCCTGTGAAGGCATCTTGTTGATAGCCTTAAATTTTAACGATTGAGTCGGAGGGGGGATGCGGATCGGTGGCATGTCTTCGTCGATGTTGCTGTTTTCGACAAGGTCGTGCTGAACGGACGCCTCAGACCTGGCTCTGCTTCCCGAGCTCACGCGATGCCTGGCCGCCAGTCTCTTTTCCGCCTTACGATCAGGTATCTTACGAACATCCAGATCGAGTTGTGATTGCGAAGGCGTGCCGGCAGGCGTCTCCCCGTCTTCGTCAACATCATCGCCTTCACTGATGCGACTGTTGACTGTCTTGGCCTTTGAGAGCAAAATTCGCTTCTTCATGGGGCTGCGTTGCTGCGTGTCCGCCCGTGGACTTGCCGTAGGCAGGAAAGAAGGAGCAAAGCTAAGCTGCGGGGCTGCCTGCTCTAACATCTCCATCAATGACTGTTTTGATGTGCCGCCAGCATTGTTTTGTTGCTCTGCTTGGTCGTTGCTTGTGTCTTCAGCGTCTTCAACGGCTGCTACGTCGCTGTATTCGTCGTCTGGCTCTCCGGTCTCCTCGTCGGAAGGCTGCTCACTATTCTCATCGTCGGCCTCATCATTGTTGCCGTCGTTGGCTTGGCTGTCGTTCTCCTGATCGGCTACATTGTCATCCTCGGCCTCGTCATTGTTGCCGTCGTTGGCTTGGCTGTCGTTCTCCTGATCGGCTACATTGTCATCCTCGGAAGTGTCGCCTTCCTCCACGAACTCGGCACTGCGGGCTGGTTTCTTCTCAGGCGCAGCCTCTCGGTTGGATCGTCTGGTCGGCTCCTTTTTACTAAGGCGAATAGCCTTTTCTTCGGCTTCTGTATCCCCATCTCGATCCCCTCCATCGAGTAACTCTGAGTCAGGGTAGTTGTGCTTAGCATCCTCCAACAGCCAACGAGCACAGTCTCTAACCGTCTTCTTCTGCCATTCGGGAGCTCGTTGTTTGAGACGGGACCATAGTAGCTTGAGCGTCGGCCGATGCCACTTCTTCCGGTACGGCATATCTACAAGCTTTTGCCACGGTATCGCTTCATCCTGACCAGGAGCATGGTCGACAATTGACTTTACCAGCTTGTATTTGTCGTTTGCCGACATAGCTCGCACTTGCAAACGGGCCTTTCTCAGAAACCAAGACACCGGGGAATCTTCCGGGAAATAAATGTCATCCAGGCTGAGCTCAAGGTTGAGCTGCTTCCACTTCTTGAGACACTGCAAACGACTGCGCGTACGTTCCATCTCATCACTGACGACTTGCCAATTGACGTAGTCCATGGGCTTTTTGGGAACCAAGCGCTCGTTCGCTGGCTGCAGCCGTCTGAGCACTGTCAAAACGCACTCGACCAGTTTTTCTTCTTCCTCTTCAGTCCACTTCTTGTATGTGTTGACACCTTCGGCGTTCTGGCCGCAAATGATGTAGTTCCGATAACGGTCGCGGACGTCGTTGGGGTTGCGATCCATCATCTCACCGATAAAGACCCATTTGTTCGACGAGTTTCCATGCTTCTCGAGCAACTGCAAGACTCTCTCATCCTCCTCCTGGGTCCAACCACCGGCTCGCTTCTTGAAGTTGTGATATCGGGCTCGAGTAACAGACATTACCTTTGTGCGGTCCCTGCTAAGGAACCCGGAGCAAATGAAGTCCCACATTTCTGTGAAGGTCTCGCCATCGTAGTCTTCGCCGTGATCTGGCTGGCGCTGCCGTTTTCTCAGCTGAATCATACTGTTCATTTTCTCTTGAGTCCAGCCCTTGCTGTTTCTGAAGCTCTGAACTAGTTCGTCCAGCATGCGCCACTCTTCCGAGTCGAATGGGCCTTCTTTCTTTCCAAGCGCACTCAGTCTGGTGAGAGCTGGCGGACGAGCAAGCCGTTTCAGAGGGGTCGTGCCTTTCGACGCGGCGGCTGCCCTTGGAGGACCAGGTGACATCGGAATGCCTGTTGACTGAGGCTTAGAAGCTTTCGGCTTAGCGGCTGTCGATTTAGACGTTGTTGATGGAGGGGCTCTCGACTTGGGGGTTTTCGACATAGTCCTTGGTTGCGTTGACCGGGGCAAAGAAGATGGAGCTTGTGGAACAATCTTGGCCTCTGAGCGAGGCGTGGGTGCTCGCTCTTCGTCGGCCTCGGCCTCTCCATCATCGGCCTCCTCGTTCTCCTCTTGGTCAAAATGATCGCGGTCCGCCTTGTCGAAGAAATTAGGCTTTGAACGTTGTCGTCTGGATCCAGTTGAGCGTGCAGACTTCTGTGCTGAGCTAGGGTAGTGGCTGAGTTCAGAAAGATTGCCGCGGTGGGTATCGAGTTTGCGACGTCGAGAAGTAGCTCCAGGTGTAGTTGTCAGGTCAGCTTGTGTGGCTCGAGCGTTTTCCGTAGGTAGTTGAGGCTGCGCAACTTCCTCTCCGTCCTCATCAGAGACATCGTCAACCTTCATTGCGTCACCGTCGACACTGGGACTGTCCTCTCTTGGTGGCTGGGAGGACGGCGGTAGCTGATCGGCGAAATCCTCCTGATCGGGATCATCAAGGAGAGCTCCAGAAGCCAGCGCCGCTGATTCTGCCATGCTGACATCACCACCAACATCCACCACTGGATCAGCCTGCACCTCCTCGACCTCACTTTCATCTTCTCGTGATTCCGCGGCTTCGGAGATCCTGTCAGGGAGGCCCGTCGACTCTCTCGACAGATTCCGCCTGAAAGACGAGATTTGAGACCCTCTGGACATGCTTCTTCGCCTATGTGCAGTAACGCTAGGGGATAACATGGAGATTTCATGGTCGCTATCGCTGATACCATCTTGCTCGGCTTCATCACTGACTGATTGAGGAGCAGTCGAAGTGCCATTGGTTGGCTGAAACAGCTGCCTTGAGACGCTGACGAGCTGTGATAGTTGAGGCTCGGGCTTTTCGTCCAAGTCAAGGGTGAGATCGTGATCAGAGTCGGCGTTCGGCGAGTCACTTTCTACCGCTGTTTGGTTGGAGGGAGAGTCGGGAACCATCTCCTCAGGTTGAAGTTCCATATCGTCGTCTTCAATATCCTCCAACGGTTTGCGCAACTTTCTCTTCTTCGTGCGGTTTACTTCTTGCGGCTCATCGGAAACATACTTTGATGAATTGGTTTTACGCTTGCGCTTCTTTTTATTGCTCACAGGGGAAGCCCCGGTATCAGCTTTCACCTCGACCTGGTTGCTGACCTCTTCTGCCGCTGAGGCGCTCGACCGAGTGCTGGTATTTGAGCTGGGCAAATCCTGGTCTGGAGAACCATCGCTGCCGAACTTTTTGGTCTTGGGTTTTTTCCGGCGAGACTTCTTGTCATCGGTCACGTAAGACGCTTCCGCCTTTGTGATCGGGCTGGCGTCTCCGTCGGATCCGTGGGTAGTTATGTCGTCGTTGTCGCCGTTGTCGTCATCTTTGACCTGGGTTGAGAAGGCGGCCATGTCCGCAAAGGGGTCCACGTAGCCATCGCTGTCGTCATCTCCCGGACCGTCGCCGTCGCCATCATCGTTGGGTTCGTACTCGCTGGGTAGGCCGTCGGGGATGTCCTCATCGTCGTTATCGTCGGGATCAGCTTGGCCCCATGTCTCTGACACTTCTGTGAATTGACGGTCGAGCTCGCTGGCAGCTTCCATCACTCCGGGAGGAGCTGTTGAAGGGTGGGGAGAAGTGTTGGAAGTGGGCTCGTTGCGCGGCGGTCTCGTCGGGCCTGGTGAAGAGTTCTTGCGAGGCGTCGAGCCGAAGATCCGCTGGGAAAGGGAGCTGAACATGGCGTTCGCGGAGTTGTTTGCGTCGCAAGGTAGCTCGTGTCGGGAAGCTCCTTCGACACCGAATTGATGGCCGTGTCGATGGCGACGTGGATGTTGAAGTTGAGTGGGCGCGAGGTTGGAGCAGCGGAGAAACTTTTTCCTGAGGACGTGAAGCGACGGCCGCCTGCACCAGTAACCACAGACGCGACAAGAACGCGGTTCCGCAATCCATCGGTAACAGGTTAAGGTGCCTTATTAAGGCGGTTAGGGCGTGGAGCTCCTGATTTTCAGGACCCCTCTGGCTGGTTTTGACTGGCTAATTAATCGCTAATTGGACAGTGATCAATGGGCAGGAGAAGCTTTGGCCACCTTCCAGTGCAGTCGCGTGGCGTTCGGAGGAAGCTAACGGCCAATCGACGGCACTTTCCCTTGTCTGAGATTGATCGGATTTACGTAGGTAGGTAGGTACCTTGATGACGTTACTGAATAGCTGTGAAGGCAGCAACGATTACATAAGGAAGCTCATTTGTGCTCTGCGAGATATGATCGATTCCAATCTGCTTTACCTATGCTATTACCTAGCTTGCGATGTGGGAATGCTGCTGGCGTTCTTTATAAAGTTCTTACATGCGACAGAAACGAATCTGCCTTTGGGTCAGTAAACCTCCGGCTAAACCTCGAAGTGCGCTTACCTCTTATCTATTAGCACAGACAGCAACTAACATCAAGACCATGAAAGTTTTTTTTTAATTGCTTTTTAGTCTCATTTCCCAAACTCTCAAAAAGAACCACGACTACTGATCCGGGAATTTACTACTTGTGCTCCGCACCATGTGGTATACTTCGTCGAGCTGCGACGGCCTACCCCGGCGAGGTGAAAGACGATGTACGCTTCGCGGCCCCCCACATGCATCTGACCTATCCTATCTACTAGACGCCGGGATGTGGATGGCGTGCCGCGAGTGAAGAAAGATCACGACGAGTCACCCCCAATTCGGCCTCTTCTGCGTGGAGATCCATGGCAACCGGGCCTCCAGAATACCGTCTTCGAATCCACTGAGGTGCGCGAACCTTGAATTTTCAGCATCGGCTTTGTCTACACAGCCTTCGAGCGCGATGTTCCGCCCTCCAACACGACTGTCTGGCAGTTCGTCGACGCCAACGGCCTGAAGAGAGGCGGGCTTTCTCGCGTACGACAGACGACAAATGGTGACGGGCTTAGCGTGCGATCCCAACAATAGAGCCTGGATTATGGATCGAAGAAAACATGTAAATGTAACTGGATTTTCTGGTTGGACTAATCGCAACAGAATCATGCAGCAAGGATCGACGCCACTATAAGTAATGGTAGGCGAACTTCGTTGGGGTCACCAACGCAGGGTGAAAGCAAGGAATGTTTCATAACCAAAGCAAATGCAGGTTTTGAGCAAAAATGTAAGTAAATATTCCCCGAAACTGAGCTTATCGTGCCATTTTAGTATTGGACTAGTTCCAAACGTCCTCTGTTCACATCTTACAGCCATAGATACATACCTCCTCAGGTCTTACTCGAGATGATACAACGGTTCAAGCTTCGCAGTCTTCTGGAAGAAAACATATCGCTTAACCAGCCATGGCAGCCAGGTGCGAACCTGGTATGCCGCATGCCGACGGGTGGGAACTCCGAAGATGTAATCGAGCTCTTCCAACGTGCGCTGCCTGCAAGCAAAGTTAGTATCGATTTTGGGAAATGAGCAAGTTCGGACGTACTTCGTCTCTGGGACGATGAAGAAAATCACCAGTCCGGCGACGATGTTCAGTCCAGCGTAGAAACAGAAGGCCCCAGTTGGTCCAATTCGACCCAGAAGTTCGGGAAACGTCAGCGTGAGCACACTTCCCACGGCGTTGTTGACGCAGATCGTAAACGCCGAACCAATCTCTCGATGGGACAGCGGGAAAGCCTCGGAGAAGTAGATCGATGGTAGGGGACCGATGCCTGTCTGGCGTGAGCAAGGTTGTGTGAGCGATGGCGTACGTCGAAATGCTTACCGGGGCCGTACATGGCGGTAAAGAGGTAGATGAAGAAAGCAATCAGAGGCACTCTGGCGCTCGACCCCGTGTCCATCAAAAAGCTCAGTCCGGCTGCCAGCAAGCACCAGGCCATGTTGGGGAAAGTGATGAGCAACAGATTCCTGCGGCCAAAAGTGTCCATCACGTAAACCGCGGGCAAGGCGAAGAGAAACATGACGAGGCCAAAGCCCATGGAAGCAAGGAGACAGTCTCTCGCCGAGTATCCCGCCTGCTGGAAGATGGTCGAGCTGTAAAAGGCCATGATGTTGATGCCACTTCGTTGAGAGGTTAACACAGACGTTGACGGGTGGGAATGCCGGTAACCCACCTGAACTGCTGTGAGATGACGATCCACGAAGACGCGACGGTCGCGCGCCGCAGCCGAGGGACGGTCAGGAGGTCTGCCATGCGGCGCAGCAGGGTCTGGCCGCCAAAGGCATTCTTCTCCTCGATGACCTGGCGGTGGGCGTAGTACAGGTCGCGGGCGGCCATCATCTCGGTATTCCGGATCCGACAGAAGGACCTGAACGACTCGCGGTACCGGCCCTTCTTCATCAGCCAGCGCGGCGATTCTTCCCCCGGTGTCAGTAATGCGCAAGCTGGACCTCTGGTCCTTCGGGGGGGGGGGGGGGCATTGCTCACCTGGGCACATCCAGACGAAGATCAGGACAGGGATGGCCGGGGCGAAGGCAGCAGCGAGCTGGAACCTCCACGCCAGGTCCCCGATGCGGTACCAGATCAGGTTCGAGCAGAAGCCGACGAAGATGCCGAAGGCCACCCAGAGCTGGAAGCTCGTGACGATCCCCCCTCGGATCGCCGCGGGGGCGACCTCGGCCGAGTACACGGGTATGGTCGAGATCTTGACGCCCATGCCCAGGCCCATGAACAGCCGACAGACCATCAGGCCCCACCAGTTCTGCGTGAAGGCCTGGGCGAGCACGGGGAACACGCAGAACAGGCCGGTGAGGAAGATGGTGCCGCGACGGCCGAGGCGGTTGTTGATGGGGTCCGCCGCCCAGGCGCTCAACAGGCCGAAGAGCGTGGGCCCGGCGTTGATGACGCCGACGAGGGCCTGGTTGTGCTCGATGCCGAACTCGCGGGGGAACGAGAGGTTGGCCCCGTTGGCCCCCGTGTTGTCCCAGCCCTGGATGGCCGAGCCCAGGGAACAGAGCGCGATGCTGTAGTAGAGGTCCTTCGGGAGGTGCCACTTGTGGGTGGCTTCGCGCCGGAGGAAGCGCTTGTCGTCTCCGGTCAGCTCGTCGACCGTGTCGTACGCGTCCGGGTTCTGGGCTGCGAGAGCGCCGCGGTAGAAGACGTCTTCCTTGTCGTCGAAGCCGAACTCCCGACAGAACCCGGCAACCTGGGTCCGTAGATCCGGTCTCGAGATCCCGATGAGCGGGTTCCGGATCCTACATGCTGATGTGAGCGTGTTATGGAGTCTGGAGGCTTGAAAACTCTCTTACCTTGCATTGATGTTCCGAGCATAATCGGCATCACCACGCTCGACGTGGCTCACATCAAGCTTGGACGACTTGACATCACCTTCGACGTCAGAAGCGCGAGACATGATGGTTATCCTGGTGTTGAACAAGAAGTGAATCAGGCATTGAAAAGTGTTTCAACATACTGAGCCGTCACGATGTGAGGTCAAAGCCAATGATGGATCTTATATAACCCACTCCAACTCGACCGAAAAGCATCCCTGCCATGCTCCCCCCTCCCCCATGGGGTCGTACGGGGTCTTTACCCATGTTCGTCGCTAAAGTCAGATCGTGCAGCATCAGTCGACTGTTGAACGGCTGTTGCGATCCTTCGAATCTGCCCCCGTGACCAGTATCTGCTACTGCGATGCCCTGCGCAGGGCCAAACCGGAGCATTGTTTGCGTATTTTGCCTAGACGCTGTGGGGCTGTTCTCTCTGTGTGTGTGTGTGTGACAATGAACAGACTGGAGCAGCTGAGGCCAAGACACGACACCGACACGCTAGCTCCTTTCCCTGTACAGGAACCTTGAATGTCCTGTGCAGGTCATCATGGTTAGTTGCCGGTTCCAAACCTTGTCGGCCGACTTCTTGGACCTGTCACATGGCCCGGACGCCTATGTCCGACGTGGAGTATGATGAGTTGCAAGTGGTAGCTGACGGCTCGTCAATCGCCACCATTGTTTGTTGCTTCTGCTCCGTGAATGGACCCTGTCGGCTTCCATTCTCGACATTGGTTGTCTATCAATCTACTCTCCTGTGCTCTTGCTCTCTCTGCTATTCTCGACTTTGATACAATGATCCCCATCAGCGTTGGTTCGTTCTCTCACAACGTGTCCCTGAAGACTACAATTGAACTCGAATGACAGCAGCTCAGATGTATAGTAGCGTAGGTAAGCCGTCAATGACTGCCAAGCGTCAGTGGTGGGGGCCATATGTCGTGGAACGACATAGTCGTATCCCGGGCCATTTACCCCAGAGTATCCTCTCGCCAGCATCCAAGGTGTGATACCCATGGAGGTGCGGGGTTCCTCATGCCCTGCGTGTGACATCCTGAGGGGGCTTTTAGAAATGCCTCGTCATTGGTCAGACAGACGTCTGAATGCGGCCATTGAGTCGCCCTGTGAAGCTGAGCTATCCAGCCCGTCACACGCAGGGCATCATCAAGATGCACCGGAAAGCTCATGAAATGGACGCCGATTCTAACAGAAGACTTCGTATTTAAGGAGCTATCTTGATCGCACTGAAGCAGTCTGGATATCCAAGCCCATCTTGTCTAAACAACAGAAACAACACCAACACTTGCACAATACTTACACCCATCGTACCCTCAACTCCGAATCCGACATCATGGGAAGCAAAGGCACCGTCACGTGGCTCGACAAGCTCGAGGAGCAGAGTGTGTAGCACCGACTACCCCCATTCCGCCAGACAAGACTAACTGGAGGCCAGTCAACGTCGACGTCGACTGGATGGACCCCGAGTACATCAAAAGCATGCCCATCGTTCCCCACGACCAGACGAGCAACCAACTATGGGTCGACATCCAGCTCGGGGACGCGTCCAACAGAGAAATGTTCCTCGATACCGCAAAGGAGCTGAAGGACGAGGGTTGGCTGGCCATATACACCCGTATGGTACGTCCGACCACGATAGTCGCGTAATCCGTCCGAGCCCAAGCCGCTGACATCCGACTTGCAACAGGCGGTCCTCATGTGCAAGAAGAACGTCGACTCCATCCGCGGCCGCGTCCTGCTGCAGACGCTCCCCTCGAATGCCTACAAGACCCAGGAGACGCTCGACCACGCGCGCCTGTACGACAGAGAGTTCGCGCGAGCCGGCATCGGACGCGACAGGTACTGCATCAAGATCCCCTCGACCGGCCCCGCCCTCAACGCCGCCAAGATCCTGTCCTCGGAGGGAATCCCGACGCTCGGGACGGCGCTCTTCAGTCTTGCCCAGGCCATCGCCTGCAGCCAGGCCGGAATGCTGTACATCAGCCCGTACTACAATGGTAGGTTTTGTCAAAGCCATGCTGCGCAGGCTTCAGAAGCTGACTCCGGGACCCGAAAGAGGTGCGGGCTCACGACGAGCCGGACACTCTCTGGCCCAACGTGGAGGACCCGGCCACGCAACATCCCATGTCGGCACGCATCGTCCAGATCATCGAGACGTACAAGCGCCTGTACAAGGAAACCGGCAGGGAACAACCTCTGGTCAAGAACGCCAGCTTCATCTCGGCGAAGGAGGCCATGGCGGCGGGGGAGATGGGCTGCCACTCGGCGACCATCTCTCACACCGTCCTGGACCAGCTGGCGAAGCTGGAGTACGACGGCACGAAGCAGCCCGGCGAGGGCGTGCCGAAGCCCGTCCACGTTTACAAGGACGCCGGACCAACCCCCGAGCGCCTGAAGAAGCTGGCCAACGTGGACCCCCTGGCCGCTGCTGAGTGGGATGGCAAGCTGGCGAGTACCGACATCGACTACCTGGCCAATGGCGGTGCTGAACTGCAGAAGGCCATCGAGGCCGATCCCATTACCGCGACGCGTCTGGCGGATGCGCTCAAGCTCTTCATCGGCGGCGAGGAGAGGAGCAAGACCAAGGTCGAGGAGGTTTTGAAGCAGATCTAGACCGCCGTCGAGTCACGTTCATGCAGACCAGCGTTTAAAAGCATGAGAATAGACCATGAATAGATTATCCTGGCCAAGAAACCCATTGTTGTTGCTGTTCAAAATGCATGCCCTGATGCACACCCGACGGAGCGAGATAGTTGGCCGAAGTAGGCATGTCGCACGCGTCGAATGAAGATGCCCCAGTCCCTGTGAAATCCATCGAATGGATATCCTGATACGATAGTTGATAGCCGTTGATGTTCGAAGCCGACCCGGGCAGGCTATCAGGGATCGCGTTGGCTTGAATCACGGCCTCTGCGTCCCGCGTTACCACCAGATTTGCCATCGGTGCTGCCTCTCCGGAATAGCCACCTGGTCGGGATTGTGTCACTTGCGGCCACGACGCGTCAAGTAGGAGTCTGTCCAATTCCGAGACGGAACGCGCGTCCTGCGTGGGCTCTGAGGGAAGAACTCGAGGGACTTGCGACGGCTCTTCGGATCCGGCATTGCGCGCCGCTCCGGACTGCCCTTGCTGCTGCTCATCGGAGGGGCCCCCAGACTGCTCGGAACTCTTTCTCGTCGATTGACTGAGACGCGCTGCAGACGCACGCCTCTGCGTGTCCTTCTCCGTCTCGACGAGCCCGTCGATGTCGGCGACGACGCGCCTCGGCTGCCGCAAGCTGGCACCCTGGGTCCTCCTCCAGTCGTTGACCTCCGCCAGCAGCTCATCACGCTCTTGCATCAAGGACCGAAGGCCGCGAAGGGCGTCGACGCATCTGTTCTGGAGGAGCTTGTGGCGCGCTATGCTCTCCGTCACGACGACGTGTTTGGACAGGCGCTGGGGATCGGTGTCCGAGAGCGCGGGGAGATTGGCAGCTAGTTCCTACCGGTGCGTCACCGTCAGCGAAACCGGCACCAAGAGGCCGAGAGCGTCTTACAATCAGCTGCACCTTGAAGGCCTCGCGGCGACCCTTCTCGAAGATCCGGTGCGCAGCTCGGTCGTCGGCGGTGAAGTTTCGAACGCGCTTTTTGGACCCTCTCTTGCCCGGAACCGTATGCGACGGCGCGGTCGCGGTCGGGTCGGACGTAGCCGCGTCTCGCTCGGTCGTGTTCATGGGAGGAGCTTCTTCACCGTGCAAGCCGGTTTCTGATGGAGAGGTCTTCCATTCAGTGAGTTTGCTGACAATCAAGGGCCGCGGGTCGATGAGCTGGAGCTCGCAAGATGAGTCGTAGTAGTCGGATCGTGACGAAACAAAAGTGAGAGGGGTTTTTCAGGTTGTTGGTTCGTTTCTTTCAGGTGAGGAGTAAAGGCCGTCGTCTGATCGATGACCGAGGGAATGAAAGCTGGCCCCTGGGCCGCATCTCCTGCAGCTCTCCCTCCTCAGGGATCATGGCAGTGGGAAGCCCTTGTAATTAGCAGGAACTGCTGGGACCCCGCACGCATTGAAGCTGGGCGACCACCATGCCTGATTGAGTACTTCTGCCGCCGGTGCTTGGCAGTTAACCTTCTGTAACCTCTTGCAACTCTAGACCACGATGTATGCGCTGATGGTGTATTAAGTTCGTTCTGAGAACAGGGCGGTCGTCCGCAGTTAGGACTGGACTTTTCAGCGCAACCAATTGAAAGACCGAGCGGTATTCCGGGCCTTGGAGCCCGTCTCGGCGCCGGCCCGGACCCGCTCGGCTTCAGACCCGCTCGGCTTTCAGCCCCGCGCGGAAGCCGATTGGGCGGACCGGCTGAACTTGAACGCGCAATACATGTGATGGCAAAGTCAGATGGTGATTTGTATTAACAGCCTTTATCTACCACGCTCTCAATTTGTCTTTTCCCAAGAGAGGCCACTAGCCGAAACAGATTCCCAGCCAACCTTGGGGCGTGATCGGCAACCACGGTACGGTCCACGGTATGGCTCGGTGAAATGTCGGGTCAGCAAAATATTGCTCAGAAATTCATTTTTTGAGGGACTATACCTTTTTTAGTAGTGTTTTTTGCCGGCAACCTCCGTACCTCTCCTGGACTATAGAATCCTGAAATTATGCAAATCTTGGTATGTACTTCCCTTACTTGACTCGTTAGAAGCCATGATTTTTCTGCTGTATAGTAATGTGCTATATAAATCCTTATGGGGTACTCTAGAGTACTCTATAAGTATACTATATAATAGTACTATTAGTAGAATCTTAGAGTATAGTGAATATTAAGACTAAAGAGGCTAAATTTTATAATATATTAATAGTAGTAGTAATAATAATAGCCTCTATAGTTATTACCTTAAATAGTATTTAAAGTATTCTAATCTAATAGAAGTTAATTATAAATAAAGGGGGACTAAAGGTAGTTTAGAGATTTACTTAGTACTTTATTAAAGGTAATAAAAGATACTTTTTTAGCCTATTTTATATAGGTAAGTATTAGTTTAGAGTTCTTATTTAATAACTAGGGAAAAATATACCTCTAAGGGGATTATAATACCTTTTTATTAAGTAGAAAAATATAATCTTTTTATTTATACTTATAACTAGTAATTTATAATAACTTATTAGTTATTACTTCTAAATTAGTTAATTTATAGTATTAATAATATTTAATAAGCTCCTATTATATTTTATTAATCTCTATAAGGTATATATATACTTAACTTAAATAGGTAAAGTCTTTACTAATATTAAAAAAGACTCTAAGTAAAAACTCTTTACTAATTATATTAGAGTAATTAATAGTATACTAATTTATATATTTATACTTAAAGGAGATAAATAAAAGAAATAGAGAAATTAAAAGGGTATAATTAACTAGAATATATTTATAATAATAAGATTTAATAGTAACTTTTTATATATACTTACTAGTATAAAGGAATTAATTTATAATACCTAATTAATAATATTTATATTTAACTAAGAATTTATAATATTATTATAATAGTACTACCTTATTAATATAGAATTTAGTAGTTAAAATAGGTTTTTAATTCTATACTATAAAACTTATTATTATTTATAAAATTAGAGGAATATTAATAAGTCTCTAGAAATAGTAAAAGAGTTATATAACTTATAATATAATTAATTATAAGTAATTATTAAGTAGGTATTTAATTAATTAAAGAGGAAGTAAGTAATTATTTACTTAATTATACTTAAATATAATTTTTATAACTAAACTATAATTATTTATATAATAATTAATCTCTATAACTTCTTAATTTATTATATAGAGAATAAATTTATAATTATTAAAAATAACTTTATTAATAATAATAAAATTATAAAATTTATATAGAGGGTAAAGTAATAATATAGAGAGTTAATTAATAATATTTATTATTATATAGTATAATATATATAAAAAGAGTGGAAGACTTAAGTAGAGTAAAAAAATATAAATTTTTTATTATTATTATAGCCTATTTTATTACTTAAAAAATAATTATAATTATTACTTTAAAATATATAAAATATATACTCTTTTAATTATATTACTTAGTAAATAATTCTATAGTATTACTTTAAATATTACTAAGTTAATAAGCTTTTTACTTAAATTATTAAAAATAATAATAAAATTATTTAATAATAACTCCTCTTTAAATCTCATAAAATCTACCTATACTTTCTCTATTACTATTTTATTATTAATAATCTCCTTTAACTTTAACTTCCTCTTAATAATAAATTTACTAAAAAGTTAAAGTAACTTATTAATATATATATTACCCTTACTAGTAGATAGTATTTTGCCCCTTTTTAATATTAGTAATAGTAATTTTTTAATACTAATTACTTTAGAATTTTACTACTTTATTAAAGTTAATAAGACTATTAATTTATAACCTCTTATTAGTATTAGGCTTAATATTAAATCTCCTTTTTATTATATATAATTTTTTAAATAAGAGAGTTATAATAAATTAGGATTAATAAAAGAATTATTATTATTATTATTATAATTAATATTAACCTCCTTCTCTTTATTATTATTATTAGAATTTAAAAAGTCCTCCTCCTTTATAAAAAAATTACTTATAATATATATCTTATTACTTATACTTATATTATTATTCTAAATCTTATAATATAGCCTAGAACTACCTAAACCCTTATTAAATACCTATTTAGCCTTAGAATTATTTAATAGGAAGGTAATTTATATATTATTACTATAAGTAACCTTCCTATTAATATTAAAATTATTATTAAATTTAAATATAATTAATAATTATATATTAAATTTCTTTTATTTAGTATTATATTTATTAAATAATTAGGTTATAATAATAATTATTATAAATTACCTCTCCTTATTAATTTTCTTAATTAACTCCTCTTATAATAATTTTTAAGTAATTACCTTCTTAGTATTTAAATATTTATTCTAATATATAATAATAAATTCTTCTATATACTAAGTAGTCTAATTAAGCTTCTATATAATATAAGGCTTTTTATTACTTTTTTTTAATTTAAAAGTATTAATTATCAATATTAATAATATAAAATTAAAAGGGGTTTTATAGGAGAATAGGGGGGTATTATTTTTTATAGGTAATTATAAGGCTAGTTATTTATAATTTATGGAGGGTAATAATAACTAGGCTAACTTAGAGTAGTCCTTAATAATAGGCTAGGTAATAATAGTATTACTATAAACCTCTAGCCCCTTATTAACCTACTAGTTATATATTATTATTACTATTATTATAGTATTATAGGTATATAGTTATGAATAATTTCACATAGAGAGGTATAGTATCCCACCCCTTAGTGATAATAATATTGAAAATTTACTAATGATGGGTAGGGATGATCTGGGTAGGCGGTGTGGTGCCGCCACAAGTTCGCCACAAGCATGGGTCAAATGTGTACTTCAGCCAGTTTCACTACGAGTGGGCATCGAAAAAAGCTAATGTAATATACCCCCCGAACCGTACCGTGGACCGTACCGTGGTTGCCGATCACGCCCTTGATCGCCGACAGGTTTTAGCAGTATGTGGTTGCGAGCTCAGGTATTGACGCCAGCCCGATATTACGCGCGGCACAACACTCTCCGTCTCGTCCCGCCCGTCTCATATGCTCCATGCACACGCAACCAGTACCTGATTGAGAACAATGCTCGCCGGCGATCTGCAGCCGCGAATTCCTATTCGCCTCCAACGCATCCCACACGACGTCAGGGTCGTAGGTCGGTAGCCAGGAAAGCGTCAGCCAGCAGCGGGTAACTTGCTCTTCTTGCTGTCCTCATCTAAGGTTGCCGGAGTTGGGAAGTAGTACAAGCTGTCGTTCTGTTTGGGACCAAAAGACATCTGCGAACTAGAAAAAAGGCTTTGCCTAAGACACCGTAACTAGTCTTGGTGATACCCAGAGCCATGTTTTCGGGCGTGGTCAGCTCGAGAATGATTCTGTCCTGATGCAGCACACCCAGTGTAACAGCCATCAGGACAGCGTCACCGTACACAGCCAGCGACTCGCCATTAGCTTTGCGGGCGTTGCGGGCGTTGCGGGCGTATACAGCTGCCGTAAAGGCGCTTTGAGGGCGATCCCGCTCGACTCCCTCAACAACGTTGCGTCTTGAGAGTGCCCGGCGTCTCTAAGGCAGTAGGCACTACGCAAAGGCCAGCGGTACCTACTCGTACGATGATGGACCTTTTCTTGACATCACTGTTCACATTGAGGTCTTGATGATCGATGGCAATGGCTGTAACGGGAGGCGAGTAAGCGAACTATTAATTGATAAATTCAAAATCAGCGATACCCGAGAAAAAAGAATGGTAATCTGTAGACCTCAATGACGGTACATAGGTGATACGAACCTGGTTCGATTCCAACGGATCCGCTGTTCTCCGAGACCGTGATTCCCTACGCGCCGCTCGGAGTGACTCGGAACGGGGCCTGAAACCTAGAGGTACTTACTTGCCTATTTAGGCAACCTTCGAACGAACAGGGTCACCAAATGTTCGGCACGAGAAGTCGTGGTACGTTACATCACTCGACTCGTCCCCGCAGAAGCGAATGCACGCCCACCTCGCCGTCGAAGGTAGAATTGGCGCCGTGGACTGAGGCTCTTGCTGAAAGCTGCATCCCCCGTGAGGCGAACACGACGAGCGCGAAGAGCCGCTGAATCCTACATGCATTTCGTACAGGATGAGTCTAGATGTGCTATGCAAGCGCGTGGGCTCTCGCATACGTAGCAGTAGGGAAATCTGCGTCACTGTTCGATCCAAGATTTCATACGACGTGCACCTGGTGATGAATCACCTGATCTGGTAGACCAGGGAAAAAGACTCCGACTGAAGTATAGCGGCGTCTTGGGCGACACAACGGTCGGCTCGGAAGGAATATTCCGAGGCCAAGACGAGTAATACAGCAGCAGCAAAAGCCATAACGGCAGTTGCAACGACGGCGGCGACGAGGAACGACAACGACTGCAGCAGGAAACGGTGTTAGATGAGTTGACGAAGCGATCTGACTTTCTTTTCATACAGCTTGTTCAAACGCGTAAGTGACATCGATCAGATTCTCATAACTTTCTCTTCTACGGGCCACGCAAGTAACGCAGAATTGCAGCCACGCCACGGTGAACGGATCAGCGGCCGAGAATTTAACTCGTGACTATTGAGCTTCTTTCTGGCCAAGATGGAGTTCACAATGACCTGGTTTTGTACTGGTCTGGAAGCATCGACGACATTGACTACGAATTCGAGATTCAGGTCTTCCGAGCTTACGACACTCGCACTAAAGGAAAACACCTTTTGCGTCCAAACTCAATGGACCTCCTCGTCACCATCCATACGCAGATCCTCCAGCACTGCAAAACCGTAATCCCTATCCCTCGCCTCCCTGGCGACCTCCAAATCACGCCTTTTTCTGGCCTCGTCTCCGCCACAAAGTCGAGTCCCTCGTTCTTTTGGCCCTCGATCTGCACAAAGGCGTCGGTGGCGGAGACGCGGTCCCAGAACTTCCGGGTACCCGGGGGCGGAAGCTGATGGTTATGTGGATAACCGGGATGTTCTTCTCTCCGGGCCGCCGCCGGGCGACGTAATCTTTCGTATCGGGGAGTCGGGCTACGATGTTGCTGATAAGGCCCATCACAAGAAGGACCGTGCCGTCGTTGGAGAAGCAGACATGGTTGTTGAGAGTATGGATGAAAATTAGAGTTTATTATCTTCTCAAGAAAGGTGGGATGCTGAGACTTGGTGCCTGGTGGAGCAAGGGACTTCCGAGATGCGGGAACATCCCAACTTTCTGTTTCATATTTTTTTTTATACTTCATGATCCCGGAGATTATTCTTCAGCCAAGTCCGTCTGGGACCAACTCTGCGTCTGTGGTCAATGCGCGAACCGACTTCATCTCTACTGTGATGCTCGTGTGCGTGCGGTCGGGTATGTTGTTTACAAGCCGCGATCTTGAATCAAATGGGATGTCCCGATGGCATGACGTCGATGGAGCCGCGAGGTTGACTGTAGCCCCGGCGCACTATTCCCGCCCGTGTGTTTGCCAGGTTCACCACGTGAAAAGCCTCACATGAAAGGAGAGGGGGGCAAACACCTCAAAACACCTTGGCGCAGGCGCACACAGCTCGCCTGCGTTCGTGAAACATCTCGCGAGCGAGGAATGCGATTATCACAATAACAAACACAAGCGGTTTCTGTCGACGGCAGTGTGTGTGTGCAAACCACAAACACCACAGACAAACACACGTTCCCCATTCCAACAAGCCGCCGCCATATATCCGCTCGAGGCCGCCACCATTTCTGCACACTCCGGAGGGGGGCCATCAACGCCCGATGCCGATCAACCCCCCCCCCGTCATTAATCAAAGAAAAAAACCAAACCACTATATCTGAGTTGCGCTGTTTGCCAAGCGCCGACTCGAACGAGGCCCGGAATGTGCTCCACCGAGAGTAACCTCACTTATTCATGGCAAAAAACCGTTAAATACTGCGGTGCGCCTTGCGAAGGGGAAGCGTGTTCAGTCTCGACGATGATGACGATGGGCAATCGTCTTCACACGTTCCTTTCCCTCGTTTCTTCGCCTTCTTCTCTCATTCGTTTACGCTAGTCACTCATTCCAAAAGGAAAAGAATATGAAGTTCTCTCTGGCCATCTTGTTGGCGCCGCTAGCCCTCGCCGGGCCTTTGCGCATCGCGACGAACCACGAGTCCCGCTCGGCCGAAATGGCGGAGCGCCAGGCGCCCGTCAGCATCGACCAGCTCTTCAAGCGCAAGGGCAAGCTGTATATCGGCGTGTCGGGAGACAACGGCATCATGCAGAAGGGCAAGACCGAGGCCATCACCAAGGCGAACTTTGGACAGGTCACGCCCGAGTACTCGATGAAGTGGGACGCCACGGAGCCCGCCCGGGGGAAGTTCTCCTGGGAGAACGCCGACTACCTCGTCGACTGGGCCCTCGCGAACAGGAAGTCCGTCCGCGGACACACGCTGCTGTGGCACCAAGCCCTGCCGACGTGGGTCTCCGACATCAGGGACAAGAACGTCCTCGCCCAGGTCCTGCAGAACCACGTACGGACGGTCGTCGGGCGTTACAAGGGTAGAATCAGGTCGTGGGTGAGTGCGCCGAACCAGAACCAGACGAGACTCGCCACGGACGCCGCGGGTGGTTGCATGTGTTCGTTGTGTGTGGTGAACTGACCCGTGTCGAAGGACGTCGTCAACGAAATCTTCAACGACAGCGGCACGCTCCGCAACAACACCTTCTTCAACGTCCTGGGCGAGTCCTACGTCGGCATCGCCTTCCGCGCCGCTCGCGCCGCGGACCCCTCGGCCAAGCTCTACATCAACGAGTACAACCTGGACAACAAGGACTGGGCCAAGCCCGCCGCGCTGGTCAAGAAAGTCAATCAGTGGATTGCGCAGGGCATTCCCATCGACGGGATCGGTAAGCGGGTTTCCATCGAAGGGGGAAGCTAGGTTTTTCGTTCTTTTGCTCGTTTGCTGAGAGTACTGCGGACAGGTTCTCAGTCCCATCTCGCCCAAAACATGTCGAGCAAGACTCGAGGAGCCCTGGAGCTTCTCGCAACCGCCCGCGTGTCCGAGATCGCCATCACCGAGCTCGACATCAACATGGCCCCGCCCGCCCAGTACGCCCAAGTCGTCCAGGCATGCCTGAACGTGCCGAAATGTCGCGGGATCACCGTCTGGGGCGTGAGCGATGGGGTAAGAGTGCCCGGTCCTGGAGATGCTTCGGACGTATTGCTGACATCTATACCGCAGCAATCGTGGCAAAGCACGGCGCAGCCTCTGCTCTTTGACGCGGATTACAACCCCAAGCCTGCGTATGATGCTATTGTCAACAAGCTGAAGTGATTTGGGATCCAACCCTTCGTATATTCAGGTGTATATATTCAGCATATCCGAGCTACTTCACGACGGTTTCCATAAACCCAGGGCAATCTGCGGGCTAGATCTAAATTTCACAAACTGAAGTGGCTTTCCACGTTTCTATCATCAAATGTTTCTCATGCTTTGTACTTGGACCAACGTCCGCATTTGCTCATGTGTGATGAGGGCTGGCGCCGTGATCTTCAGCACAAGCCGTTCAGAGTCAGAGTTCAGGCTTTCTACCTCTCGCAAAGCAAGACAGTCCTCTCAACGCTAAACCCGCCACCCTGATACTTCCGATCCAAGAACGTCCTGATAGCCGGCATCAACTCCCCCCCCCAAAACCCTCCCTCTGCTCCCTCGTCCAGAACCTCTCGACAACGCCGTGCATGAACGCCTGGAAGACGGTGCAGAACTCATCCGCTCCCTCGAACCGCACCCACCTCGTCACGACCTCCGCCTCCACGTCCACGAACCCGGCCGCAGTGAACATGGACTTGACAAAGCTCGGCGAGCCCCAGCACCCGGGGCCCCAGAGGTTCGTGAGCTCGGCAGAGCTTTGCGGCCAGCAGACCGGGCTCTTACCACCGCCAATAAAATCTCTGGCCCCTGGACCCCGCCTCCCCTCCCGCCCCCGCCCGGGGAGTCGCAGTTGATTCATCTACTTTAACCGCCTTCTTCTGGTCGGAACACTGTTTGAACTTTTGCAGGGCGGAATTTTTGCCCGTAAACATGGCATAGGAGGGCGGGAGGACGGCCATCGACGTCCCTCATTGGCCTACGACGGCACCGGCAGGGCACTCGTTGCCCCTTCTCAAGACGCATGTCCGTACATCCCCCGACATTCGGACTGCGCACGGCATCTCCCGGAATACCCATGACTCTTGCCGCAGCGGGCAACGAGGAGAGGTGAAAGTGCAGCTGAACAACCTTCTCTCAGTTGCGACATGAGATCGTCCGTAGCGTTGCTATCTCGCCGGTTCTGATAACCAGCAGCAGTTTCGGCTGAACCGCACCATTTACTTAACATTGACCAAGGGCTTGCCACGCGTCGGACTCGGTTCATATCATCAGCCGATTCATGCAGCATCTCGAGAGTATGGTAAATCCTGAAATCATAACCATTCCATTACTCATGTCGCGTCCCGTTGACCGTAAATGTACAAGCCCTGCGGCAGATAACAGCTGCTCCACGAGAGCGTAGTGTCGCTCGGCGGCAAACTTTCTATAGCAAACCCATCTATTGCAGCACCATTAACATGCTGGCTATATTCCTTGCGCCGCTCTCAGAGCATCCACCTCCCGTTGCAACGCGTTCAAGTCAGCCAGGATATCTGCTCCCTTGCCAGCGTCAGCCGTAAATTCCGGCGCGCTAGCCTCGGCCCCTGGCTCCTCTGGCACTTTGGTACTGAAACCCCTTATGCTGTCTAGGCTGGGTCTTCCGCCACCGCCGTAACCATCCATGCTGCTTCGACTGCTGCCTCGCTGCCGGGGTGGTGGCGGCGGCGGGGCGCTCTCTTTCCCGCCGCTCATCTTCCTGCTCGTTGCGTCAATACTTCTGACGCTTGGTGGCCGTCGTGTTGATGTATTCCGTGCGGGGGGCGGTGGAGGAGGAGAGATCTTTGGAGGAGTGCTCTCCGGTGCAGGGCTGTCAGCCTCAGAGCTGGAAGCATTAAAAGAACCGACAGAAGGTGATGCAAGCCCAAACGACTGCCGGTGTGACGCATGCGGACGCCGAGGGGGCGGTGGTGCGGGAGCATTGATACTTCGAAAGCTTTCCGACCGCGAGCGCTGCGATTCTAAGGAAGAGCGAGGCGGCGTGTCTGTTTCGGAGGCTGGCATGCTCGGAGCGTTTATCGCGGCGGAAGCTGTCAGGGATTGGCTCCTCGCGTGGCCCCGTCTTGGTGGCGGGGCTGGTGTCGGCTTCTTCCCCGACACCGGCAGAGCCGGGGTGGGCGTCGAACCCGGAGTGGGGGAATCCTGTTCGGGGACCTTGCCAGCGGCTTCTCGGGCCAAAACGTCTTGCGTCCCTTCTCCACCATGAGATCTAGGAGCCGGAGGTAGCGGCTTATTTACATCAGATGGTGAAACCGGCGATGCATTTTCAGCAGAGACATGAGGGCGTGTTGGCGTTTGAATGCTGATCTTTTTTCCGTGTCTTGAGCTCGGCGGAGGGGGCTTCCTCTTAGATGGAGGTGAGGTCAGCGTGAAACCACGGTCCGCTGTGTCCGATGACGAACGCGGGGTGTCCGGGTCGACCGCGAAAGACATATCTGATCCGGACGAATGGGCCGCCTCGACAACTTTGCCGCTCTGCGACTGGACCTTCTGAGCGGCTGAACCAGCCCCGGCCTTGCCAGTGAGGAGCAACATTTTGAACGCGTTGACATCGAGTGATTTGCCTGCTCCCCCAGACGAAGCTTTGCCTTCGGTCAGACCTTCGATATTTCGCAACGTTTTGCCAAACGGATTGTCGGGAGTGCTGTTCGGGTTTGCATTGGCTAAGCGGAGCGGCGCCGCCTCGTCCAAGCCGTCGGGAAGCTCGGGAAACCTCTTAGAGAATTGGTCATCGTCGCCCGAGGCGTCATCGCTGCTGTCGGCGTGGCGTCCAAATCCTCTGCTGTGTACGGACTCGGGGGAGGACGGAGACGAGGGAGGCGGCGATAGCACCCTGACCCTTTTCACTACCTTTGCTTTCGCGGGTCGCACTTCGGGAGTCGCATCGTCCTTCGAGATGCCTGAAGTGATGGACTCGAGGAAGGCCGAGGTGGAGACGGTTTGAGGAGTAGAAGAGAAGGAAGTCGAGGAAGTCTTCCGACGAAATGGGTTGTGTTCGGATGTCATGATTGCGGCGGGCGAGGTTCGGCTCGTGCGGAGTGTATTCAAAGCTGTTAAGAGTAGGAAGTATTAGGCCGGCGCCATCGTCGTCTCCCAAGGAGAGGCGCTATCGAGCGACAAAACGTGTTTCCGAGAATATAGCAACAAGACGGGGTTGGAGGGATTCGGGCACTGCGGACGCCGGGTGTCAGTTAAGTCAGCTGGAACAATCGGTTGGGATGCAGAAAGGTTGCAAGGGGCGGCTTGATCGGTAAAGGCAGCACTGGGGGAACGTTGATGGGAGAAGCAACGACGGCGATGACAGCAATGAAGACAACGAAAGCGAGGCGGGATTGAGATGCGGTTCTGCTTACCAAAAGAGCAAGACGAACGATGCTGCAGCGGTGTAGAAGATTTTGCCAGTGGAAATCCCCGGGTAATATCTAGCGTCCGCTGAGGTGAGGTGAGGTATTAAGGTATAGTGGAAATTGGTGGTGTAGTGGCAGTGCTCGTTGGTGGTGGCCGTCGTCGTCGGGTTGGCGTGCGATCAGGTTGGCCGCTTGTGGGTGACGGAAGACGGGATTGGACAGGCCGAGTGGAAGTTGGTTGGATGACGGGACAAGACCTGAAGGTACGGATAAGGCAGGCGCGGGGTCGCAACAGTTATCGGCATCTGCTTATCGCCGTGGTAAGGGTGCAGAACGCAGAGAGCATTCGGGTGGTTTGCTGGGGTCTGGCTGCTGGGATTTAGGATGGTGATTGACGACACTTTTGATGTGAACCGCCCGATGGGACCTCCCGGGGGTCTCGGGGGGGGGGTGGTGAAAATGGCGACCAGCAAGCAGATCAAGCAGGAACGACTTACCCCTCTGCGAAAGTCTCTGAGTCTGTTTTCTTCTCCCGCGGCGCGTCGTGGGCAAATCTGCAGTTTTCCACTTTCTTCAGTTGCAGAAATGCAGTTGCCGTTCCAGATTTACCGCACCTTGGTCGACCCGCATTGGAAGAAGGGAAGGTACTGCTGCTGCCACCGGGGTTGCCTTCATTCCATGCAATACCTTGGGCAAGACGCTCGTGCTTGCCCTTGCCGTCGGGGAAGG
This sequence comes from Colletotrichum agaves, assembly GCA_036785465.1. Classification (NCBI taxonomy): domain Eukaryota; kingdom Fungi; phylum Ascomycota; class Sordariomycetes; order Glomerellales; family Glomerellaceae; genus Colletotrichum; species Colletotrichum agaves. The sequence goes on along the minus strand of JAXISO010000053.1, from coordinate 154,860 downwards.
AGTAACTGAAGTTAGGAGAGATAGTATGGCGGAAAGTACCTGTATCGCTACTCGGCAGGTACTTCCCTTCCCTTCTGTTCCTTCCCTGGGTTGATTGACGACTCTGCGCTCCTTCCTCCCACACATACCCCGAAACGGACGGGAAGGAACATCACCTCGAGGCAACCCAGCAACGACTTGTACTTGACTAAGACGCCTTAGCGCCCTGTACTAGCTGCCGCTGCTGGCCTCATACCTCTAATGCATCGATGCGGTTGTCAGTGTTTCTCTTTGACCTCTTGTGCCTCTGTGTGTCTGCTTCTCTCGCACTTCGCTACCACCACCATTACCAGCAAACTTTCACCATCTTTTCCCGTCCTGTCTCCTGTACCAATAAATATTCTCTGATGTCGCCCCTCATCGGCCAAGGTGCGACTTGAAGACAAGCATGCTCCCTTCGCTATCGACGATCAATCATGCTTCTATCCCAGCATCTCCTCCGCACGAACCCTCCATCGTCACCGCGCGGGACCCCAGTGCTCAGAGTCCCCCCTTGGTCCTTCGCTAAATCAGTCCAATAGCCCCCAACCAACTAACTGTACGGTTCCCCCCTGCACCTGTCGCTCGTCGTGTTCCGGATTGACAACAGGGATCCCGACGCGGAATCGACGTCGGTCGGAGACATGGATGGGAAATCAACCCAGCATTGGTGAGTAAGACCCCACCCCACCCAACCAATATCCCACCCATCCCGATCACGTATTTCGGGAACCAATCCCGCACTTATTATTATATCGTGATGATTTGGGATTTATTTTTCACAGTAAAACACACTTAAAATCTAAATTCAGAGCACTAACTAGTAAACTAGGTATTCTACTCTTTCTTCTGAGCTATATTATTAATATATAATTTAACTAAGTATATAGTCTCAGTCTTTTAGTCTACTTTAACCTATTACTTAATTTTTATAATCTCCTTAATTCTTATAAATTATTTATTAGAATTTAACTTTACTTTTATTTTTTTTAAAGATTTTAATTAATTAATTTAAGTTTAGAGACTCTTTACTTATTATTATAGTAATAATATCTTAAGGTTATTATTATTAAGAGCCTTATTAGTTTTATTAAATATTAGTTATTATAAAACTAGATTTTACTCCTCCCTACTTTATAAGAGCTTTTATATTATTTAGTATTTTTAAAAGTTTATAAATTTATATAGAATTATAATAATAAATTATAATAGTATTCTAGGTATTTAAGGGAAATTTAAGACCTAAGGAGAAATTTAAGGTATATTAGTAAGTACTAATTAGAGGAGGAAGGGACTTAGTAAAAATTTAATTATATTTATAAACTATAATTTAATTACTTTTTATTCTATTTTAATATTTAACTTTATAATAATCTTAAATTTTATTTAAAAGTAATAATAGAGGAAATTCTACTTCTTAATAAGAGTAGAATTAAGTTTAAATTTATATTTAAAAGTAATTATTATAAAGTATATTTTAAAGGGAGAGAATATTAATAAATTAAGAAATTAAATAATATAATTAAAATAAATTAGTAAATAATATAATTAAATACTCTAGGAGTAATATTCCTATATAAAATTATTAAATATATAACTCTTATAATTATTAATTATAAAAAGTCTCTTTAAGTATAATTATTTAATCTCTTTTATTATACTTAGAATAAATATTATTTTTAATTAATTTAATTTAATTATATTTAAGGTTTATTTATTAATTAAGACTATAAACCTTTAATTAATAAACTTCTTTATTTCCTCTAAGAATTATTAATATTAAATACTTTAATTAATAAAAATTATAAGTAATAATAAAACTTTATTAATAACTAAAATATACTTAAATATAATAGTTTATATATAATTATTTAATTATTAAATAATTATAAGTTATTACTAAGAATTACTTAATATTAAATAATTTATAATTATTTTTTTAATTAATTCTATTTTATTTATATTCTATTTTAGGGAGTATAGGATTTTTCTAATTTTAAATATTTTTATAATATTAAAGAACTTTTTAATTATATTAATAATTACTCCCTTAATTTATTTAGAGTTAATACTTTTTACTTTTATACTCTAAATAAATAGGTTTTATTATAAGAAATTATTTATTTACTCCCTTCCTAGAGATTAAGGGTTATTATTAGCCTTTATAATATAAATAGTAAAGTTTTTAAGTTATTAATAAGTTAATAGTATACTAAGAGACCCCTAAGTAAGTACCTATATAATAAGGAATTTCTTAAAATAAGGAGAGAGTCTTTAATAACCCTCTTAGGCCTTCTAATATATTTAGGAGCCTAATAATTAATTATAAAGAGTTATATAGGGAATACCCTAATTATAACTTACTTATTTAATACTTGTATTATTTAATATAGCTTCCTAGGTAGAATTGAGGTGGGTTTTAGTATATTTCAGTATACTAGATTAACTAGTATTTTTAAAAGAATTTATTTTTAACATTATTATAGTATTATAATATATTTATAAAAGTTATATTAATGTTGTTATGGGAAAAACGTGTCCGAATTACGCGATCGGGATGGGTGGGATATCGGTTGGGTGGGGTGGGGTCTTAATTGCCTGCCACAGTCAAGCCAGTGAGAGTCTATTAATCGGATTGTCCTGTCAGAAGCTGAGGCTTCGGCCAGGACAACAACAACCTAAGGTACTCCACGAGGTAGAAGACGGCCGCACTCAACTCCCGTCCGCGCTTATACGTCAGTCATCTTGTCTGCACCAGAACCACCATTAAAGTACACCAAGTACTCAATACCTGCCTCGACCCTGAAGCCGAGATCTCTCTCTTCCTCCTGACATGAAGGTTTGTTTCAGGAACACCAATGGGAAGCAAGCTCGGGGCTAGCTATCCACGTCACTCCTTGCACGTCAATCCTGCACCACCGCGCATCTCCTACCAAGCAGCAGCACATCGCAGCACAGCACGGAGCAACCACCTCTCAGCTGCGGCTCGTAAACTGCAGCGCACTGCTCTCGCGAGCTGCAAAGCACCGGTCTTGGAGTGTGGTGTGACGGCGCACTTTGAAATTCTGCAGCCCACGCTCCGAGCTCGACACTTTACACCGTTACACCATGGCCTGTAGCCGCCCACTCGCCTCGTCTCGCATATTCTTCACGCCTTCCCCGCATCCCCGCCACCTGAGGCTTGCCATTTGCCGTTGTCTTTGCAAAGCTGCTCGCATACTGGAAACATTGATCGAGGGCTCACTACTGCGGAGTCCAAGGCAGGCAGCATGGAGACAAGGATGACTCGAAAATGCCAGCGAATCGACTCCATCTGCAACTCGACAACCTGATGCGCCAGCGACGCGTCCGGTGAAAAAGAACCGCCTTATCGAGAAAAAGTCAGATGATTCAGTGCCCGTCCGTCCGCAACAGACATCTGCCTGGTTTTCAGTACGGCCCATTGTCAGTATGATCTGTGTCGATGGGACGGGACTCGGCCACCGGTGTGGCGCCGCAAGCTCGCCGCACGTGTCACAACTGCTTTTGCCTAAGTCTCGCCGTAGCCGTACAGACCACACGACGCTGCATGCCCAGCTATCACATCGACCAAGGCCTTGGTGAAGGGCAGGGAAGAAGTTTGACAACCCAATCAACCGGGGGAACCCATGCCCAAAATACACCGTACAGTGCCGTGAGCAATTGACGAGTTACCAGACTCTTGGGTCGTTGATGCCACTATTGCTTTGCCTCTCCCAGTGTGCACCCAGCAGCATGTGCCTTCACTCAACTGAGTCGATGTTGCGATAATGTTCCCGTCCAATAAGGTCAGCGGGCGGTTCGAGTCTCAGACCAAGTCAGGCCAGAGCTACGACGTGGAGGGCTAGAACCAACCTACATACAGTACCCAGAATCTCCAGAACCACCACCAGGCGAAATATACTACAGATAACAAGCAGCAACACAACCACACGACTTGCATACTAGGTTAGAGACCCCAAGCCCGAAGTATTTCAAGTTATCAATCGACCCCTCTGTGGCACGTGACTTACCAAGGCCGTGTCACGCTCGGGGAAGGGGGGGGGACTGAGGAAATGTAAACAAACCCTGAGGGTGAGGGAGCCAGACCGCGTCGACTCCACCCCGAAACTCAGGCCCCTCGACAGTATCCGGCACGTCACATGGCCCTTGGGATCGCCTGTGTCTCCCATTTTCCCCCCATTTCCTTTCATCTGCCTTTTATTTCGTCTCCGTCTGCTCGGACATAGGCGAACATCATTCCAATGTCTCTTGATCCCTTCCGCTTTTCAGCTGACAGGCAGATTGTGAGCCACTTGCAACAGTCGCAACCGCTCCATCCGCGCTGCTTCTTACTCCCTGACCTCGTATTGCGCTCGGCCCCCAGCTTGGTGACCACCGAACATGGAATCATGGTAAAGCTTCACGAATCTTGAGGCGATCGAGCACATCACAAGTCAATCGAGATGTTTGAACAGTAATAAGGCCTCTTCGTTGGTATAATCGCGTGAGCTATAGTTACAGTAGTGAGGATATCGCTGCCAGAGACGGCCAAACCCGTCTCGAACACGCGCAACGCGAAACCCCGGAAACCAAAAACGCGCGTGTAAGACACACAAATACATCCCGAACCTATTGTCCCTTCTTCCCAAATCACAGGTCCCCAGAGTCCAACAAGATAAGACCCTGCAGGTGTCAACTGTAAAAACAGAACCAACGCGCGCACAACGCAGAAACGATATGGGCGTTTTCCCTTTCCGCCAGTTGGTTTCCCACCAACCCTTCCCGGTCCCATCTGACCATTTGTCCCAAGAAATCGACAATACTCCCATGAACGCCGTTGGATAGAAGAAAGATTCATCACCGTCGTTGACGAGGACCGACCAGACCATAAAACTTCTATGCAGATGCGGCTTGGGCCTCGGCCTTGGTCTCCTTCTTTGCAGCGGCCTTCTTCGGCGCAGCAGCCTTCTTGGGAGCGGCAGCCTTCTTCTCCTTGGGTTCCTTAGCCTCCTTCTTGGTTGCAGCCTTCTTCGGCTCAGCCTTGGTGACACGACCGGTCTTGGTCTTAGAAAGAGCAGCAGGCTTCTCCTTGTCAGCGGCCTTCTCCTACAGTCATGTTAGTAAAAGTGCATGGGTCGGAAGTCGTCGTGAACGTACAGCCTTCTTGGCAGCGGGCTTCTTGGTCTCCTTCTTCGGCGCAGCAGCCTTCTTGGGAGCGGCGGCCTTCTTCTCCTTAGGCTCCTTGGCCTCCTTCTTAGCGACGGCCTTCTTGGGCGCAGGAGCCTTCTTCTCCTTGGGCTCCTTTTCGGCGGCGGCCTTCTTAGGGGCAGCGACCTTCTTCTCCTTAGGCTCCTTGGTCTCCTTCTTAGGAGCCTTCTTAGCGAGCTTGGTGCCACCAGAGGGACCTAGATAAGTCAGTATATGTATAACTGAGAATAACGAAACATGAGTCTACATACCCTTGGGTTGCTCGAAAACACCCTTCTCAACACCGGCGCGGAGAGCCTTGTTGAAGAGAGAGTCGAACATAGTGTCGGAAATGGCGTTGATTTGGTTGTTGGCCTTGACGTACTTCTTCAAGGCCTGACGAGAAGATCCATTACGTTCCTTGAGCTGGAAGAGGAAAGACGTGTCAGTAAGCAAGCTCCATCTTCAAGGTGGTTCGCCACATGGTAGGCAGAAGTAGTTGGTGCGCAGGTAAAGTCACAAGTCGAAGGGCGGGGGACGCAAGGCCCCAGGGCAGAACGACCAACGCATGCCCGGTCGCGTAACCCTTTGCGCCGGAGGGAGAGGAACTGGAAAACATACAGCAACAATGGCGTCAGTGATCATGTCCTGCTAGTCGTTAGTAAAGAACGCGCCATGGAAAAGACCGGTTGGTAGGGGTGACGAACCTGATAGCTGGCGTGGGAAGCCTTCTTGGGGGCGGCGGCAGCACCTTCGGTCTTCTTGGGAGGCATTGTGAATGTTGGTGGGGTGTTTACGCGTTGGGTAAAAGGGTGCAAGTTAAGCGGATGCAATCGAAAGGGCGATTGAAGTCGTAAAGAAATTTGATCCGTCGAAATTGTCGAGAAAGATTGACGCGTTGGCTTTGGCTGAAGAAGAAGAGAGTAGATCGGGAACGAGAGGGGGGATGGAGCGCGTGCGTGGAGGGGACGGGGCTTGTTTTTATAAATGGCGGGGGCAGATGGGCGTGGTGCGCAATCAGTAACTTTTGTATTTTTTTTTTTTGCTTGGGTCTCTGGGTCTTGGGTCTCGGGGAGGGGGCACCACCACTTGGGCACACAGCTCCCCCATCCGCCCCCCCAAATCATCCCAGTCCACCTACCTAGGTCAGCCCGCGTGGTTTTTTAGCGACTGGGCCAGTGACCACAGAAAAACACCATTTCGATCACACTAAGAAGAAGAAGATGCACCTGCGCTTGTAGCACTGGGCTTGCTCCTGCCGCACCTGCATCGCTAGCTACCCGACTTGCCCAGTCCCTGCCCGGGTAAGGTAGACTCAATGGCAAGTCGTATAAATATGTTCTACTACGTAGTAGACTACAAGCGCTGGCAAGTAGGGATCCAACTCCCCAAGGTACCTACCTACCTGCCTACCTTACTGTCGGTGGAGAGGCAGCTGCGGCAGAGCCCCAGCTTCCGTGCTTTCCTTCTCTGCCCTACAAATCTCCCTCATACACCTTCGTCCCTCCTTCCTACCTTACCTTACCTAACGCTCGGATTTCTCTCTTCCTATAATTTATCTATGTCCTGCTGTTTCTCCTTTTGGCCATTATACACCAGATGCATTGGTGACATGCTCTTTCCTGGGGCTTAGATATAGCTAGAGTCAAGGGGACGATGAAGGCGGATGCCGTGTAAAGTACACTTTCCGGGTAAGGAGGCGCAGATGGGACTTTGCCTCTCCGTCTGCTCCTGCCACATCTTCATTATCTGTCCATACATTACCTCATTAAAACACCTCCATCACCATCTCTAAAGTGGCGATGAAGATCACAGCCAACGGTGGCACATGGCAGATCTCCAGGAAACAGCATACCAGACCAACCCTAAGCTCCGGACGCGTCGCATGAAGCTCCTGAAGCTTCTGTCGTCTCTGCTGTCACACCCTGGACGGAACCCCTCGCCCCTCATCTCTTGCCCCCCTCTTCCGTAGCTACAGCTCCCTGTAAAAACGACAGTAGGATGGTTTGACCCAGTGTCCCTCATCTACTTCATCGTCTTCTGGTGCTTTTCCACGGCTCCTCACAAGGGGGCCACTGCCGCGGCTGCGTTCCCGCCAAACAAACGCAAACACCTCCCTTCTCCGCTGGAACCCAGATCACACCCAAGATCAGTGACACTGCGTTGGTGCTGGTGCTGGTGCTGGTGGTGTTGAGGTCCAGGTGCGCTTGACCGGTTGGGTGTATGTGTTTCCTGCCTTCCGGGTAAGGTGGTCCCCGTGGCCAGTTCCTACCTCCTCTATCACAACTGCAGCAACACGCTCCTGTCTTTCCCTCTTTCCACGCAACGCAAAAGGTACAACCACCAAGTACCTTTCCCAGTTCCCTTTCGTCGCATTAAAATAAACGCTCTTTCTTCCTGTTGTCGATTTTTCTGATTGGTCAGGATTTCTCCAGAGCTCCTTCCCGTCCTAAGGTAGTTCCTGTCCTGTCTCTCTCCGTCTCCTCCTCCGCCAGAGTTGCGGCCTGCCTCTGCCGTTGTGTCTGATCCGGCACCTTCGCCATTCCCACCCAACTCATTCTCATCGCCCACCTCAACCACCGCTTTGCTTCCCTTCCCTCTCTTCTCTTCTTTCCCTTCTTTTTCGCTCTCGCTCACCCTCCATCACGTTAAATGACTCATTGCTTGCATTCATCGCGTTTTTGAGCCCTGCATCCTCCGTTCCATCTCCCTCCGACCCGGCTCCAACTTTCCTCGCAACCCAACGCCTTTCCTTCGCTGAGTTGCCCATTTTCGCCGCTTCATCGCTCCATCCCGTCCAACCTGATGCCGCTGTCGCATTCGGCCTACCACCTCGCATATCCGGTTTCGTCTCCATCTGACACTCTCGCCATCTTGCTTGATTTTATCTCCGTCGCCTGATGTACTTTTCCCCCGAATTGCAACGCGTTGCGGCCCGATTATCGCGCCCTCCGCTCCGGCCGTTCTGCCCGTGATTCGGTCGCGCCATGGCCTGAATTGAAGCTATCCGCACATGCTGCACCACCATCCCTCAGCCACCAACTGCACGCTTTGTGCCATCAAAAAAATGCACTGGTCCATCGTCTCGGTCGACGGTCTGGTCGATGATATTTTTCGTGAATTTATGACATTTTTCCTGCTTGATTTGACTTACACCGAGTATCGCGAGTGCTGCCCCTCTTACCAGCCACGATCGCGTCACGCGACGGATGAAAATTCGACCCAGAAGTGCACAAGCGGGCTACGACCACATTTCTGTTCAGCATCTTTCCGCAGCGTGGCACTTTGTCGTAAATTACGAGAGCTCTTGCCTGGCAGCATTTAGAGAGTTTTGGATGCGTTGCTGGAACCTAAAGTGCTCTTGTGTAGTCATGACCGCGAAGTAGTGCAATGGAAGCTATTCGCATTTCACCACCTTCCAACACAAATAGCGACGTACACCACCGCACACACCGTCTGAGCGAACGAAAACCTCAATAGAATACTCATAAACTCTAGGAATCTAACGGCGCAACATTTTGATGTTTCATACTCACGTTGTGGTTATCAAACGCCGGCGCAAGTTCAACGCATGCGTACCCAATGTGGAGGAGAACACGTGTGTCCAGTCACCGTCCCTTCTCTACCCTTACCGACAACTGTTCGTCATATTGAACAGCTCAGAAGACAGAACCCTCTCCCTAGCATTGTTTTCGCCAGGATTTTGAGCATTACAAGCCGGAAATTCAAGTTGAATGGGACTTCCCCTCGTTGTGAGGTGCACCCGGTCACCTCGTGAGGTCGCGCGCATCAAGCAAGCGAAGCGAAAAAGGGGGGAAAGGCTTAAGCGGCACGTCAGCCTGCCGCTCTCTCGCCACGAGCTCGCAACATCACGACTAACAACGGCCGCAACGCATCTCCTCGAATACAAGTCAACTGGATGATACGAATTGTTGTCTTGGAGACTTGCAACGGGAAAATGCAAGTCATTGGCGATATTATGCCAGGGCAATCCACCACCCTCTGCGATGCGAAATCACAGCCCGCACGGGGAACTCGGGCCCAGACAGACCAAACTTTCGATCGCGTTCATCGCATCCCTTCAACCTGACAACCAAACAGCTATGAATGGCTGAGGACTGAATCATGCCATTTTCTATTATTGTTTACCAGGACTTCCACTGCCCTCAAAGATGAGTTCTCTCGGCAGAGATCCCATGGCCGCAGACAGCGGTGAGTCCGAGGGGTAATCTCATTGTGAATTGTTAACCACCGCCTACCTCGCTCGGCCCACCCCCCACTCCACCCCTCAGCGACAGCCACGATGAACTACACAGACCAAGTATATTAGAAATGTCATATTCTTTTCTTTCAATTCCGAGTTGGTTCCAAATATCAAATTCTCATCCCGAGACCCCAAAGTGGTGTCGTTCCTTGGCGTCAACCCTTCCCCCCCCCCCCCCCCTCATGCTTCAGACGCGCGCGTTCTGTCAGGTCGTTATCTTTCGTTCGCCTGCCTCCCAGATCCGGAAGGTGGGTCCTTGGAGCTATGACCAGCTCGCAGCTTCCGGCAAGGCGTGGTTTGGTTCCCCCCGCGGCGCGGGCCCAAGCGTGTGTCCCACAAGACAAGCATCCGGTGACTTTCTTCTTACCTTAGCTTGACCGACCGTTGGGCTACATGCAGACCGTGGAATCTACAGCCCGAGCGGTCGGTGAGAATTCGGTGTGAGAACCAACAAACAATTGATGGCCGCAATTCCTGGGAAAACATCGTCGAATAATTATAATTAAGTCACTAGGTCATAGTGGACGTAGATACTATATGAATAGTGTTCTCACTTCGCAACAATTGCTTTTAGCATATAGATAAAACATAAACATAAGTCTATTTATAGTCAGTGGTTAATAGATCAGGGGTGTTCTGCTTATGATTCAGGAACCTCCGAATTAACGCTTGCGCAGATAAGACAAAAAAAAGGGAGAAAATGTAGAAAATGTCTAAAAAGAAATTGTTCTCCCCTTCCAGAATCGAACTAGAGACCTTTCGATGACAATGGAACCATTACAGTCGAACGTGATAAACCAACTACACCAAGGGGAGGAACGAGGCTAAAGCCCCGCTTGGTGAGATGGTTGCGATGCCGCATTGGCACCTCTTGTAGCCTTGAGGGCCAGGACCCCCGCTCCGACCGGTAATGAAGGACCCCCACGCGCCCTACGAACCGACAGGAGGGCACGCCAAAAGAACTACCGAGCCGACAGATACTTCGTCAGTGTATCATCCCAACGGCGGTCCCACCCAGCCACGATCGGTGCCGATGGAAACCGAATTTCCTCGTTGCTCCATCATTATCCTCGTTCGGCGTTGGTGAAAATTCTCACCAGCTTCCCGCTAGTCCTCTTGCTTGTCTCATTCTTCAGCCCCTTGGTCTACTCGTTCATCTCATTTCGTACACGGATCGAGCGTTTTTCGAAGCCTACTACGTATAATGCGCGCCGCAATCTCCGCATTCCGCGGGCCTCTCTCGCAAGCTCCCGCGTTCCGCCGCCCGTTCGGCACAACGGCGCGCCGTCTGGCTGCCGAGAACGGGAACGGCAACGGCAACGCTGCGCCCAACCCGCGATGGCTCTCCGAGCTGCAGGCGCGCATCAAGAGATGTGCGAATCTCAAACTCGAGGGAGAGCAAAAGCGAGAGCTCGAGGCTCTGAAAGAGACGGTCAACGGGCAATGGCTGGAGCTGCTCGCCGGGCGCGAGGGATTCCTCACCGGTCCTGGGTGGAGGGGCTTGGACAAGCATACCGTAACATGGGGTGACATGGTATAGTCCCCAAACTCTTGAAGGCATTGTGTGAGAGCGGACTGATGTTTCTGACGATGAGCTCACAGGATGCAATGGTGAGTTCTCCTTACTCGGAAAGGGCCTTGTTATGGAGAAACGTTGACTAACACGGCGCGTCAGGGTATTACCAACTGATGTCGTGCGCGGCACCCCGCGAGAGAAGATATCTGACCGCAGGCAGGACACGTCAACAATGTCGTCTACAACAAGTACGCCGAGTCGGCACGCGTGAATTGGCTGCGCAACTTCGCGACGAATGTGGACCCGGAGAACGCGGGGCCCTGGGCCGACCTCATGACGCCCAAGAGCATCGGGCTGATTATGAAGAGTATCAAGACAGATTACAAGTTTGTAAGTCATCAACATCCGCCCGCCCCCATGATGAGGTCTCGGGTCTCCGCCCGCGCGCCCTCGACTCCGTTTGAGAGCTCTCGACGGCCTCGGTTTAGAATCAGAATGTGTCAGCTGAGATGCAATACTCCGGCGCAGCCCATGGCCTACCCAGACAACGTCACGGTTCTTCACAAGATCACCTCCAAACCGACATACGGATCAGACTTCTTCCTCCTCGAAGCCCTTCTGGTCTCCGAACGCCACCGCCGGGCCGCGGCGCGCTGCTTCGAGGACATCGTCGTGTACAACTACAGGACGGCCAAGCGCACGGCGCTGAAGCCCTTCATGGTTGACAGGCTACGCGAGACGTACGAGGCGCAGGAGAAGGTTAAGCAGGATTGTGAGGAGAGAGTGAAGGGACTTGTCGAGGTTGTCGAGCGGCTTGAGAAGGCATTATAAGAAGACTAGAGGTGTGAGAGTGTAACTTTTTTTATTTTTATTTTTTGAGATTAAAAGTTTCAGAGGGTATATATAGACTTAGAAATAGATCTCGCATAGAGAATGTAATCAATGAGACGCAGCATGGACGGTATCGGAGATCGGCCGGGTCGGGGAGGGACATGACGGCGTAAGGCTTTTAGCCGGATTAATGTGGACCACGCATTACTTGGCCGATTTAATGACGCCGGGTGCGACTCCGACTCCTCACGCAAAACCCCCCACTTCATGGCACACCCACGCAATCTTGACTCACATTGCCCTGCGCCAGACAGCATATCAGATGGTATACAAGCCACTATGGGCAGCATCTCATTCCGCGAACACATCCGTTGGATCCCTGACGAGGCCAGCGAGCCGACGTCTACAATCGTGCTCACGTCCCCGCAGCGGCGATTCGTCGATCTCCGCATTTTGAAATCGGGGCCGACTGCGGAGGGTGCGGGAGGTAAAGTCCATGCCTTGTCGCCCCGAAGTGCTCTTTCGGGAAATGAATGAATTGTTACCAGGCGATTTTTTTTCCTCCCCTGATACGACAGTTGCGTTTTGTGATGGGGTTTCGTTCTGGTTAACTAACTGCTGTCGCAGAATCTCACGGCATCGAGCGCCTGGAATGGGGCATCGCCGGTACTTCCTCGTCCTCCCTCGTCCCCGACGGCAAAGGCGGCGAAATCCGGCACTCGCGATGGGACCACTGGATCGACTCGCGCACGACCGAGCCCGAGAAGGCCGGGGACGAGGGCGACATGTATCCCCAGGAAGGCGGCAGCGACCTCACCCTGGAGAAGGGTCGGATGGTGAACCCCGCCACCGGGCAGGAGTGCGACTATGAGGAGCTCTGGAGGGACGTCGACCCGGAGCCTGCTTCGGTCGATTCTGGCGATGCGTCGACCGTCCCCGAGTGTGTCGTTCTCAGGTTTGAGGATGAGCCGAGCAAGGCTAGGGGCATGGTCGTCTGGCTGGGCAGGTTTTGCCAGGGTATTTCTAGGACCGGGGAGGACGTGGCGGCCGAGAGATGGGAGTGGAAGGAGAATGACGGTTGGAAGAGGACTGCCAGGATCGGTGGTGAAACGGCTCTGCCATGTGAAGTTTTGCTAAAGACTGGTGCTCTGTTGAGCGTTGGTGCGCACGTGAAGCACGGGGAGTTGGTATGGGACGTTCTTGAGAGTAGCGGGTGAAGAAGCCAGCCGCATCGATCGGGTTCATACAAACCAATTAACATCACCTCTTTTCACACAAGATGCAAACTTTGTTCGCACTCGAGTACACTTCAAGACAGTGCGATAGTTGATGGAGTCCATGAGAAAACGCCTCTGCATACCTATGTATTGCTGGAACTATTACGTAGCGGTAGGCTGCTTCAACCCCTGTATTCATTTACTCAATTACTTTGGACGCTCTCAACTTGCTGCCGAGGGCTCTAAGAAATGAGAGGTCTTCGTCGGCGCCGACATGCAACCTCCCGACGTTGATGTACACCAGCCAGGCAACTAATGGAGCTCTGTCACCCGAAGGCGACTCGCTTCAGATTCGTGCGCGGATGAGAATACTCGTGTGTCTGCGTACAGAGAAGCTGCCATGGTTCTGTTGCCCCCATTCGCTCATTGTCCGAAACAGGACCTTGGCGAAGAAGAATGTGAAAGGGATTTCCGACCTCTTTCGAGCGAGATCTTCCGGCGTAACTTTGAGATACTTGAGTCCGTTGGCGGCGTAGGAAAACCCCTTGAACCTCGGTGTCTGATTTGAGGCGGGCTTGATCGTCGATGAGGTACAGATGAGCCTCGAGAATACCGTGGAAAATGAGCTCAAGGAGGGAGACGAAGCAACCCCGAGGACCCGGCTCACGCTTTAGATGTTCGATGGTGCCCATCATGTCCGACACCCACTCGCGGTCGAAGTCTACGACTATCTGGAGCCTGCCTCCGTCCCCACGGCCCAGGAGAGGTAGTAGCCCGAGGTCGGTGAGGGCCGCGCGTACGTCCAGCGTCTCCTCCCTGCCAACCTGAAAGCGGATGAGGTCTTTTGGTGAGACGATTCGGTGTGCGGACGACGCTCCGAACCCTTTCCGATCGATCTTGAAAATGGGGAAGCCGAGCTGGTCGGGCCCTCGTGGGGATATCGTGCCATGGTGTTTCTGCACGACGGAGCGCGACTCTCTGTTTGCCGTCCATAGGCCGGCGTCTATGAGGTGACTCGAAGCGTCGTGCTGGATTGGTCATTTTGTGTTCTGGGAGCGGCGACCTATGTATCGTCTGGACATGCTACCAAGCAAACTGGATGGCCCATAATATCATCTCAAAACGCCAGATCGACTGTTAGCCACAGTTGCTGCGACGATCTTGATTCTTTTGGTTTTGCAGCGTGTCTGAGTGTCATTCTCTCGCTGATTATACGAGAACAGTGCAACACCAATATCTCTCGCGTCCTGGGAAGATTGAGAAAAGCATTGAAACGTAGCAAGCTCAGCAATAAGAACAGACATATGCAAGCCTGCTATCGTTCAAGTTATCGCAGAAGATGATCGTCTATTTCAGGCTTCCTGACTTTTCTAATAACCACAGGACTAATAGAAACCATTGAAGACGGTGTTGTATGCTTTACGTTTTCCCAGTGATACTGCGTCAGGAGTGTCGTTTCTGATAGATATGACGATGGAAGCTCTTCATATCAACATGGAGACGATAGGAAAGATACAGGGGCAACGGAAGATAATTGATCACTGTTGGACAGGAATAAAGCCCCTGGACCGAGAAGGAACAAGAGTTGGTCGTGTGATTACTGGAGGCATAAGTGACACAATGTTTCATGGGTCTCTTCGTCTTCGTCTTCCAGACAGCAGAAATCCCACGGGCTAACAAAGCAGAAAAAGTGAAATCAAAATCAATAAACAATCAAAAATAAGAATGAATCATGTTTTATCCCCTTCATGCCCCTAAAAGCAGGATCCACATGTCGTCAACTTGATCTCCACCGCTCCACCGCAGCAGATACCTCAATAATGCTAAAAACGCTACCTTCCCAGCAACCAATCAGATCCCATAGATCGTCATCAATGGAAGGGTGGCCGAGTTGGTTATGGCGCCAGGTTAAGGTCAGCTTAACATCTGTTTCCTGGTGGGGCAACCCGCGCGAGTTCGAGTCTCGTCCCTTTCATTTTTTTTCCATTTTCCACATCTTTCTAACAAGCCAGTCGGGCTTCCAAGGCTTAATTCAGAGACATACATATCTGGCTGGGTACCTACATTCACGTTGGAAAAAAGAAAAAACAATGGCTTGACCTGATGTCAAAGTCTCAGTAACAGATGGGTGGGGGGTATCTTCATTACCTTCTCCGTTCCGATGCTCCCAACTGTCTCGGCAGTCCGTAGCCACATTTTGCCCGTCTGTTGTGCATCAGATGGTGTACCGGAACCTCGGGCTCTCGTCTCCCAACTCGGCCAGCTCATCGTCGGAAAGATCGCGGTACTTGTCGTCCCCGGCGAAACCAGCCTCGCGCTGCTTGTTGGCCCTCCAGTACCAGAACCACATGAAGCCGTACAGGCAAGTGCCCATGCCAACCATGCTCAGCGTCACCGCGTGGCCTCGGATGTATCTGGGCTTGTCGACCGCTTGGCTGTTCCCAGCAGTCAGCCTTTTTTTTTTCGTGGCTGTTTTATTCATACCCCGGCGGATCTAAGGGCACACTCACTAGATGAAGGACGACATGACGCCGGAGCAGTTTCCGATGGTCAGCTGCATACCGCTGGCGGTGGTCCTCTTGCCATACCTCGGCGAGTTGTTCGGCAACTATTTGCACCAACGTCAGCACCCCAACCGCGCGCCGCACCCGTCGAGGGTACTGGGTTTTGTCGAGAGTTCGCTCACCCAGGCCAGAGGCAGCCCGACGACGACGTAAAGCCCGGCCGCCACGAGGAAGCAGCCGAAGTAGTGCACGCCCGACGACGCGTCGGAGACGAGAATCGCGTAGCCGACGACACTCACGGTCCCGAAGATGACGGAGAACAGCCCCCGGCGCTGAGTGCGGTCCGAAAGGAAAGCCATCGACATGTAGACGACGACGCCGACGAAGTAACACGGCACGGTCAGCAGCTGCACCTGCGCCACGGTCCATGTCCCCAGCCCGTTGATGATGGTCGGCAAGAATGTCGAGAAGCCTGCACCAATTTTCCATCCGTTAGCCAAATCAAACCAACCAACCAACCAACCAACCAGCCCTTAAGAAAACCCCGTCCCTTTTTTTTCTTTTCTTAGTCCACAAGCTACACTCACCGTAAAGCATCGTGTCCACCCCGAACTGCGCGACGCAGAAGACCCAGACCTTCCAGTCCTTGAACGCCTTCCACATGTCGTCGCGGCTGAACTCCTGCGCGCTGCTCGTACTGCCGTACTCGTGTCTCCTCCGCGAGATCATCAGCGCCTTCTCCTCGTCGTCGAGGAAGGACGCGCTGGCCGCGTCGTCGGGCAGCAGGAAGAAGGTGGCGACGCCCAGGACGACCGTGGGCAGGCCCTCGATGATGAGGATCCAGCGCCACCCGCTCAGGCCCGCGACGCCCTCCATGTGGCCGATGCCGTAGGCGAGGAGGCCCCCCAGGCCGCCGGCGATGGCGGCGCTGACGAAGAGGTAGCCCACCCGGAGAGCGAGCTCGTGCTTGCTGTAGAAGAAGGTGAGGTATACGGTCAGGCCCGGGAACAGCCCGGCTTCGACCGCGCCCTGTGGGCATGCAACGCCATGGTCAGTCCAGCAAACCCAAGGAGAACCTCATCTCAAAGTTGTGTGTGAGTATGCGTACCAGAAGGAGTCGACAGGCGATCAGCGAGCCATAAGACTCGACGAGGCCGGTCAGCGTGGCGATGACGCCCCATGCGACGGTTATGAAGGCAATCCATCGGCTGGGGGTGAAGAGTTTGAGAACCAGGTTCGAGGGGACCTCGAAGATGATGTAAGTCACGAAGAGAATGGATACGGCGACCTGGAATTGGTTCCCTTCCAGGCCGAGGTCTTGTTCAAGGCCGTACAGGCGGGCGTTGCCGATGTTGACACTCGATAACGTCAGGAACGGACTCGACCGTGACAAAGGGGACCGACTCACCGGTCCAGGAAACTCAACAAGTACAGTAACATCACCAAAGGAATGATGCGCGCATCGAGCTTTCGGACCAGTCGCTTCTCTCTCAGAGCGAGCAGGTCGCCACCCGCGTCCCGGATGTCGAGATCGGGTGAGCTCGCGCCGGCGCCGGCGTCTTCGGCGCGGTCCTTGGGGTTGTCCATGTCGCCTGCGTTGAAGATTCGGCAGGAGTCGAGTGACGGGGGTTGGGGGGTGTAACCCGAACGACTGGGAGGTTATTTCGTCAAGGAACCTTTGATTGCAGACCGGGAATGTCCCCGCGTTGCACCCAAAGGAAGTAAAAAGTATAAAAAAAAAAAGCAGAGAGGAAACTAGTCCTTAATTCGCAGTAGAGTTCGGAGCGCGGCAGAAATCTTTTTGAGCCAGTCTGAGACTAGAGCTCAATGTCGCCACCTTGAATTCCAATGCGGTGTTGTCGATCAATAGTTGAAAAGGCAAACCGTTTCGCGATGACGATGAAGTTGCCAGCGGGGCGGTACAATGGAGGGCGGCGGCGGCCGCGGGGTGTCGTGCAGATATTACACTCAGAGATCGGCGGCGCATCGGACGATGAGTTTTTTCCTTTTTTTTTCCCTTTTTCTTTTCCCCCTTGCTTGCAGTGGTTTCCCGCTCCAGTTCTTAGGTAGGTCGTCGGTGGGGTTGTTTTAGAGGACAATGGCACGATATTGACTACGACTACCCGACTTTAAGACAGCAGTAGCTGGAGAACCAAAAGCGGGCTTGCGAGAAAGACGCTTGTATGAGTCAGGCTGATGGCTTCTCTCGCAAAAAACGCATAGTTGAAGTGGTCCGGGTAAATAGAACAGGATTTCGTAGCGATATATTACTCACCGCCCGCAGCTTTCTGGTTGGTGAAGTGTGCTTATCGAAACTCCTCGCAATCGTTGGAGGGGGGAAGAAGAAGAAAAAAAAGTGCAATTGTGACAGTTCAAGTCTTGGCTTACCTTAACTTTGCGTCTCCATTCGTTGAGAGTTACACTATCGCCCATGTTATCAACTTTTGGCGACTTCGATTTCGCGACTGACGAATGGCAGCGAGCATGCGCATATCTTGATCACACAAAAAAAGCCTCCGGCCTGCTGAGGTAAGAAGCTAGCTAGCTTGCTGATTGTTTCTTCTGGAGAGCATTCGGAAGCCCACCCCCCCCCCCCCCCCCCGACTCCGATGCACACACAGACACGAATCTTTGGGGAGCAAAAGTGAGGGGCTTCAAATTCTGGTTGGTTCTCTGGCTTTTCCTCAAGATCTCCCTACGAAAGGATGCCGATGAGGGTTCATTGATTGATTGATTATAGCGGGCGCTCTGCCATGCGGGTGATCAACCAGAAAGGGCTGCGCCGATCCGGGGGGGGAGGGGGAAGAGGGGGGGATGGGATCCAGGATATCGCTGCTCGGTGTTCACGTCGAACGAAAAATACTTGGGATGAACGATTGACCTGTGTGATTTTTGGTTTTTTATTTTTCCCGGGCTTGGTCCCCGGCAAAAGTCAATGCTCCCGTATGTATCTCCCAACTCAATTCGAATTCCACAAGCGCGTCCAAACTTTTCTTGGACGGCGTTGGTTCAGTTTGCTACTGGTGTTGAAACTGGATGCGATGCCAAGAGATAAGACGGGAGACCCGAGGAGCATTCTTACGATGGCGCGCTCAAAGGTAAGTAAGTACAGTAGCTATTGACAATGCACATTCTGCAAGCCACGCGCCAAGCTCCCACCGAATAGACGTTATATGACGACCTTAAGCAACTTCACTCTAAAAAAAAAAAACAGGACCTTAGATTTTTGTGATGCAAATGCATTGCCTTGCTCTCTCTCTCTCTCGTACACATTACGAAGATTATCTACCTGGAAGATTTAGAACTACGTATATCCTCCAATGTGTTTTGGCAGCCTCGTCATACTATCCCCGCCCGCCCGCCTTCCGGCCTGTTTCAAAAGGCCGAGCTTCAATGCAACGCTTTCAATATCAAAAGCAGATCCGTATTCTATATACGCACACGATTCATCCATCCATCCATCCACAAAGCCGGACAGAGACAATATTACCGATACCTCTCGGTAGGCATCTCGTAAACATCAGGCACCGGCCCGGACTGGAACGGCTGCCGGCCGGGCTGCTGAGGTGGGGGCGGCGGTGGCCTGGGTCGTCCGTCGTCCATCTCGACAACCTCATCGCTACCCATTTCGGCCGGGAGAACCCTCGTGTCGCCCAATTCGTTGGCGCCGTTCGCCGGGGGTCTTGCGTAGGGCGAGGCATAGTCGTTCGCGGGGGAAACGTTATTGTTCGACAATGGGCTGACGCTCTGCATGTTGGGAGAAAGCTGGCTGCTCTTCCTCGGCACCGGCTGGCGTCTGTGAGTCGGGGTGGTCGCGGCAGCAGCACCGAATCCGGCTCCCGTCTCCGACATGCCGTGGCCGTGGTCGAAAGACGGCGGTCTGTTGGGGTCGTAGGCGCGCATATCGGCCAGGTCAGCAGCGCTGGGACGGTTGGCCTTGCGGCGTTTGTAGAGCCACCATCCGATGCCAAGCAACAGCGCCAGGCCAACAACACCAACGCCCGCACCAATTCCCGCCTTCGCACCGGTGGAGAGCTCGTCAGTGTCGCTGCTGGAGCCTCCTGTCGGAGAAGAGCCGCTGTCGGTTTGCGTCGCGATGTTGCTCCCCGTGGGGCCGTTCTCCACCGTCGTCGCCGTTACAGTATCGATCGAGGTCGAGGTGACAATCAGGGTCGACGTCACGGTCACGGTCGTCTGGGCGTTGTTGAAGACGGTGCTGACGATGGTGGAAGTCTGGACGAGGTTCGAGGTCGTGGTTCGGACGACGGTGCTGGTTCGCAAGTTGGTGACGGTCGCATCTGCGCCTGCAGAGCCCACTAATGTGACGGTGACGGTTACGATGGCGCGCTTCTCGATGACGGCATACTTGCGCAGGTCGGCGCCTGCACCTGCGGCGGGAGTGATTTCGGCAGCCCGGGCGTCCAAGGGGGCGGTCTCGGCAGGGAGGGAGTTGAGCCAGCGCTTCGCGAGGACGGTGGAGGTGACGTAGTTGATCTGAGTGGCTGTTGCGACATCGCTACTCGTGACGGTCGTCGTCTCGAAAGTGGTCGTGGTTACGACGACAGTGGTGATGACTGTACGGAGGACGGCCGAGGTGACAGTCACGGTGCCTCCCGCGCCGCCGCCCTGGGTCACTGTCTCTGTGATTGTTGTTGTGGCCTCCTCGGCTGCACTTGTTGTTGTTGTTGTTACTGTTGTCGGTGTAGTTATTGCGGGTGTTGTTACTGCAGTGGTTGTTGATGTTGATGTTGGAGTTGGGCCTGTGCCTGTACCTGTGCCTGTGCCTGAATCTTGCCTGGGTCTGAGGCCGGGCATGGGTCTACCATAGTCGGCGAATGGTGATGCTTTCGCGAGGTTGCTGTTGAAGGACCAGAGCAGGGCCAGGAGGCCGGCTGATCCGAGACGCATGATTGCGATGGAGTCGCTCTACCGCGAGCAGAGCACGATCGAAGTTGACAAAAGAGAAATTCAGTTCGTATGGGCAGCTGTCGAGAAAGAAGGAAATGTGTCGAGGACAGGCTTCTAGGGAGGAACCCCTAAAATGAGTGTGCCACCACGGCAAAACACGGTGGAATGGGGGGAGGGCAAAAAGCTCGTAACAGTCACAGGAGACAAAATCAACGGTTACGAGAAATATGGAGAGAGAGAGAGAGAGAGAGATGTACGGTCGGTAGGGGAGGTACGAGAACCTATGGATAGGAGAGACATTGACGGAGGGAGCGGGAAGGGCAGATGCGTTCTAGTCGGCCTTTGGTGGCTGGCTAAGGTGCCCGTATAAGGTACTGTACCATACATAGTAGTGTACGTAGGTACTTGTCCTCCTGCAACCGGAGTACGAGTATGGATATGGCGACCAATTTTCTTCGCTGAGTCTGCGCCAGCCGATTTACAGACGCTACTCGTACAAATCGGTACCGTCGCGGTTTAGCGAGCCGGCGGAAGGATGCTAACAGAAAAGCCACTCGTAATAGCGTCTCCAGTGGAAGGTGGCGCGGCAACTTGTTCCTCGCACTTTTTTTGCGCTTTTCGGTTTTGACAACATGGGTTGCCCTCCTCTCTCTCTCTCTCTCCCTCTCCCTCTCTCTCCTGCTTCTCCACCATCGGAGTCTGGAGAGGAAGCCGACGCGCTGGTATAACAAGGACGTACGGATACATTAAATGGAAACCCAGCAAAAGGAAATGGCAGGTGGTTCTCGTGCAAATTCAACGGGAAGCGCAGAAAAAGAAAAAGAAATTGGCAGTGAAGCAGGGGTATCTCGGGTCCCGCTTAATTGGCATCGGTTGGTACATGCCTGCCTGACTGGGAAACCCAATGACATAATTGCACAAGGACCACAGCACAAAAAGAGATAGGAGAGTGCTGGGCTCTGCTTGGAAATGCAATCCATGCCAACGACATCCAACAGGGTTCCTCCCCGCTGATCCCGCAAGCATGATGAGCGCTGGCGCTGGCGCTGCCGAGTTGGCTGCTGCGCTAGCAGTGCTAACAGGTAATAAACACACAAAAATTGAACAACTGGCAACCATCCTTCTTCGTTCTCGTACGAAGCTGATCAATATCCCCCCCCCCCCCCCCCTCCTACTCCACAGTAAACCATTGTCCCATGGACCCTTGGACCCCTGGATGGGATCTGCGCAACCCGTAAGGTGCGACCGTGACAGTCGGAGAGTCGTACGCAAAGTCCCTCAGCGGCTGGGGCCACCGTCTCCCTCTTCCACCCGGCAGCCTATGATGGTCTCCAGAAGGGAGGACTATGGGGACCAAGAGGGCCGATCTTGGGCAGGGGACGAAGAACACGAGAAACGGTCCCTTCGGAAGGGGTCTTGTGACGAATCCCCTAGCCAACTCTTGGCCCGTCATGCGGACGGCGAGTGGAAAAGAAATGTGGGCAGCTCGCAAACTTACGATGGCTGAGACTGAGTAAACCTGAGTAAACCCCGAAAGGCCGCGCGCAAAAAGAAAGCTGTGTTTAGGTGAGGATGAAAATGCATCGAAATTCCAGAGGTAGACGCCGCCCAGAACCAAAAGAACCGGAGTCGAGACCCCGGATTCTTCGATGCACTGCAAGTACACTAATTACATTCATCCACGCCGCCACGCCGCCACACCGCAATTCATCCGTCCAGAGAAGTCCTCCAAGTCTGCTTCTGCTTCTGCTGGCTGGCTGGCGCCATCTCCTTGTGCACCTACCTGTCAAATTGGCGGGCGGTTTTAGCCGCCCTTCACCGCCTCGCGAGCCCCGTAAAAGGGGCTCGCGCAGGCGCTGCCATATTGCGCGCACTCTCCAAGAACAATACACAATCAACAACAACAATCATCATCTTCAACATCATCAATATCATCGAAAATTCGACACTACCTACCTCTGCAGCCAGGCTGCCCACCCACCGCATCGCGAGATTGACTCCAAGAAGCCAATGCGATCGGCGCGTCGCATGAGTAATTGGATCAGTCCACCTATAACATAGCGCTCCCGTCAGCTAAAAAGCTCCGCATCCCTCAGTTTAGTCACCAAGGACCACAAAATGAAAGGCTTAGGCAAACTCGTGAGACTACACTAATAAGACTTCACAAATAATACATGCATAATATTAATATTCTTATTATTCCCGTAAGTCTAAGCTAACTTATTCAGCATAAACATATTAATACCTTCTTAATTAAATCTTTTTATTTTTCTTCTTCTTATTTAGACTATATAACTTTTCTACTTCTACTTAGTCTATTTACTAAAAAAAATATAATACATAAAATTAAAACTTCCTAATCTTTTCTCTCTCTTAATAATTAATAAAAGAATAATTATAATATATTACCTTATTTTTATTAAGAGTTAAGTTAATTTATAATTTCTTTCTAAGTTCTATTATAATAGAATATTAAATTTAATAATTAATCTAACTTAAACATAAATTATAATAATATAAACTAATAGGGTAAATTATATTAGAGTATTAATAATATAGGAATAATTAACTTAATAAAAATTTAGTTAGTCTTATTAATTTATCTTTATAGTATTAGTAATAAATAATAACTTTCCTAGCTAATTACTACTTATAAATACTTAATTAGTATAAAAGTATTCTTAGTAGTATTCTAAGCTAGAATTCTAATTAGGAAAATATATTAATTATTTTAAAACATAAGCTACTTTACTATATAATTACACTGCTTAGAAAAAGCACACAACTTAGACATAATATAATATATTAATTACCTCATAAATTATCTAATTGTCACAAGTTTATTATACTAATACCTATCATAGTGGGTGCCATATCCACTATGATGGATACTACCGCAATACACCGCCCATGGCGCTGTATTTAGCCTTCTGCGCGTTGTTCCACGCATACCTAGATCTAAGCATCAATAACACATATTTACACCAACAGAAGAACTATGACAACTGGTAGCACGACTACGTTGATCCCGCGATATCTCGCGACCTCACAGTCTCTCTCTCTCTTAATATGGGCAAATACGCCGCCGCCTAGTTATTCAGTTATCTGGGCACCAATCGAGCCATACCACTCACCAGCGCCAGCGATCCCCTCGAGATCGCACAAACCACCGCACCCACGCCGCCAATATGCGCGCACCAGCTTCAACACTCTTCCAATCCCCTCGAGACCCCGCGCGAAGCCGACCTCCTTCGCGCAATAACAGACAATACCGCTCTCGCGAGCCCTCTATGGGAGGCTCGTGGGATCCAACGGCATGGCCGTCGATCGAGGCCCTTGAGGAGGCTATTCAGAGCCCTCAGCCTCGCCGCCAATATCGCCGCCAACCAGAGCCTTGCCGCAAGTGCAGTCCCAACTTTCACAGCAGAAACGCGCTTTTTCGCCACGTATACGCCAATAACTGTGGCCGTAACTGCTGCCGGATTTGCGCTGCTGAAAATCCCTCGCGCAACGCTCTTTTTCGCCATCTTCGAGAGGGTTGTGTGCCCTCCAGGCCTCCCTCTCCTTCTCCACCGTCATCTCCGGAGTCCTCCGAATATACCGAAGTCCCCGGGACCCCTGCCGAACCTCGCAGGGATCCCGCTGATTCCCCCGGCTGCGCCGAACGAGGCCCGGCTCCCTTCCTTCAGACCCTCTACAACGCCGCAAAGCAAGCCCGTATATATGCGGACTTGGCTACCCAAACCGCGGAAGTAGCCTTATAGAAGAGGCCCTCTGCACTGCCGCTATCACCGCCGCCGCCGCCGCCGCCTCCGGTGACTCGACCCTTCATACCGCCACCTTCCCCTCTGCCAAAGTAAACATCAGCCGCATCAAGTGGTTTCCCGCCCTCTATCCTACCATGGACCCAGCAGCCAAAGAGACCCCAAGCATACTACAAATTACATCCCCACGGGATCTCTTATGGTATCAGTAATAGAGTCCCCTATACTCATAGGCCTATAGATAGGCCTATAAATAGTAGGGAGAATCCCTTATAGAGGGCTAGGAATCTAACCAACTACCGCGTATATACTAATAATAATAACAATTACAGCATTATATCTAGCAACAATGACAATAATAAGAAGGATACCCACGACTACACTACTGAGGAAGCCAAAGCCTACACTGAAGCCTGCACTGATGATGGTGCAGATGAAGCCACCTGCCAAGACACATATAACTACGCATATGAGGAAGCCTTCACTCACGCCATTGAGATCAATGCCCAGGAGTACGCTGTTGCGGAAGCTAAAGAGTACACTGAAGAGCAAGCCGCTAAGTACATTCACGCCCACAACGTCAAACCCAACAACATTAATAACGCGTATAACTACACTTATAATAAGGCTTATGACTATGCGCTCGAACAAGCCTATAAATATACTTACGACGTAAACAACACTGAACTCAACAACCTTCACAACGGCTCTCGCTATGGGTATACTGAATCCCACAGCTCGTGCAAATCCCGCGGTTACGCCAACTCTTCAGATGGATATAGAGAGTGCCAAGATGGCTACTACAGCAACAACATTAACAACAATGTCCCCTGCGATCAATACGACGATGGGTATACGTCGTATGGATCATATGATTAATCCTCTCATAGGATACTGTCACAGTTCTTCTGTTGGTGTATTATGTGTTGGATTAGGATCTAGGTATGCGCAGAGAATAGCGCGCAGAAGACTAAATACAGCGCTATGGGCGGTGTATTGCGGCAGTATCCATCATAGTGGATATGGCACCCACTATGATGGGTATTGGCACAATAAACTTGTGACAGATACCCCCTCTACTGCAGCTCCGCGCCAGCAGGGCCCATGAGTCACAAGTTCTTCCCTTCTCTTGTTTGGTGTTGAGATCGCGGTATTTCGCTATTTTTGGGTTATTTATAGCAGTCAATTGTAGCAATCGGGCCGATTACATCTTTTTGTTATGGGGGGGGCAGATGTCACAAGTTTATTGTGCCAATACCCATTATAGTGGGTGCCATATCCACTATGATGGATACTGCCGCAATACACCGCCCATAGCGCTGTATTTAGCCTTCTGCGCGTTGTTCCACGCATACCTAGATCTAAGCATCAATAATACATATTACACTAATAGAAGAACTATAATACTAATACTAGTATTAAAATAAATATAACTTTAAATTATTATTATACTTTCCTATTTTATAATTACTATAATAAGTAGGAAATTTATTATTAAATTTAGTAGTAGTAAAGTATACTAAACTTATTACTAATATAATTAGTATTAATAACTTAATAATTATATTCTAAGTTAAAGAAAGAGAGGAGCTAATAGCCTGGTTAATAATAAATAAGTAAATAAAGGTTATTAAGTATATTAACTATATAATACTTTTAAGTGTAGTTATTAAAACTAGGAATTATAATTTTAATACTTTTTAAGTACTTCCTAATATTAGTAATATTTAAATATTAAGAAACAAGAGCCTACTAGTATAGCTTACTAACTAGGAGAGTAACTTAAACCCAAGAGAATAAGAATTAAGCTAGTCTATATATAGTATAACTTGTGGCTTATAAGCCTCTTCCCCACTACCCTTGTGAGAATTCTTGCTAGACTAATAAAAGTCCATCCTCCGGGCCCACCTCCATCCTGGGCCATTCTTGTCGAAATTGGTGATCTCTGTATTGTATTGTTGTTACTGCTTAACTGCGCGAATTTCGCGCGGAGATACAAGACTCGCGAGTCTCGTAACTGCGGGTCGCGGACTAACTATTCTACGAACGAGCGCCCCCTGAATTTGACAATTCTACCTGGAGGTTTTCCACTTAGTCAGTACATTCACCTAACCTGTTGCAATTCTTTAACTAAAACAAAAGTCAGCAATAGCATCAGTATTTAACGGCAACACCGAATAATCAAGGTTTGATGAGTAAAAACGGCCACTCCGAAGACTTAGTAGATAATAGAGATAGCCATGGCGGATCACAGTATATATAGTATTAGTTCTACTACCAATACCATCCCATACTCCGAGGTTTTCTATCACACTTCATCAAGATCAACAAGCAGTACCATCCACACACATAAAATAACAACTTCTTCCTCACCAGCCAGAAAAATGCAATATTCTATGTACAACATGTGCTCCTTTGCACTTTGGGGCGTGTTCGCCTTCCACGCCGTCAGAGCACAGAATGACCTCCTGCCGGGAGACAGGGATGCGTGGCAGGGTATGCAGGGCGTCGATGCTTGGCGCCTGCCCTCGAATACAGTCAAGATGGGAGGCAAAGACGGTTCAGGTCAGTAATCTGTCGCTTACCAGATCAAGGCCGGCAATTTATGGCTAACCAATACCTCAGTAACCCTCAAGGGTTCCAACGAGCGCATTCGATGTGGTGTTGTCCCCTATGATAAGGATGGCAATATTTGGATGATTCCGGCCAACGGCAACTTTGCCCAGGTGGGCTATATCTTGCCGCGGGGTGGCTATGATTCGCGCTACGACACTACGCTCGCTGATTGTGTGCTGCGGGAAGCGAAGGAAGAGGGCGGCTTCATCATTGACGTCCATTCTCTGACCCCTCTCGGACGTAGCAACAATGGGGCTGTGTATTGGTACAAAGGCAGCGTGGTGAGGAGGGTCACCCCGACGGAGGGGCGGTCTGAACAGCCGAAGGCATTCAAGCTTAACGACGCGCGCAGGGAGCTGCAAAAGCCGCCTGGGAACCCGAAGAAGAAGGCGGATATGCGGATGGCGCTCCATAACGCGTTCTAAGTTTAAGCAGAAGGAGCGAGGGGGTCCAAGCAGACGGCCTAATAGCCAGGTCGGCCATCAAACGAAGCTGTTGTGATGGGTACCTATTCATCCTCGTTCGGCGTGGAAGAGACCCTGGTTTTCTTGTTTCCTCGGACATACCTTAAGAGGTTACTAAGAGCAAATCACAGCTAGCCACCACCAAACTCGATTTGTTCTCGATAATTACCTCAGCAAAAAGCTTTATTACTCTTTCTCTGCAGTGTTGCTTCCTCTCGCCTCGCCTCGGACCTTGGGGCATATGTTTTTACCCAGGCTGGGCGGTGACCCTCAGATGCGGCGTCTCCGAAATTGCGCAGAGACACTACGCCCACCGGCCGGTGATGCTACTATAGTACATCCGGGCCAAGCCACAATGCCAATCGTTATAGCACCGACCGCGAGGCGCTCACGGTGCTTGATCAAGGAATGCAGAATTTATTCTTGGCTTCTGCAAGTCTCAACGTGGGGTAGCTAACTAATTTCTTTGTTTTCCCGTTTTCCATATATGCGAACCTGCGATACGCCTCGAGGCATGTCATTCCCCCCCCCCCACCAGAACCACCACTGCAATCGCATCTCTGGAGGCGCCTACGTCAGCACAATGCCTATAGTAGCTTATCTGTTTCACCTTGTTGTGATATATTTCCGACGTGGAACTTATCACACGTATATTATCAGTTGCGCGCACGCCCGTTTGCTGATTGAGAGCGGCAGTGCGTCGGAATGATTGGCAATGCCTTTGGCATATTCAGAGTCTCGAAACAATTGGCATTTTGACGCCTTGCTTGTCAATTCCTTAACTCCCCCCCCCACGGACTCGACAAGATTGCTCAACCGCATCCATTCTCAACGCTATTTTCTTTCGTATTCTGCGTCAAACATTCATGGATAGCAGAGACGATCGAGGCTGGTATTTATTTGTTTCGATCGGTGACGTCAGGCAATTTGCAATTCTCACTAAGCACATCACTTGAATCAGTGCAACGTAGGCGCCGACCACATTGCCCCATGGGCTTCTCAGTTGACATCGTGTACGACGACCACAAGATGAGGCTTCTGGAAGGGTTCTGTGTCTAACACTGATTGGGGGGGATTGAAGAAAGGGATAGACTACTTCAGCGAAGGCGCAACCCTCTTCCCTTGCGCTCTCGAGTTCCCGCTCTTCAGCATCTCACCAACCCGCGAAGATGACATGGCAGTGCTCTGAAAGGCAATTTCGACGTCAACGCGCCACCGGTGTACGGAGGGAACACGTAAAGTCTGTACTCGTAACGGTGTGGTTGATGAGGAATCAGGAAATGGGGGCCTAAGAACGACAGGTTGACGCACAACTCAACTACGACGCAGCTTCGCGGGTAAGGCTTTCGTGCGGCTTTTCTGCACCGACCATGATCACGACAGGAACTATTCAGAACGTCCAGGTGCGGCGTCAGCTCAATTGACTGTACTATATGCGCATGACAGAGTCCCGCCATTGAACCGATCTTTGCCAACGCCCCGTTCTCGGTCTCAAAAGTGTTTTGCACTTCACTCCACACACAGGGTCCTGACCTCTGAAAGCGTTGCCTCGAATCTCACCATGACGCGCAAACAATCTCAGGCCGAGCCAACGTCGATCAGAGGTCGCCCTCCTTGCGCCATCCGGCAATACGGAAAATGGACCACTCCTCCCAGAAACCCTTGGCCTTGCCGAGCACCTTCTCGGCGGGACCTGGGGTGCCTACGGCTTGAGGACGAGGCACCTTGCGACCTTTCCCGGCGCTGATGGGCAGGATCTCTTGCTCGACCTCGGCGATTCCGGTACCCCTCAGCACCCCGCCCAAGGAGTCGACGGCCTCGGCAGCGACCCGAGTGACCCGTCTGCCGGGGACACGCAACGAGGTCTCGAAGCCGGCGCGCCTGGTCTCGCCGAGGAACTCTCTCGAGCCGTGCTCATCGGCGAGCTCATAAAAGCGCCAGACCTCGGTCTCGGTATCGCCGTTCCACGAGACGTACACCGTCGTGCCGCCCTCGTTCTCGAACGCCGCGATGGCCGGCTCCTCGGTCGGCAGACCGGTCCAGTTGAACCGGAAGGCGCGGTAGTTCTGCACCGCGACGCCGAGATCCCCCGAGTCCATGTACGCGTGGAAGACGGGCGTGCCGTCGGCCCTGAACTCGGTCACCGCCCCGGAAGAACCCCAGTTCACGAGCGCGTTGCCGCCCGGGAGGATCTGCGTCGAGCCCTGGCTCTTGGACAACAGGCCGTCGGGCGGGTAGAACCCCCGCACGAGCTCGGCCTCCCAGGTGCGGGTGTCGACGCGGATGATCTTGCCGCTGCTGGTCGGCGCCGTGTGCACCTCGCCGCCGCCGCCGTGCTCCGTGCCGTGGGCGCTGTTGTCGTACAGGCTCAGGACCTCCTCGTCGCCGTCCTGGGACAGCCAGCGCGCGTGGTGCTGGAAGCAGAAGTCGACGCCCTCGCCGAGCGCGAACGAGGAGTTGGTGCCCGCCAGACGCCAGATGATGGATCCGTCGGTGCCGTTGATCTTGTGCACGGAGCACGCGTCGCGCGCGGAAACGAGGTAGTTGCCCGCGGCGTCCTTGTCGACGCTGTTGATGTGGAAGTAATCCCACGCGTCGGAGCTGTTGTAGCCCGAACCTGCCTGGCCCGGGTTGATGGGCAAGATGGCCTCTTGTGGTGCGTGAGCAATAGCTATACACACAAAGTGAGGGACGTCTTCTTACCTTCGGGAGTGACATGATCGAGACTGGACCACTCGAAAAGCAATTTGCCAGTAGCAATGTCGAGCTCTGAAAGTCTGTCAGCATCACATTCACCGAGCCCGTCAGGCTTTCGTGGACTCACCCTGGATGATCGCATTGACAATCCACTGCTGTTCAGGCTTCGCTCCCCAAGGCGTCAAGTCTCGGGGAACCGGCTGATAGATCTGGATCAGACCCGTCTCCTCGTTGACGACGTGGAACTCGTGCTTGTCGACAAGCTTGTGGTTTCCGGCCCTCAGCTCCCTGACGGTCTCGTAATGCTGGTCCAGGAACGTGATGTGCCCGTGCCCGTGGCCGTAGCCCGGGTTGTGGTCGCCCTCGAAGCTGAACAGGACGTCTTGTCCGCGCCACCGGGCTGCCTGAAAATTGGTCGACCAGATGCTGTAGATGGCGTAGCCGGACCACACGAGCTCACCGTCGTCGCGGAAGATGTAGGGTCCGGCCTGGCGCGGACCGTGCTGCTCGGTCGGGGTGTCCGGCAGGCCCGCGAACGGAGCGACGAAGAGGTAGCCCTGCTCGACGTCGGCGGTGGCCGGGATGGTGATGTTGAGACGCGGCGGGGCGAGGTCGGGCCGCGTACGGAACTGCCAGTCGGCGGACGCCAGCGGCACCAGGAGCGCCGAGGTGGTGGCGAGGAGGGTGGTCAAATGCTGCTTCATCTTGGAGGTCGGTTGGACCTAGGTGCGTCAGCTTTCCGTTGGGTTACCCATCGTGAAGAATAGGTACATTCACCTTGGTGAAGTACATGAGCCCTATACGTCAAAAAAGATTTCGAGAGAATATCCTCCACTTGTCTGTTTCCCGTGTACTATTTGCAGTGTTGTGGTTGCAAAACTGCTTTGAACATACACGGAAAAGTCAGGAGTTCGTTGAGAGGACCCCCGCCCTTTTCAACTCGACAGACTTCCCCTCATTACAGATCAACATTTGCTACATCACTATCCCTGTGTTTACGGTTGCATCATTAGCGGTGCAAGTAACGCGACCACCTCCTGTAACTTGGATGCAACAAAAGTTGATCCCTGCTTGTCGGCCTGATGCACGTTGTTGCCTTGCATCGGGACATGTCCTACATCGGACACTCGCAACTGGCGGCGGTGTGGTTTGGCAAAGCATGTCTGCCTATACCCCAATTCCACCGTTGAACGTTTGCTGCAAGCTGAAAACTCTCCCGTTGCTTGTTCACAATTAACTCAGGATTCGTAAGCTGGCCTACATCAAGTTTGACCTTGCAGGCTCTCCGGGATGATGTCAATTGGTATTCCTCCAGAAGCCCGGAGGCCGTCCCATGTCCCGCCAACGTGCAGCACTCACTGACAGAATCCTTCGCAGGGTCCACTGATAAACTCAAGGCAAATGGCAATGTAGGGAAGCAATGGCGTGCTAGAGATGCGTATGGTGTGCTGCATATTCTCCATATGAACGAACCAAGGAACCGGCCGTCGTCATCGGCTACCCGACCCGGCACCGAGACACCGAGACGCACGGGCCCCATACGGACACTGTCCGCTGCGGCGACCGCATACCCCGCCGGTTCCCCATCGGCGGATCAAACTGAAGCGAACTTGAAAATTCCTGCTTAGCACATCGTCATTACCGCCTTACCCCGGTCTTTCGAGCCCATCAATGAGAACTTAAAGCGAGCCCGGGGGGAGAGAGACTGCGCGAGGGCTGTGCGTCGATTGCGTGACGGAACCGTGAATTTCTTCGTCATCCTCACCTCTTGAAATCCTTCTCGTTGAACGCACACACACACACACACACACACACACACACACATATCCCCACCTTGAGACTGTCTCACGTTCACGCGGCAACCCCATCCCAGCTGCTGCAGACTTAGGGCTCTGATAATCGGTACCAAATCCGGCATTCCACGAGAGTTCGATAATGACGAATTTCCGGGCTGTGGGGCCCCGCTCCGACGTAGAGTCCCGGTCACCGCCGCCTCCGTACCGGGACACGGACGCAGCCTCCCGCGAAGATCAGCCGTTGCTCCGAGACCCCGGCGCGGCTGTCACGGACGGCGAGACGTGGAAGCCCCCGCCCGGCTTCAGCTGGATCGAACTGGCCATCATGTCCAACGTCTTCCTGTACGGCTTCGACGGGACGATCACGGCGGCCACGTACACCGTCATCAGCTCCGAGTTCGACGCGGCCAACACGGCATCGTGGCTCACGACGTCGTATCTCGTCACCAGCACCGCTTTCCAGCCGTTGTACGGTCGATTCTCGGACGTTTTCGGCCGGAGGATATGTTTCTTCGTCAGTAGCGTCACGTTCGGGCTTGGGTGTCTCGGATGTGGTCTGGCCGGGGATGTGATCCTGTTGAACTGCATGCGCGCGTTGACGGGATTCGGCGGCGGAGGTTTGATGACGATGGGTAAGTACCGTCGCCAGAAGTTCCATCCCTGAAAACGACAGTCGATTGACGGGGGAATCAGCTACTATCGTCAACTCGGACATGATCCCCTTCCGGAAGCGCGGCATGTACCAAGCTCTCCAGAACGGCATGTTCGGTTTTGGCGCCGTCGCAGGCGCCTCTTTTGGCGGCTCCGTGGCCGATCACATTGGCTGGCGCTGGTGTTTCCTCTTGCAGGTGCCCGTCTCCCTCGCGGCGCTTGTGCTCGGCGCCGTCGTCATCAAGAACCCCGAGGGCGGCTTCGACATCGACACGACCGACTTCAAGGCCGTCTGGACCCGTGTCGACGTTTCCGGTGCGCTGCTGCTCGTGACTGCCATCTCGGTGCAGCTCGTCGGCCTGAGCCTGGGCGGCAATGAGCTGCCTTGGGGCAGTCCTGTGGTCATCGGGACTTTGGTCGGCAGCGTGGTGCTGCTTGCCCTGTTCTTGCTCGTGGAGGCGCGGACCAGAGCGATCCCCGTCATCCCGTTGAGGATGCTGAGGGGAAGGCTACCGGTCTTGACTCAGATCTCCAACGTTTGTGCAGGACTGGCGGCGTATGCGGTGCGTTCACCTCAGTCTCTTACGTTCCTTTGAATTGTTATTTTAATGTCGCTAACAACTGATACAGTACCTGTTCATGCTGCCTCTTTTCTTTCAAGTCGTCCTTCTTGATTCCGCGACCACGGCCGGAGCAAGGTTGGCGATCCCTTCGCTGGCGACTCCCCTCGGAGGCCTGGTGGCGGGTATCGTCATGTCACGCTGGGGCAAGCTTGTATGGCTGGTTCGCACCGGAGCTTTCCTGATGCTCTTCGGCAACGGTCTAGTTACGGCTCTGCAGTTCCAAGACAGCAAGTGGAAGTATCTGGTCTACATCTTCCCAGCAAACCTTGGCCAAGGAATCATCTATCCGGCCATTCTTTTCACCACCTTGGCTTCTTTCGATCACGGCGGTAAGTTGAAGCTCACATGTACGGGACGAGAACACAGTCTAACATTAGGGATCTTGTCGCAGACCACGCAGTGTCAGCTTCGACTGTCTACCTGGTCCGTTCTCTGGGCAGCGTCTGGGGCGTTGCAATCACTTCGGCAATCGTCCAGACCACCCTGAGCGTCCGACTCCCCGAAGTCCTCGATAATATCCCTGACAAGTGGAGAGTGAGTCGCGTCATCTGTTTCTATCGCTCTCAAGACACTCTCTGTCCAATACGCTAACATGGCTTTACGTCACAGCTGATTGACGAGATTCGTCATTCTGTAACCGCCCTCAAGAGTCTTCCAGTGGAGGTGCGCCTCCCTGCTCGCCTGGTCTATTACGAGGGTATCCGATATGCTTTCGCGGCGTCCACAGGTTTTGCTGCTATCGCTCTCATTGCGGCACTTTTTGCTAGCCCTCGCGGTCTCCGTAGCACCCACAAGTAAAAGAGGATCACCGCCGGGGTGTATGCAGGCACTCTGGTCACGCCATTTACCAAGTTTCCTAGAATGGCCGTGATCGTGGAACGCAAGATGATGAATGCCGAGATTATTGCCTTGTTGCGCATTCTAGATTTTTAAGATTAGACTGAATTAGACTCAGGATACGATATGGATGGATCGGGGCGTCAAAACAGACGGGTAGACAAAAACCAAGGGTGCTTTTGCAATGAAGTCTCTACAAACGAGTGGAATTTACGGGCATCTAGCGTCCAGAAACAACGCCTGTGTGTCTGCCTCCTTGAGCTCGCGAGTCCGGGACCAGGTTTTGTAGACGATGCAGAGTTCGTACATTCATGTTTGAGCGTTGCAACGTCGAATCCTTCCAAATCTGAAGTTTCCACCTCAAGGCCATGCATGACGTCTCCGACTCCGGCGATTGCGCAACCGCTGTTGCATATCACGAATCGCTGCATCTATCCCGGGCACAGGCGGGACTATTCCGATAATCTAGCGGCCTAAGAGGCGCTGCAGGCCGGCTGCGGTTGTGATTCAGCGAGACGAGAGATAACAATAGTAAATCTCGATACATGCAGTCAATCTATTGATATTGGACGCGTATTATGCATCCAAAGCACTGAATAAACTCCAATTCTGCACTGCCAACCTTTTACGAGTTCGAGAAAACCTGGTCAAGATGTCTTCCAAGGTCTTGGAAAACAGCGGCTCCGAGACCAACATCAACGTCGTCGGCGACGAACTCCCTCCTTCGACCGGCGACGTTCTGGGATCCGTTGAGCCTCATGTGTTTTCGCATCCGAGGCGTGCCGCTCATTGGCAACGGGTTTATGAGGATGCGACTTACGAGGGAAGACACAGGTTTGACACCTCATTGACATGGTCAGCAGAAGAGGAGAAGAGAATCAAGAAGAAGGTACCGCACGATGCCTTTTTTTACTTCTTCCCCCATACCGAGCCTTCACTCCAAATCTCCAATCTACGAGTGCTGATACACCTGCGATCTGTTCGATAGCTCGATTGGAGAATCATGGCTTGGGTCTGGATCATGTTCTCAAGTCTCGATCTAGTTCGCAGAAACATCAATCGAGCTGTCTCTGATAATATGGTGAGCGCGTGACTTTGAATTCATACACGACGCAGCAAAAACTCACACAAAGTTCTCCGATCAGCTCGACGATCTGAACATTAATACCAAGTCAGTCCTCCCTGCCCTGTGTGTGCGAAGTGCTCGTCGCCAACCAATTCACGTGCAGCGACTACAACACCGGGCAAACGATCTATCTCGTTTGCTTCCTCGCTGCTGAGCTTCCTGGAGGCTTGATCAGCAAGAAGGTCGGACCGTTTCGATATACACCCACGATCATCACTATATGGGGTACTCTGTGCGCCCTACAGGCGGTCATGAACAACCGCGCCGGTTTCTGGGCATTCCGAGCAGTGCTGGGGTTCGTCCAGGGAGGGTATGTTGAACACTTCAGGCGAGGATGAGGGGGTATGTTGCTAATATGCCACCCCTCTCACGCCAGCTTTATCCCAGAGATGGTCCTGTATCTCTCCTATTTCTTCAAAAACAACGAGCTACCCATCCGTCTGAGTGTATTCTACACCGTAATTCCCGTAACGCAGATCTACGGCGCGCTGCTCGCTGCCGGCTTCCTCGCTATGAGGGGCATTCACGGATGGGCCGGATGGCAATGGTTGTAAGTCCCACAAAGACTATAAGTCTTTCCCAATAGATCGCAATACATTGGCTCTGATGTCCAAAAAAAGGTTCTTACTTGAAGGTATAATTTGCGTCATCATCGGACTGGCCAGCTTCTTCGTCATGCCTCCTTCCGCCACGGAGCCTGCCCGAGCTTTCAGGCGACCGGACGGGTCGAACAAGTGGTGGACCGAACGCGAGGAGAAGATCCTCGTCAACCGCATCCTCCGCGACGACCCCACGAAAGGCGACATGAACAACCGCACGGCCGTGACGCCTCGGGGCCTCTGGGCGGCGCTCGCGAACCCCGACCTCTGGCCCGTCTTCCTCGTCGGCATCTTCGCCTGGATCCCGTTCCAGCCCACGGCCAACTACTTGTCCCTCATACTGCGCGACATGGGATACTCGGTCCTCGAGTCCAACATGCTGGCCATCCCGAGCTACGCCCTGTTCGCCGTCAACGTTCTCGTGTTCGGCTGGCTCTCCGAGCACTTCAAGGAAAGATCCCTCGTCTCCTCGTGCAGCAACGTCTGGATGCTTCCCTTCTTCGTTGCGCTGGTTGCGATCCCCGAGAGCGCCAGCCCCTGGACCCGGTATGCCCTGCTCACGGGGATCAACTCGATCCCCTACACGCACCCCGTCTTGGTCGGCATGACGAGCCGCAACGCTCGAAGCGTGGGCACTCGCGCGGTGTCTACTGCCGTCTACAACATGACCTACCAGGTAGGCAGCATAGCTGCGGTGAACATCTACCGAGACGAGGACAAGCCGTACTGTAAGTGTTTCTATCCTCCGGGTGGCTTGGTGGCTGAATTTCGAATCCCGCCAGATTATACGGCAAACAAGGCTCTGATTGGTCTTTGTGCGGCGAACATTCTTTTGTTCATTGCTATGAAGCTTTACTACATCTGGCGCAACCGAGTCTTAGAGAGAAAGTTTGCGGAAGCTCCAGAAGCAGAAAAGCAGATTGCCATCGACATGCGGTGATGGAGCCAGGCCCTCCCAGCTGGTGGCTGTTGTCTGCCAGCTGGCGGCTCTGGGAGTCTTCAGCCTCCACGGCCCACTGGGCCAGTAGTTTAGTCTCCCATCATCATCACTGTTTTCACCATTGATCGATCCCATGCTTCCACAGGTCATGAGCCCAGCTTTTTTTTGAGGTTATCTTATACCCAAATTAAGGTTATTTTACCCTTCCTTTTTCTATTATTTTCAATATAAATAAAGTAGCCAAATTGTAATCTTTTTATAGGTTAAAGTTATTATTTACTCTTTACAAGAGTATATTTTCAATATAACTTTTTACTTCATATTGGCTTTATAAGTTTTACTTAGTTATTAATTTTTTTATTTATAATTAATTAATACTAATTAATATTTAATAATTTATTTTATTTCTCTCTTCTCCTCTTTTTTCTTTTTTTTATTTCTATTCTAGTTATACTTATATTTATTCTTATTATAGCTCTTAAATTTAAATTAGTAGTTAGCTAAATTCCTCACTTTAAGAGTAAATCTAATTAATAGGAGTAATATATATTAATAATAGTAAGCTTAAGAGAATAGAAACTTAAGAAGTATATTAATTTAAATATCCTAAGACTTATTAGTATAGAAGTAATTAAGGAATAGGAGCTTAGCTATAATATAACCTATTTATATATTATTACTATTTATAATACTATTTTACTTTAATTAATTAATATTAATTAAAAGGATAATAATAATCCCTATACTTTATAATAGGTATTTAAGAAATATATTTTATAAGTTTTATAAAATACCTTAATTATTATTATTAGTAAATTTAGTAAAATATTTATTAATAATTATAAAACTCTCTATAAGGCTCTAAATTAATACTATTACCTCTATAAGTAAATTAAAACCTTATTTAATAATTTTCCTAATAGTTATTATATAGCCTTATTACTTAACTTCTTTAAGGACTATTTTCCTAATACCTATAAGTACTATATATTAAAGGGCTCTAAAAAACCTACTTAGAATAATATTATAAATACTATTTATACCTTTACTTAGAATAAGAATCAGAAGCAATTCTTTATATTTATTTATAATAATAACTCCTCTAAAAGCCAGCTATTATTATTAATATTATTATTAACTAAATTAAATAGCAAAGAGAGAAAAAAATATAATTACTATAAAGGTCTATATAATACTACTAAATACTACTAGGCTTATTCTAACCTTATTCCCAATTATTATAAGAACTATAATACTCTTATTAAAAAAGCTAATATATATATTTATAATAATAAGTATAAATAGAATTAACCTCATAATTATTTAATTAGAATTAAAACTTCTCTTACTATTATTTAAAGTAATATACTTATAATTATATAAAATACTATATTATTAATAAATTAAGTAATCCTCACTATAACTAATAATAATCTCATTATAAGAAATAATATTATTCTTAATTTAAACTATACTACTACTACCTTTAATAATTTTTATTATTTTATTAGTTATATAGAGAAGAATAATTTAATTCCCTTTATCTTAGCCTCTAATAAAGTAATTAAATTACTTAGAATTAGTATTATTTTCTTCTAAACTTAGAACCCCTCTAACCCTAGTATTATTAATAATTAAATTATTTAGGATATTAAGTTTAACTCTTATACCCCTATTAATCTCCTTAGCCTAGGATCTCTTTAATTCTCTAGTATTAAGTATAATTAGAAAATAATAAGCCTTATTAATATAATCTCTTATAATTAATTAGTATAAGTTAATTGGGTCTCTAATATTTATATTATTAATACTATTAAGAGTAATAATCTCTTTTAAGAAATTATTATAATTCTCTCCTCATTTTAATTAAATTAATAACTTTTACTTAAGTTAATATATTACTAATTTATTTATACCTATTCCTTAAGAGTAATTAAGTCCTATAGATAAATAAGTATTCACTTTATTAAGGTAGAGATTAATAACTTCTTCTATAAATTATATTATTTAAGTAAATTAACTAAAATTATTAATTATAATTCTCCTCTCCCTTTTATTAATATTAATAATAAAATCTACCTTAACTTTATTAAAGTTTTTCTAATTTCCCTTAATAACTATTATTATATTCTTTACTTTATAAATAAGTATAGTGGATATTATTAGATTATTTTTCTTTATAATTATAAGTATACTATAGTTCTCATAGTACTAAAGAAGTAGAATACTAAATTCTTTAATCTTATTAGCTTTTATATAAAGATTTAGGTATTTAATAATACTCTAGAGCTTATTAAAGCCCTTAATAATTCTTACTTTGAGGGTAATTATTATTAAATAATAATTACTTATACTCTATTTATAAATAGCCCCATTAAGAGAGTTAGCTATATTATTATTAAAGGTATTAGAATATAGTTAATTAATATATTCCTTCTAGAGAAGCTTTAGAATTATAGTATAAATTTAATTATTTAAATCCTTAATTTTCTACTAATAGCTTTAAAGGGCTATATTAGCCTATATAAAATTCTTACTTAAGAGCTTAATTTTACTATTAATTAAGAGATTCCTTATATTAAGTATTTCTAAATATTTAAATATAGTATTTATATTTATAAGAAAGGTTCTTATTATTCTATAAGATTTACTAAAATAGAGCCTTATATAATAAAGGGTTATTTTATTAAATATAGATTTCTTTATAATTATATATATAAGGTTTATCTCCCTAATAGAAGAGAGATTATTTACTACTATAATATTTAATTTTATAAAGGAGCTTACTAAATAATTCTCTCCCCCTATTCTAATTTTATTAAGGAGAATATTAATTATAATATAGTCTTTATTAAGCCTACTCTTATTATATAGTACTAATTATCTCAAATTTTATATACTTATACTAAGGAATAATAGTAATTTTATAAGATTAATAAGGTTAAGTAATTAATTAATTTTATAATTCTTCTTCTAAATAAAATTACTATAACCTTAATTAATACTATTAATTTATTTATTAATAATATTTTTATAAATTTTATTAAAAATATAAAAAGTAATTATATTAACCCTAATTTAACTATAATTAATATATAGGAAGTAATAAAATAATTTCTAATTTAGTTCTTTACTAGTGAATATTCTTATTAAATTATAGTTTAAAAGCCCCCTAGTTATTATAAAGAGACTTATAAAGTATATAAATATAAGAAGAAGGCCTTCCTCTCTATTAATATTACTATAATTATTCCTTAATAGTATTATTTAGTAATATTTATATTGTCTCTCTCTTTAAAACTCTCTTAGATGGGATAGTTATTCTGAAGTTCTTTAAAGAGGCCTAGAATTCTCCCTAGTAGAAGGAGTAGAAGTTAGTTTTTAATTATAAAATATAATAATTTATTAATAAGGGAGTTTATAAAATTATAAATTTACTTTATAATACTAAGATCCTCTTAGGTAAGTGGGTTTATAATATTAAAATTAATAAATTTAATAAAATTATAAGATATAAGGCTTATTTTATTATTTATAGTAATTTTAAATAGGGTAATTAATTATTATAAGAGGTTTATATAATTATAGCCTTATTAATTATAATCTACCTCTTTTTTATTATTATTACTTTATTAAATCTTTAATATAAAATTTATAATTTTAATATTATCTTCCTAATTATATTAATTCTAGAGAGAGTTAAGGTTTATATTAAATAATTTACTAATTACTTTACTAATAATAGTAAAGTCTAATTTCTTTATAAAGCTCTTTATAATTATAAAGGGCTGGGCCTAGGCTTATTTAGTTTAAAGGGTATATAAAATACTATTTATTTAGAACTAAGGAGGGAAAAGGGAAGTTTCCCACAATAGATAAAAAGTCTACATATAAGGGGCCCAGCAAGGGCCCACTAGAGAAGCACTAAGTGGGGACTAGGTAAGTAAATATAGGTAAAGCCTAGGCTAATATTATCCGGGTATAGCCTATAATATTACCCCCCTCCCCCCCCTCCTATCCTAGGGGGGGGTAATTACTAAGTTACTATTATTTAATATAATATCCCTATACCTCTCCTTAAATTACTCTAGGGCTACTATTTCTACTATTATAGCTACTAACTCCCATATTAAGTTCACATACCTAACCTACTTTATAAGGGTCTCCCTCTACTACTCTCTACCCACCTAGTAAAACCTTACTACTAGAATATTCTTAACCTCCTATTTAGCCTTATTATTATTATTTATAATAAGAAGTAACTATATATTTACTATAACTTACCTAAATAGGGGGTTATTAATAGCTCTCTAAAAGAAATTTATATAGAACTTTAAGTATATAGAATTTAGTATATTAAATTCTATTATAAAGGGGAATATTACTTATATTACTTTATACTTATAATATAATTAAGAGAGTTTTTTACTTAATTATAGGGATTTATAATTAATTATATTTAACTATACTTTATTACTTACTTAGTACCTCTCTACTAGTAATTACTTTTTATTAATTTAATTCTTAGTTCTCTATTATATAAATACTATTTTTATATAAATAAACTCTATAATTAATTTAATTTAATTAATTAATTACTAGATTATTACCTCCCTACTAAAGAGTACCCTAGTAACCTCCTCTATTACTAGAATTAAGTTAATATAATATTTATATTTTATAAAGAAAAGTATTATTCTAATAAAGTTATATTACTAGTTATAAAGTACTAACTAAATAATAAATAATAAGTCCCCCTAATTATCCTAGAATTAATAAATAAAGGCCCTTAGTATTATTTAAATTTCTTAATTATACTACTTTATATTATTATTTATTTATAAATAGTACCTAGTACTTAATAAATAAGTTATACTTATTAACTTATAAAACTTCTTTTAAAAGTAATTTACTTAATTTAACTCCTTATTACTAATAATAAATTATAATATCCTATAGAAGTAATAATAATAGGTAAAGAATTACTAAGTATAAATTTTAGTCTCTATTATATCTATTTCCTCTAGGGTTAGGGACTTATTTAAATAGTCTATAATAATTTATAAGTAATAACTCTTCTTCCCCTTTATTAGAGGAAAATTAATAATAAAGTTTATAAAAAGGTTAAAATATAATTAATTAAGTACTAAGAGGGACTTTAAAAAACCCATCTTAATTTATTTCTAAATATAAATCCCTCTATATATATTATAATTTCTTATAAATTACTATACTATTTAGGACTACCCTAATTAATAAAACCTCTTACTTATAATCTCTAGGGTATTATTCCTCCCTAAGTAATTTATAATACTAGAGTTATAGAATTCCTATATTAACTTTATTCTAAGCTTATTTAGGGGGTAATTTATATTATTATTACTAGGAATTTATAGTCTCCCCTAAAATACTAGCCTACTTAGAGTATTTATCTTATACTCTATAATTTATACTTTAAAGTAGAGATTTAATAAGAGACTATAGTCCCCCTAGTAAATAATTATATAAACTTACTAGTACTAAGTATTCTTCCTTATAATATAATTTTAGAGTTCCTAGAGGTTAAATCTACTATTAAAAATCTAGGCACTATTAACTCCTATATAACTTACTTAGGGCCTACTAGGTTAAGTATTATTAGGGATAACTTAAATTATTTACCCCTATTATTAATTATTATTCTAGTCCTTAGGGGTATTCTACTTTTAATATAAGAGAGTATTAGGGATTACTACTTAAATATTAAATTAGTACTTAAAATAGAAGTTATATTTAATTAACTCCTTAGCTTATTAACTCTACCTTTCTATAAAATATTACTTTTTTATAAAGTACTTAAGACTCTTATAATTTATAAGTACTTTAAATCTCCTAGTACTTCCTAATTCTACTCTCTATACTCTTAAGTAGAATAATACTATTAAAAGTTCTTTATTATAAATAAGGTAATTATACTTAGTAAGGAAGAGGTATTATAAGTAGAAGGCTACTAGGTACCTAGTACCTTACTTATTTTCCTAAATTAGTATACCTCCTAATATAAAGTTAGAGTAATTTATTTTTATTATTATTAGAGTATTTAAGTTAAATTAATAAAGTACTAGTTTTATTATAAAGAGCTACTTTAATTCCTAGAATACTTACTACTATTTTAATACTTACCTAAAGGGAGTATTCTTCTTTATTAACCTTATTAATAACTCTATAATTATATTATATTAAAGTATAAAAACCTTATAATAATTAATAAACCTAAGAAAACTTTAGACTCTCTTAAGAGTTACTAGGGGGAGTTAGTTAGTAATTATAGCTAATTTCTTAGAATTATAGGAAATACTCTCTCCCATAGTTACTATAAAGTTTATATACTTAACTTTAATAATAAAGAATTTATACTTCTTAGGGTTTAATTATAATTTAGTAATTAAAAGGTAACTAAGTACTTAATAAACTTTATTCTTATAA
Organism: Colletotrichum agaves; assembly: GCA_036785465.1. Taxonomy (NCBI): domain Eukaryota; kingdom Fungi; phylum Ascomycota; class Sordariomycetes; order Glomerellales; family Glomerellaceae; genus Colletotrichum; species Colletotrichum agaves. The sequence goes on along the minus strand of JAXISO010000053.1, from coordinate 111,837 downwards.
TTACTCTAGGATCCACTAGAGTAAATTAGAATATTATTTATATAAGTTATAATAAAGTTATTTAGGAATTAGTAGAGGTAAGTATTAATATATTATTAGAAAGTAATAGGTGCCCTAGTAAGGCTAAAGGGGCAGACTACTTATTTAAATAACCTATACTTTATTTAAAAGACTATCTTTTCCTAATTAACTTTATTAATCCTAATTTTATAAAAGACTATAATTATATTAAGTTTAATATATTATTTTATAATAATTATTTTTTAGAGGGTCTCTAAGATTAAGAGTAGTAAATATTAATTTTTCTTAGTAATAATATTTAGGGCTTAATAATTTATATAGAAATAAATTCCTCCTCCTAGCTTCCTAATAAAGAGTACTAGGGCCCTTATAGTAGAGTTATTAACTTTAATAAAGCCCTTATTTAATAGGTTCTCTAAAGTTTTCTTTAGTATAAAAAGCTCCTCTTTTAATATATTATATAATAGTCCCTAGAGGAGCTCTAGTATATAACTCTTCTTATTTAGAATTAAGGGGATTTTATAATTTATACTAAAGTAAATAGGGGGTAACTAGTAAGCTATATTAAATTAGAATAGGTTAGGGAACTCCTTAAGAATATATACTAATATATAATTCCTAGGGTTAATAGACTTTTTTAGTACTAAGGCCTTCTTAATATTTTTTAGGCTTATAAATATTATTTAGTAAGTAATAGGTACCTCTTTATTAATTTTAGTTATATATTAGTATAAGAAAATAAAGGAATTTATTCCTAATAAGTAAGTTAATTAAATCTCTTAAAGACTTATAAGTTCCTCCTAATACTTTAAATAAGCTATTATACTTATTTTCCTATAGGTTATTTATTAGGCCCTAGTATTATAAATTACCTAGTTATTCTCTATTTAAGGCCTACTAAGGTATAGGAGGGAATAGAGGCCTTTAACTATATAAATATAAACCTTCTATATATACCTATTAATCTCTAGAATTAAAATAATAATTCCCTAAGTATTACTAAGTAATAGCCTAGTAATATATCCCCTTATTTTCCTCTTCCTTTTATTAATAAATAGTAAGTAGAGTTTCTTTATAAAGGAGATATTAATAATAATATATATATTATAATTAGTATTAATTAGTATATAAATAATATAACCTCTATTAATTCTTATTTAAATAATAATTAATTACTAATTACTCTTTTATTCCTATTTTTATTACTCCCTTTATTTTTAAACTTCTATTTAAATTAGCCCTAGTACTTAACTTTATACTAGAGTTACTTTTTTCTTAACTCCTTATTACTTAAGGAGTTATTATTATTTCCTAGGTCCTTATTTATATTATTTATAAGTAATTTAACCTTTAAGACTCTTATAAAGATATTCTTTTTCTAGTTTAAATAATTTTATTAAATATAGCCTACCTTATTATAATTATAGTACTTATAAGAGTCTCTTTAATACTTTAGGTTATTATTAATAGAAAAGAGGGACCCTATAAAGCCCTAGTAATTATATTACTTAGTTATAAAGTTAATTATTATAATATCCCTATTAATATTATAGTTAGTAGTTTTATAGTAGAGTACTAAGTAATAACTAATTAGTTCCTTTATATATTTAAATTTCTATATAATATTCTAGACCTTTATAAATTATTTACTATATTTTATAAGGAGCTCTATAGTAATTAGGAGCTCCTTTAAATAAGGTACTAGGGTAATCTCTAGGAGAAAAATTTAAATTATATTTAATTAATTATATTTATTAATCTCTACTAAGATTTTTTTAAAATAGGGAAAAAAGATAATAAGTCTCTTATTATTCTTCTACTAGAGCCCCTATAATTAAGTTATTACTTAGGGCTAGCTATTTAAATCTAAGTATATTTAATTTAAGTATATTATAAATATATTTAAATTATAAGTACTACTTAGACTCCCTATTATATAAAAGATTTTAATTATTTACTAGGGACTAATATTTAAATAAATATTAATTAGGTATTAATATTTAAAATTATTATTATAAAAGTATTTATTAATTTTAAGTTTAGTTTTTATTTATTAAGTTTAAATTTAGTACTCCCTTTATTTACTTAAGAACTTTAGTGGGAGAAGTAAGGGCTTTTAGTAGTAAATAATTACTAGGGGGGAAATAGAATATTTAGCTACTTATATAATAGGAGTTATAGCTAGTATTAGGGCTAGGGTATTCTCTATTATAGGGAGAGTAGTAGATATAAGTACTTGGGGAGGCACTGGGTAGTTTACTAAGGTAGTAGTATTCCTTCTTACTAATTTATTTATTAACTCTATAATTCTTTAATAGAGAGAACTAATAAAGTATTTTAATTATTATTAAAGTAATTTATCCATAGGAGGGCCTCCTATAGAGATCTTATAGGGGGTATTAGTTCTCTTTATTATATTATTTATTATATTATTTAATAATTCTTATTTATTCTAGGAGCCTAACTTATTAATTAAGTAATTTACTAGTAGGGAGTTATACTTAATTCTATTATTATTTATATAATAAATAAAAACTAAATTCTAAATATATAAAGGGCTAGGCCTAGGCTTATTTAGTTTAAAGGGTATATAAAATACTATTTATTTAGAACTAAGGAGGAAAAAGGGAAGTTTCTTATAATAGATAAAAAGTTTATATATAAGGGGCTTAGTAGGGGCCTACTAGAGGAGTACTAGGTAGGGACTAGGTAAGTAAGTATAGGTAAAGCCTGGGCTAATATTATCTAGGTATAGCCCGTAATAATAGTCTCTATAAAGTCCTAATTTAGTAGTTTTAATTTATTAAATTTAAAATAAAAAATCTTAATTTTACCTTTATTAATAGTAAAGTTTATTTATTTATTAATTATAAAATTAAGGCTTATATTTTTATATATATTAATAATAATATTATTATTACTTTAAATAAGGAGATTATTATTAAAGTATAATAATTACTTTAGAAGGTTTATTCTTTTAAGAATTTTAGAGAAGTAATAATTTACCTTGGATTTTAAATTAATTATAATAAATCCACTAGTAAGATCTTCTTTAATTAAATTAAATATATTAAAATACTCTTTTAATAATTTAGTTATTTTAATTATAACTCTATTAAAACTTTACTCTCTATATTTAATAATCTCCCTACTAAATAGAATAAAAATAAGTATACTTAAAATAAAAAGTAGGAGTATATTAAGTAAACTAGAGACTTTAATTACCTAGTTACTAGTATTAGAGTTAATATAGCTTATATAATTAGTAAACTCTTATAAGTTAATTTAGGCCCCTCTAAGGCCTATTTATATATTATTAAGTACTTCTTTTAATACTTTAAGGGAATTATTTATTTTAGTATTATACTTAGTAGAGTACTTATAATTAATAAATTAGGATTTTATACTATTATAAATACTTCTTTTATTAATAATAAATTATTATGAGTTTTAATTAAAGGATATATTATATTCTTTATTAGAGCCTTTATTACCTAGAAGTTAAAGAAGTAATTCATTATTACTCTTAGTACTATAGAAGTAGAGTTTATTAATTTAACTCTAATTATAATTATACTTAAATAGATTTAGTATTACTTTATATAGTTACTAGATAAGTTTATTAATACTCCTATTATTTTATTTATTAATAGTACTAATGGGTATAATAATATAATGAACTCTCTAAATAAAGTATAAATATATTATATTAATATTTAATATAAATAGATTATATAGGAGGTCTATATTTATTAAATTATTAACTTGAGATTAATTAAAGGCTCTAATATACTAGCTAATAAATTAATAAAGTTATTATTATTATTAAAGTATTAAGACTTTATATAGATATTTAATATAGTGGAGGGATTAGACTAAGAAGGGAATTTTTATATACATAGGACTAGAGAAGAATTAATCCGGGGCCTATAATTAGACTATAAATATAGAGATTATACCTAAAAACTATATATATTTAGTAATTATTTATATTATTAGTTTAAGTTATTTTAAGGCCTTATTTAAGCTATTTTATAGTTATAGTTTGTATTGTTATTATGGCCTGTTATTTGGCCTCATGGCTAGTGGAGTCTGAGAGGGGGTGATGGAGCCAGGCCCTCCCAGCTGGTGGCTGTTGTCTGCCAGCTGGCGGCTCTGGGAGTCTTCAGCCTCCACGGCCCACTGGGCCAGTAGTTTAGTCTCCCATCATCATCACTGTTTTCACCATTGATCGATCCCGTGCTTCCACATGCGGTTTGCTCATTAGGCGAGAGGCTGGGGAGGGGGAAGTAGGCGTTCTAGTGGAGGACGTCGAAAGCCGCATCAGAAACATACTTGTTTGATTCTGTTTGAATGCGAACATCGCTTGATAGCATTAGATTCTCATTCTTCCTATCATCATTGACTTTGATGCGCGTAAAATGCGCGGCTCACTGTCCCACATCGGCTTCAACCCACTCATTCTATTGAATGTGTCCAGATGTTCAATCTTTCCTTCTGTGAAATAGTCATGGCGCTGCTTGATGGCCTGAACCTGAAATACAGATCTTTCTTGCTAGTGAACAAATTGGGGCTCCTCGTGCCAAACGGCTTCTGACGTGGCCAGAACGGCAGCAAAGCTTAACATGAACGTTAGCTGACAAGAATAGCCTCTTATCTCTTCACCCGTTCATCATAAGAGTTGTCATCGACGACGAGACGTTTTGGCACCTCCGCGTTACGGGAAATTGAGGACTTGCAAGACAGAAAGCCGGTCCCGGCTCTACCCGGGCCGGTGCAAGCCGTGCCCCGCCTCCGCTTCATCGGGCCGTTGGTGGCCACCCCGGTCGGAGCGGGGACTACGCCCTTGGGTTGACGCTTTTTCGAGATTCTTCCATCACCACTTAGACGTCTATTTGAGTTGTCAGTATCGGACTTTTCATTCATCAGGTCAGGGAAACAGCACAACCTCAACACATAAAAAGGCAGAAACCACGTATCAGTTTCACGTTCAGCCCCGCACTCTGGCAACAGGATTGAGAGCAATACTCGATCGACATCATTCTCGCGCACACAATTTCTCATTCCTACATTTTGGGGGTAAAACACGGTCGAGATGACCAGCCTCAAAGACTTCCGTGTGTTGACCTTCGACGTCTACGGCACCTTGATCGACTGGGAAGGCGGCATGCTCGCAGCTCTGCAGCCCCTCCTGGACGAGAACGGGCGCGCGGACTTCTCGCGCAAGCACCTTCTGGACGTGTACCACGAGCTTGAGGCCAAGCAACAGAAGGAGACCCCGGACATGCCATATCGCCGACTCGTCGCCGAGATCCACCCCCAGATCGCCGAGAAGCTCGGCCTTGCGGCGCCCGCAGCCGAGGCCTCGAGGGCCTTTGGCGATTCGGTCGGCCGGTGGCCCGCGTTCCCGGACACCGTGGACGCCCTGCGCCGCCTGTCGAGTTTCTACAAGCTCGTCGTCCTCTCCAACGTCGACCGCGAGTCTTTCTCGGAGAGCAACTCGGGGCCCCTCGAGGGCGTCCCCTTTGATCTGGTGATCACTGCTCAGGATGTGGGGTCGTACAAGCCGGATCAGCGCAACTTCAGGTACATGATCCAGAAGGTCAAGGAGAATTTCGGGGTTGAGAAGGATCGGATTTTGCAAACGGCTCAGAGTCAGTTCCATGATCATCACCCCGCAAAGGAGGCTGGCATCAAGTCGTCGTGGATTGTGAGACCTGGCGCGGTGATGGGCAACCGGGATCTAGAGATTTATGATTGGAAATTTGACACTTTGGGTCAGATGGCGGATTCTCTAGAGAAGGAATTGGCGTGAAGGAGGACCTACCACTTGTACAGCTTCAGGTGGATATTGCCGATCGTGAACTTCTGCTCACCAATAGACCTCAATCCTCCGCAGACCAGAGATTATTATTCTCTCGCTTTCGGCTTCGTTCGCGAACTTGCAAAGCTGATTGACTCTCGCAACAAATGATCTTCGGAATGCCAGCACGTCCCGCAGATCGCGGGAAGAAAAAAAAAAACACCAAAACGACTGAGGTCACTTCGTCGCTCTCCGCACCAATGCACCGGCGCAGGACATCTCTCAACGTAAGAATCTCACTCGAGCCATCCAAACACTCCTTGGGCTGGTTATCTAGCCATACGATGCTGATCGACGCCCGGTTTCCGTCATATCTCAACGACCCGCGAACCACCGTCTCCGCCTCGGGGGTGCTGCAAAACTCGCAGAAGGGAACCAAGTTTCTGTTCGGGTGCGCTACGAACGAGTATCCGTCCATGACGTGGGATGTTCTCACCTGAGCCACGAGATTCCCCTGCAAGAAGGAGGCCGAGTTGGACTGTGAGAGCGAAAGCACCGCGTGGGGATCACGAGATTTTGTACTTCAGTGGGTTGTCGGCGCATTCAGGGGCGGGGAGGCCACCGCAATAGGAGTAGAACTCCTTGGCCTGTAGCAAAATCATGAGCCAAGGACTCTACCCATAGAAGGAAAAAGTGATCAACCTTTCCGCCCTTGGCGTGGACTTCTTGATCAATCGTCTTGATGGCAAAGAGATATCGACGCCAGGGTCGACGCCGACCTCGGTCAAAACCGTGATTCCAGCAGCCTTTATCTCGCCCTCCAACTTTCGAATTGCGGATGGGACATGGCTGGTGGGTACGACGTTCGTCTTGCCGTGGATCCCTGCTCTGATGACGGTCGGGTGTTGGACGAACGGAACGAGAGAGATCACGATGTCGTGATGCTGCTACTGTTGGCATGTAGATCGGGGGAGGAGACACCGAGCGAGACGGCAATGGCCCGGGGAGGGGTGGGTTTAAGGTAAGGCTCTGAGCTTTGGTCAGGGTCCAGGAAGCTGTTTATTTATTTGTCAATCTTTCATAACGAGCAGAAATAAAAAACAAATGAACGCACCAAACCGATTTGTATGCTTTTTCTTTCCTCGTTGCGCAGAATGTGACCGACACAAGGCCTCGCGAAGAGGCCGCTTCCGAGGATGAGAATCTTCCTGTCAGACATGTCGGATGGCCCTCTTCTTTTTGAACAGGAGCTGTAAAGTTTTGCGTCCAACGACAAGAAGCGTTAGCCCCTGAGAGCGAATCTCAAGACCAAAGCTATTTTCTCGGTCACGGCTATGGTTTTCACACTGCTGTCTGAAAAGCCGTCAGTCATTCCGCGAGACGATAAATCTGCGTGGCGTGCTATCTGGGATGAATGAATCCGCAGTTACCTGTGAGGACCGCTTTAATTTCCAGTGATAACTATGTAATCGCCGGTGTTGTAGTACCTTTGCGGGGGCGCGTCGGACTCGGAGGCGAGACCGGCGATGAACGGCGGCGCGACGGGGAAACCTGCCTTTGCCGGAGCCCCATCGTGAAACAGCGAGAATTTGGGGGAAGGACGAGCAGGGTAGAACTTATCAGAATCTGGCCCGAAGCCTTAATGTTGGGGCGACAGCCTTGATAGCAGTTGTATTTTTCACCCTCTTTTGCTCCGAAAACTGTGCGACTGCCAGAATACATTCGGCTCAAAATCGGCTTACTACGCAGGACAGAGGGGATTCGACCCATATCAATCGACGACTCGGTGACTTTTTGATGGATTAAGCCAAGGCTAGGAAAGGTTCTTTGTTCATCTGTCTGCTTCTTATCTGCGGTTGGATATCTAGCCAGAGAAGGACTTGGGAGATCCAAGCCGACAGCCGAAATGACGCTAACTACCTGCCTAAAACCTATCTTGTAATTTCTAGGATTTCAATGCCCTTGGCGTGGGCATATTCGTCAAGCATGACCGGAACAGACGCCAGCGGAGTCTAACGAGACGATTGGGAACCGAGAAAAAAAGAGCCAATCCCGCGTTGACGGCCAGGCCGTCCGAACGCAGTGGTCCCACTATCAAAGTTTAGCAGATGCACTTTTGTGACGAGTCGGAAGAGTATTGGAACTTACCTACTTCGTCTCTGACCGGAGATACAGACTATTTGGAGGAAGCACCAGCGGCGGCGGCTTCTGCCTTCTTCTTCTCCCTGAACTCCTGCGCCTCAAGGTAGTCCTTCTCGACCGAAGCCATCGCATCTTTGTAAGACTGGCCCTCTCTGACGAGAACCATTTGTGCCTTCTCGTCCAGGCGTATAGTCTTCACCACCTTGGGCAGACCGCCGTCCCTCCCGTGCGGATAGTACATCTGGACGTGATTGTCCATCAAAGGGCGAGTGATGATGTAAGCGAGAAGCTCGCCCCTGGCCTCGGCGGCGTCCATATCGGCATTCATGATCTCGGTCATGGCGGTGGCGTCCCTGGCCGCTTGGCCGAAGGAGGTAGAGGAGGAAACGGCCTTGATAGCCTCCGTGAGGGCTCCGTAGTCCTCCTTCGTGCCGAGGGCGCCGAAGATGTACTTGTTCTGAGCGAGCCAGTCAAGCTTGGCCTTGACATTGGTGTCGGGCTCATCGGTTCCAGCGTGCTCCTTCTGGAGGCTAGCGAGGCGGCCGATGAAGGTGTCGTTTGCAATCCACTGCTGGATGTCTTTGGGATCCAGGTTGAGGTCAACAACAAGGACGCGGTAGAGGTCGAGAAGGGCGGACTTGTCCTTGATCTGGTAGGCGCGGCCGAAGCGAAATGCGGTGGCCGTCTTGGTATCGACGGGAGGATTGCCGTCGGCGATGGAGGTGCGGAGGATCTCGACCGGGTCGGTGGGATGCTCCTCGTCGTTGGCGGCAGGCTCGTTGGCTTGCCTCTTCTCCACCATGCGCCTCAACTCAGCGTCGACGTGCTTTCTGACGTTCTCACGGGCTGTGTCAACCCACTGCTTCACCGCTTCGGGGCTGGAATCGATAGGCATTTTGTCGAAGAATCGGGCGACCTGTCGATCATATTAGCCGCGATGCAGGGGGGGAAAGCGGCCGAATTCGCGAAAGGGAGACTCACAAGTAGAGGGTGGTGGTGAAGTCTGGGATTTTGAAAGGCGAAGTGGATCGTGGTGGTGGTAAAGACGGAAAGAACGGGACGCGCCTCTGATGAGATGGGCTGGAAGAAATAAGAAACAAAATTAGGCGGGCTTCAGCTTTCAATCGTGGTGATGGCCAAGGCAGTAACGGCTTGTTGCAGACTCATCAAATAAAAGCGGCGTCTTAGGAAGGTGAATGTCAAGCTTCGAATGGCCCACTTGTGTTTGTTTGCTTGTCTCTAGGTGCAGGTGATTACCCGTTTGGGCAAGAGACAAACGGTGAAAAGGATTAACGCATATTGCGGTAGCCGATATGAGCCCAAGGAGATAACCCTCAAGCGACAGGCGACATGTGGCTTCTTAGACGGAATATCGCAGATGTAAAAATGATGGCGAGTTTATATGGAAGAAGTGTTATACAAAAAGCTGTTGGCACAGTCTCTCAGCTTGGCAGGGAAGGGTGTGAAAACGATGCAACTCCAGTCGACCCGAGGATATCACTGCAGTTGGTCCCAGTGTAAGTCAACGACTGATAAAATGGAACATCTCGGATGGGCGATCAACAAGACGTCGATATGCGTGCGCATCGACCCGTCTCGTGAGGATTCATTCAACAGATAGGCAAATGTGTGCAATGAATTGCCGATAACATGTCACCTTGGCCTTCAAACTTCGTTCCACTTGAGCCATGTTGCCTGACAACCAGTCACAGGCATTCTTGTTCAGGCTACGCAACGCGACCGGTTAATACTCTGCACAAGAACCGCGCTGGTGTCACTTAGGTAAAGCTAGACTCCTCGCCCTACCCAAAATGGGAAGTTGATGACACTCTCTTCTGGCACACCCGCTTCCCGATTTGATTGATTTGCAGTCAAGCCGACAGTGTCGAATAGTAGCCCGTTAGACGGTTGACGGTACTCGAGAGTGTGGGGGCATGCAAACCTTGGCATCTTATCATCGACTTCTTGTCAGACGTGCGGCGCCAACGCTTGGAGAAAATAGCAGATTCTTGTGACATCATGACGGATATGGCGTCTTCGCTGAGAGGATCAATAACTGGTGATCGCGAGGCAGTTCAACGAACGGTTGCGTTGGCCGCCTTACAGCCTGAGATGCCCAATCAAGCGCCACTGCAGCCCTGCTCTCGGTGTACGTTTCACCGCCTCGTTAGGTCGCGACTCAAAGAGTGCCTTTGACACGTCGACTAGGCGCACTAGCAAGGGCACCAAGCTAAGCTCCCATGAGGCTCAAGCAGCTCACGGTCCCTTACCTTAATCTTGACTCCATCACACCGAATGTGCTCCAAGCACCTTGGGAGCGCGAAATCTAGCACGTGGTTTCTTGAAGATACCAGATCGAAGTAAATGCGAATGTGAGTTTGGAATATGCTAACTTGGCAGTATTCTCTTCGCCATGTATCCGGCTGGATGATGTAGTGATGTCGATGGACGCTGGTACTCAGTGGCGTTGCTGACCCGGCCGACATATCTTATACCCTGAACCTTGAAACTGGGCTGTTGCAGGGTTGCTACCCTCATGCTTGTCGGCCTCTGTTGGTGGCTAGAATAGAAGCACAAGGGAAAGGATACCTGGCAAGGTGTACTGGGCATGTGGGGTCTGCATTGTTGACTCGATTGGGCCCGGCGTGTCCTCGGCTGAACGTCGCATTTCTCGGTGTGCGCCGTAGCCTGGCTGCTTCATCTTACAATTCAGGTTAGCGATGAGGGAAACCGCCTTGATTACCGGTTCGACACTGACAACGCATCTGAATCCCGGCTACATCTGCTCGAGAAATGAAACAAGGATCGACTTGTCTGGTGGTGGAATTTTCCAGAGGCGCCCCGTTGTTGCATGTCAGGTGTGATGAGACTAGGCTGGCGTTGTAGTGGGTGCCTGAAAGTATTGGATCTTCGAGCCCGGGGATATGTCATGCTGTCTCGGAAAATATTGCCCGTATTTGAGGAAGGGAGCCTGATGGCACACCATCAGCAAGCGGACGGAGGGAGCGAGTTGTTGGAAGGGTGGCGGGCTTGGGATTACTCTTCACCGGCATTTGGGATGCCGACAAATCCGGAGCTGACGGCGCCGATTGCGGCAGCCCTGAGTTCCAAGAATCCGGGACCCACAACAGCAAATGCGAAGGGTCCAGGGTTCATCCGAATTGCTGAAGAATTCGGGATCCTGGACGTATAAACCCTTCAATGGCAACGAGTGGACGTCGTTCCTCGTCCCCGCATGTTCGCCTTGGAGCCGAAAACCACGATCGACAAGTTCGGCGCGGGTGTGGCAATGTCCAAAAGGGCCTTACCTAACCCACTAGGTCTATCCTTGAACAGGGACATAAGCTGGAAGAAGACCGGGAAGCCGCGAGGATTCCCATCGCGGAGTGATCGCGGACGGGGACGGCGAAAACGACGGACCTGCAGAAACTGCAGCCGGGCGCCGTCATTGGATCTTGCAGCGGAATGATCCATAGTCGAGAACTGACGAATCGCGAGCGCTCGAAGGCTGATTCGATGGCTGGCATGACGGCCGAAATGACTGAATACCATTTCGTGATGATTCCAAGAACCATGTAATATTTGGTCACCCTGGCAAGGGATTGTTGCGAGGCGTGAGGCGGACCGTCTGGGGGGGCGGGCGCGCCGTCCGCCTCACTTTTTTGCCTATCTCCTGCAGGCTCACCCCCCTCCCCAACCTTTTGGGTGGAACGCACTCCAGATGGATGGTTCCCGCTTGTTTTGTAAGAAGTCTCGAGACAATGAAGGTATGTGGCGTACGTCCTTGCATGCGCGCATAGCAGGCAGGTCCTAACAACTAAGCAGGAGCGGTGAGGATGCCGACAGCTGGACCCCAAAAAGGCAAGACAGCACTTCTTGTCTTGCGCTTCCATAGTGCAATAATATGACTTGGACACTCGTAATCACCACTTGGATGCAGCGTGGGAGGACCGACAGGCCGAGGTGGTCGCATACGTAGTTGGCGAAGATAAATACCGTCTTCGTCCTCCTGATCACCATCATACAAGAACAGCTTGCGCCATCCTGTCCTTCCCGGGTTACCGGACCGACAGATCATCTCCTTTATGTCCAAACAATAGCCATTGCCATGCCTTCGTCATCAGAGATGAACAGATACTGGATTCCGCGGTTGGACATCCACAAGAAGATCATCACCCAAGAGCTCCCATATTACCTGGGCCCGGATGCAACTGTCAGACCGTACACAAACGAGGTGTGAACATCTCAACCACGGTGCTCGAGACGCCTCTCACAGCATCAACAGGGCGAGGATGGATTCCTCATTACCACTCCAGGCCCTTGCCTGACAGATGTGAGCATTTCATAGGATGTCATACGACCTACACGAATTGTGCAGGTCGCTAACCATCAATGCTGGTCTAGGAACAGATCGACGATATCTGCAGAAAGTCCAAAGAAATGTGGGAGCGACAGGCTGCAATCAAGTCGCAAGAAGCCGACAAGCCCCTCAAGAGGCCGCTTCATCAACCAGTGGTAATATCTCGAGGGTCGAACGACTCGTCGCGAAGGAGACACGAGGCTCACCGGAGCCACGAGCGACATCGACGTTACGACGATAGCCGACGCGAGTGAAGTTCAACGGTTCAGTGGAGCCGACGATACTGATCCAGGTTTCAGATTTTTTTCCCCCCGAATCTCAGCACACAAACGACCGAGGCGTTACAGGCGGCGGGGTGAGCCCTTTCGTGCATAACGGCAGGAAGTGGTGGGATTCCACGATTCGAGGCGAGACCAGATGCAATGAAGGTCTTGTTGCTGGTGAGGGGTTGATTCATTCCATTCGTGTGGCCTGGTGGCCGCAGCGGACAGTGGATCCGACCGGACTTTCAAGGTCTTTGACTGGTTGGGCAACAGGCGAACGAAGCGGTATCACTAGTCTGCCTCATTGGGACGGACATGGCTATGTGTCCCAGGCTCATCCAGAAACAGGCTGCCATCTGGCCGTTTTGGGGTCCAATGGTAAAGGCCAAAACATCCGGCATTGTCTGGCCATTGCTCCTAAGAGGTATGTGTATGCGGATTTGTTGCAAAAGGCGCACCGCGAAGTGCAGCACCGACGGATGCGACCAGCTAGCTTTTCGTCCCATATACCCAATAGGCGTGCGCATTGCATTTCCCGAATAGACATCATGCATCGGAGCTGAGCCAAAGTATCGTTGAAGACCAGCGGGATCGCACGTGTTCTCCCCTAGGATGCCCGATCGTTAGGACTTTCCGAAGATATGCGATGATCGAGGCCCTTGTTCGGTCCGTGTCGGCCTCAAATCTTGAGACCTGCATCCATCCATGCTCAGACAGTAAACGTCCTCATCTAATGGCGATAATTCTGGTGACCAGAAACAACCAATCGGCAACGTAAGACTGGCCAGTAAAGATGGTGACAAGAATGCTGCCTTGACACGTCTGCTTGTTCATGCCGTGGGGAAGGCCCATGTTGACATGTCTTCAAGCCAAGTTGATGGTTTGCTTCTGTCTTACTAGAGCGTCGATGACATCCTCAAGCGGATTCTTTTATCGTGTCTTACCAAAGCTAGCTTCGTACCGCTGAAGATTCAGAGGCCCGGCAGGCCAGAGAAGCAGCGCCTGTATGGCCACGTGTTGCGGACGGCGGCTCCTCCCTTTGGCCCGCGTTCCCGGAGGAGCAGGTTTGACATAGCCAACCACGGTCACCCACTCGCCGATACGTGTTTGGTCAGAATTGATGGTCCCGAGAAGAAGATCCACGTCGACAAATGCCTTGACGTTGGGCCCCTGAGGGAAGTCGTGTTCCAAAGTAAGCACTGCCGTTTCCGTCGAGTACGAGGTAACACTGGAGTCAGGTCAGCGGACAGAACGACAATGATCACGGGGAATTTCCTGGTGAGACGAGTTCAATTGGACTTCGTTGCGTGTGGCCAAGGTAAGGGGGCGTCTCACCATCCTAGAAACCGAACCTTGTCACCCGGTGATTTAGTCGACAAGTCAGACAAGAGACAGAGCCGGTTGGGCAGTGGACCTCTCGACATTCTTGATATGGTTGTTAGTCCAGCGGTGGTCCTACAGATAGCATTTTGCGCTCCGAGATATCATCTTCCGCAAACTCTCAATATCCGCAGGGTCAAGTAGATAAAGAGCCGTTGAAGTTGACGTATTGTTAGTTAAGACAAAAATGAAAAGACTGCGTTCCACGATTCCTGCCTTTTTCAGTTGTTGAACCCAGGGAACCCCTGTCTCTGGCGCGCACATCGACGCTGAGAGGTAGATTATATAAGCAGAAAACTTTAATAAGGCGATAGTCTCGGAGAAGGATCACGTGCCTACTGGTCATCTGACCGGTTGAGCCACGGCTAAATCAGGCGGGCATTGTTGCTGGGCAAGCACCGTCATCGCCGCCCACTAAACGGTAACGCTAGGCCAGTCGGAAGCTTGCATCACTGCCTACGTACCTCGATCCTATCTCTCAGCCTTCTTTCTGCCCATCGACCCCGCGACATCTCGACCTGCTGCCCGCGAGTGCTTCGTCGCACGATCTAGAGCCTCATTTATCCAAGCCCCACAGTACACTTCACCGTCTCTGCGGTTCGTTGACGACGCCTAGTGCTCACTTGCGTCCCGTCTCGGTACCCCGCCATCAAACTTCGGTTGACTGCCACGCAACCGATCATTACGCCTGCCTTCGACCGATATCTGCCTGCGCACATCCTCAAACGACTCGACTCGCTCGAACACCCCTATTCGCTATAGTCCAACCCGAGAACCGCCAAGCAAACATCATCATGTCTGGTGTCTGGGGCTGGTTTGGCGGCGGCGGCGGCGCCAAGAAGAAGAATGATGCCAAAGATGCGATCCTTGGCTTGCGGGTTCAGCTTGATATGCTGCAAAAAAGGGAAAAGCACTTGCAAACTTTGATGGACGAGCAAGATGCTATTGCAAGGAAGAATGTCAACACCAACAAGAACGGTGCGTAGTCTGAGCGATATATTGCGTAGGGCGAGTGCTGACAATTCGTCCCGGTAGCCGCCAAGGCTGCTTTGCGCCGCAAAAAGGGCCACGAACACAGTTTGGAGCAGACGATCTCCCAAATCACGACACTGGAATCCCAGATCAACGCTATCGAGTCGGCAAATATCAACCGCGAGACGCTGATGGCTATGGAGAAGGCCGGCCAGGCGATGAAGGGCATCCACGGCAAGCTCACGGTCGAAAAGGTGGACCAAACCATGTACGTACCCAAAGTTCAGCCTCTAAACCTTTGTGGGACGAGAACTAACAACGCCATCGTAGGGAGGATCTTCGAGAACAGAATGCGCTCAGCGAAGAGATTGTCAACGCCATCACAACGGGCCAGACGGACAACATCATCGACGAGGACCTAGAAGACGAGCTGGAGCAGATGCAGCAGGAGCAGTTGGACGAGCAAATGATCAGCACTGGATCGGTGCCTGTATCGGACGCTGTCCACCGCATGCCCGCTGCGGCAAACGGAGAACGTAAGGCATCCTTACCATCTTTGTCTGACCTAGATCGCAGAGCTAACGCATATTGTCCAGTCAAAGGCAAGGCGGTCGCCGAAGAGGACGACGAGGAAGCAGAACTCCGCAAGTTACAGGCGGAGATGGCCATGTAAGGGGCCCAAGACTTCTGAAAATCCTACGGGGATGGTCGAGAGCGGAGGCGTAGCATTCCTGGTTTGGAATGGGGCTGCGGGAGGCACCCATTGAACTGTGGCGCGCTTTAGGGGTAAGAATTGCAAGGCGAACGGCCCCCTCCCCAAGGGAAGTGGATGCTGCATGACACAACTCTGGGCAAACAAGTGCCTGCGCGCTTGGAGACAGGCGCTCTGCGTCGACAAAGCTCTTGGCGCAGCCCTCGTTCACATGCTTTTTCAGCCTTCAAGTAGACCCTTTCCCACGAGACCTGTATACCGGCGTTGGCGTTTTGGGGCACTTGGGTGCTATTCGATGGGAATCTCGCGGTTGTGGAGGCTGATAGGAGTTTGACAAGTTTTTTTTTCTGCGCCGCCGGAGGTTACTTTACAGTCTACGTCTACGTCCAAGTCTTCCATAGAACACATATTGAACATTGTCGAGAAGCTAGAAAACGGTGTACAGCAACACAATATCATGATTTTCAAGAGTTGGAGGCCACACAGGTTTGCTTGGCTCGTGCGCCGGAGATGGCAGCCGTAATGCAGCGGCGTCTGGTCCGGTGTATGGCGGGCGCGAGACATCAACGGCGGTCCGCCTGAAGTCGTTGGCTCGGGCAATGGTCCCACTTGACCGGGACCGGGGACAGAAGCCAATACTCATGTGCCTATGCACACCGCCAGTCGCCATGATCACTTCCTCCGTCATGGTAAGGTATTCGGTGGGTGTTGAAGTGGCAGTGAGTTGGAGGCCCGGACCCCCAAGTCATGGTCATGGTCTCCGTGAGAGGGCGGGGCTTCACTATATTGGATGATGCATCGTTAGTTGAGTCTGAGATATTGGAAGTGATGAGCTCCTTGTCATCTCGATGACACTGTGGAAGAAAATGAGGCTTCGCGCTTCGTCAATGCAATAATTGTTAGGGATGGCCGCCGGCAGCCAGTAAGTTGAGGCGGCTGGTGTGGTGGTTGGCATCTCAATAGAAGTGGGCGGTGGGAGATGAGGTTGAAGTATACCTTAGTACAGCTCCAGCTGAGTTTACGTGGTGACGGGGATTCCGATACTTCCGTCTTATCAGTATCCACCTAGGATGTTTATTAGGGCACCTAAAGACAGGCACAATAGGGTACCTACCTACCTTACTGGCGGACGTGACACAGTGGCCAGTGCGTCCTTCCAGAACCGCGAAACCATCTTCCTGGAAAAATGTCGAAGGATCAAGGGTTCAAAGTCGCAAACTCTATTTCTTTTCTGCCTTGGAAACACCCAGGGAAGGTCACTCTTTCGCATAAACAACAATACACCTCGCGATCGAGCAACTTTACCGCCATCACCAGCGCGCTACAGCACCCAAAATCGCCAGCCCCCTTCGTCGCCTTGTGTTCCCTACAATCAATCACAAACTCGATATTAGCTTCCTTGAGTGCTTCATCCTTTATCAGCCCAGCTGACAACGACTTGCTATCCACTTCTGCTACGCAGCTGGACAATCCTCGTCGACCTCGCGGTCCGGTAATTGGGCAGAAGTTGGTACAACCCAGCCATGTCGTTTTCCGTTGTACTGTCAGCGCCCGACCAGAACTCCGCGCCCAACCGACCTCCCAGTTTCGACTTTGGCGGCCCATCGCTTCTCCCTCGCGTTTGATCAAGTCGGCTTCTGGCAAGGCATCAGTAGCACCAATGGGGCTACTTGAGCCAGACTGAGCTACTGCACCTCTCACACACCGATGTTCGGGAGGAGCCATGTCGTTACCTCAGCCATCCGTCGCCAAAATCCGGCCCAACATCAGCCGCCAACCTCACCAGTGACTTTTGACGGCTCTGCATCTGGCTCTGGCCAAATCTTTCCGTCCAACCCGCACCTCCATGGCTTCCGAGAGTTCCTTTTCCAAGGAAGCTAGGCTTGCTGACATGGCCACGCCGGACTCGCTGCTCTTCCATCCTGTTCATAAGCCTTCAGGTTCTTGAATTGGGAGACTGAGAGCTCACAGCTGTACCTTCGTCTACAATCCGCTACAAGCCGCCGCCCAACCCCACCATTGCGACTGTCGGTGCCACAGTCACTGTCACCACCGTCACACCCGCCCCTCTTGCCAGCCTGCGGTCCGGCCTCTACTGCATGGATCTTCACAGGCGAGCCTCAACCAGGCGAGCCACGTTGCACGTCGCTGACCGGGGTTTTAATGGCCGATGAGAGACAACCCGCGCTTTTTTGCCTTCCGAACTCCACAGGTACAACACGCCTGCGTCGAGAATAGAGGGAGCTGCCCTACTGCTGATACCAGGCGCTTTCACAGAATCACGCACGCAACGTCCCTCGACGTGCCATCTAACTGCATGTAGCCAACCCGCAGGTTCTCCGTCGTCCACCCTCCTTCCCCTCGAACAACGGATGACAGCCCAGTCGATTCGGGGTGCCCTCCCTTGTGATTCCAGGAACCACTCTTCCGTCGGCAACCGTTTCCTGATGTCCTGACAGGCACCATGGAGCCGTCGACAAGGATCACCTGGCACCAGTGGGCCGGCCCATCAAGCGTCCCTGTTCCTATTTCCCGATATGTACAGCTGCGCTGGGCCAGACATCGACGACCAGCGCAGCACCGCAAATATTAGCTCATCATCGCTATGTGGAAAACCCCACGAGAGAAATCAGAAACAACCGGGAATACCCTAAACTTCTTTGGGGCAACTTCCCACGTCTGAAAGGTCTAGGATTGCCTATCACGGCCTCATGTCTTGAATCGAATCCTTCTTCTTCTTGTTTCTTAGCCCTTGTCTCTTGGCTTCAGAACAAGACACGGGAGACCACGCACCACCGTTCCAAAACTCGACTCGGAGCCGAACCGTAACGGTAGACGTTGAGAGGTCTGTTTGGAGAAAAGGGTACTTGATAGCATACAGATACGAGAAAGGAAAACGGCGGACGAATCACGACGAAAAGGGATAAGGCCGCAAGAATTAAGACCGCATTATCCTGGCAGAATCACCGATATTCATGCCCGTCTCTACATGCTGCTCGTCATGTTATGCCGGTCCGCCGCTCCGTCCCAATTGCATCGTCGTTGGGCAGCCATCATCCCTCCTTCGCCTTGTTCTTTCAATCCGTCCGATGTTCACCTCCTTCATGTCTTGCCTGTCTCCCATCACATCATCCATTCCATCACTTAAGCTCCCTCGAACATCCCCAAGGGCCGCAACCCCCTGTTCGACTTCAACCCAATTGCGACGTGGCGCCAGTGCTCCTCCCGCCTCACTCGAGCCAATGGCTCCCGAGCACGACGATTGATCACTTGGACTCTCGAGATTGCCCCATTCTGGTTCCATTGGTTGGGACGACGTGGGGAACGCCTGCGTCAGGGACCCTTTGCTCCCGCGCCCTGTACCCTGCCGTCAGCCAGTGATGCTTGTGATGTTTGACACCTCTGGGGAAGCTCACCCCTGCTTTCTCGATAATCTATCTTTTTTTTCTCCTTCCCTCCCACTGCTCGGCCCAGTTGTGCGATCCCGGGGTGTCGTGGACAGCTCGCATCTCGTCATCCTGGTCTTTTATTTCCCAACTCGATCCATTGTCAAGCCGAGACAACAGACCTGCTGCTTCCCGGTCAAAATCAACATCAATAACACACTCTTGTCTGTGTACACAGCTACCGCCGTCTCATAGGTGACCAAAGATACCAATCTGTACTTGCATTTGAGTTTCGCTATACCCGCCCAAGGGACTCGAACTTCTCACTCCGGTTTGGGCACCGCACAAAGACACCAAGTTCTACTGAGAAACCCGAAAGAATCCCAAAACAACCCAATCTCACTCACATACTCTCCCCGAGGCCAATCATCAAAGTCTGCACCACGGACAACGTCAGACCATCCTTCCCCTGAACTAGCATTGATCATCTCGGACCAGGCAAGGACACCCAGTCTCGAGAGGTCCCGGAAGCATGAGTTCGAAAGATAGCGTCGACTACTGCCCCTACCGGGCGAACCTTCATTGGGGCCAAGTCCAGACACAAGACTTCTCCAACGTCAAGTACTTCCATGCCTCGGACTCGGAGCTGGAAAATGGTGAGCTACTTGCAGGTACTTTCAAGTCTCGCATATTGTCTAACTCTGTTTAATTTCCAGAAGGCGATGTATACGCCAATGGGGTGACATATCCCTCGCAGCCACCTCAGACAAGTAGCAAAAAGCACAAGAAGAAGAGCAGCAAAAAGGACAAGAAAGCTGCTGCTTCTTCTTCTTCTTCTTCTTCTCCTTCTGCTCAGATCTACGACCAAGTCCCATCATCCTACGAATTCCCTTCAATAACAGAAGCCCCTCAAGAGAACGTCATTGCCGAGGTCGAGTGGGCGCCGACAAGCTCCAAGAAAGACAAGAAGAAGAAGAAAAAGAAGGGACAGAAGGAGGAACCTGTCGCTACTCCTCCTCCGCCGCCGCCCGTCGAGCCAGAACAAAATCTGGAATTGGAACCAGAACCAGAACCGGAACCCGAACCCGAACTTGAGCCCGAGCCGATAATCGAGGAAGAAACCGTCGTCCAAGACCCGCCCTCTTCTCCCAAGCCGAAAAAGCCTGCGAAGGAGACCGTCAAGGAATCCTCCAAAGACTCCAAGAGCAAGAAAGACAAGAAAAAGGACAAGAAGAAAAAGAAGAAGTCCGTCAAGGACCTAGAGCCTGAGGCGGTCGACGGCACCAACTCAGCTCAACCTCAACCTCCACCGCCTCCTCCCCCTCCCCCTCCCGCTGCGGAGGAAGCCAAGCCGACAATGGAGGACGAGCCGGTCGCCCCGCCGCCTGAGGTTGTAGTCGAGAGCAAGGAGGATAGCCCCGCTGTCGATCCTGCTCCGGCTACCGATCACAGCGTCGGGGAGCCTCCGGGCGATATTAAGGGCGACTCAAGCGACGCAGTTGCTGCCGGAGCCGCTGTCGCCGTCGCTGCTGGCGCCGGTGCCGCCGTTTTGGCATCTGATGCTGATTCCTCAGAGAAACAAGACGCCCCAGTCGCCGTCGAAGAGGCACCTGCCTTGGAAGAGCCACCAACGGAGTCAATCCAGGACACGGCACCGACCGAGATCGACGAAAACCCAGACACACCCACTATCGTCGAAGAGGCACCTCCTTCAGAAGAGCCACCAAC
The DNA here is from genome assembly GCA_036785465.1 of Colletotrichum agaves. Classification (NCBI taxonomy): domain Eukaryota; kingdom Fungi; phylum Ascomycota; class Sordariomycetes; order Glomerellales; family Glomerellaceae; genus Colletotrichum; species Colletotrichum agaves. Next base: position 91,070 of record JAXISO010000053.1, on the reverse strand, counting down.
ACAGCCGGTCCAGGACACAGCACCGGCCGAGAAAGACGAAAACCCAGACACACCCGCTGTCGCCGAAGAGGCAACTCCTTCAGAAGAGCCACCAAAGCCAGTCCAGGACACAGCACTGGCCGAGAAAGACGAAAACCCGGACACACCCGCTGTCGCCGAAGAGGCAACTCCTTCAGAAGAGCCACCAGAGCCAGTCCAGGACACAGCACCAGCCAAGAAAGACGAAAACCCAGACACACCCGCTGTCGCCGAAGAGACACCTCCTTCAGAAGAGCCACCAGAGCCAGTCCAGGACACAGCACCAGCAGAGCAAGACACAGCTTCCGCTGTCACTCAAGAGGTACCTCTCGCGGAAGAGCCACCCTCAGAACCTGTTCAGGACACGGCACCGGCCGAGACAGACAAAAGTCCAGACGCCCCAGCGCAACAGCCTCCACCAGAAGACGAGCCGGCTACGCTTGATGCGCCTGGAGATCTCTCACCTGCCGAAGCGACGTCTGATCTCCCAGAGCAGGTGGCAAGCGAAGACGGAGAGAACCCAGCTCCTGCGTCAGATGCTGATGGAACTGACCACACTCCTGGGGAGGACAAGCCCGAAGGTGCTCCTTCGAGCGACGACTCTCCGCCAATCGCCAATTCTGGGAAAAATCAAGACAAGTGTACACCACCCACGGTCGCTGTCGAAGAGGCCAGTGAGCCCTCGGTAGACGCTCAGCCTGAGGACCAAGGCTCGATTGAGGTAGCAGAGGAGCCCAACGAGCCTCCCATTCAGGAGGCACCATCCGACGAAGTCGTACAAGCGGTTCCAACACCTGCTGAGCCTGGTAGTGGACCGCCCACCGAGGATGCCCCGACCGGCGATACTTCAGGCGGTAAGCCCGAGATCAGTCCTACGTCTACAAATGATGCAGTACTTCCTGAGTCTGCCGAGAACAAAGATGATAAGTCAGTTCCCGAGCCAGCTCTTGCGGCATCCATAGACGAGAACAATGACAGTCCCGCCGCCGCTCCCGATGAATCTACAGAGACCACGGAGAGCGCGCCGATCGTCACTGAGACTCCCGAGAAGACCGATGAGGTTAACGACAAATCGGCATGCGAGCAAGGTCCTACCGAATCTACAATGGTAAATGACGACAGTCCAGCCCCTGTCGAATCTGCAGAGACCACTGAGAGCGCGCCAGTTGCCCCTGAGGCCTCTGACCCTGTCGAGGTACAGGAGGACAGTCCCGACGCCGCCCCCGATGAATTTACAGAGACAACGGATAGCGCGCCAATTGTCACTGAGGCCTCAGAGCAACCTAGTGAGGTACAAGAGGAAGACGCTGCTCCCGCTGAATCTGCAGACAAAACAGAGGGCACGCCAATCGTCCCTGAGATTCTGGAGCAACCTGACAAGGTGAATAACGACAGTCAGGCTCATGCCGAGTCTATAGAAACAACGGAGAGCACACCAACTGCGCCTGAGGCTCCGGAAGTAGCAGAACCTCCTAGCCAGTCTGAGGAGCCGTCTCAGGACAGCCCAAGTTCAGCTGAAGTCCCTGAGGAGAATGAGGATACACCATCATCTGTCAAGGCTGTGGATGCAGTCGATCAAAGCCAGCAAATCGAGCAACCGGACCATGAAGCTGTCCCTCAGCCAGAGGCTGAAGAAAGCGACCCGGGCCAGCCAAGCGATGTTGCTGGAGATGCACCGAGTGAAGAAACTGTCGCTCAGGAGCCTTCAAGCGAGATCTCCGACGATCAACCCGTAGTTGCAACAACCCCCGAGAGCGCTGCAGAGGAGAAGCCAGACGAGCAGCAACCCAAAGAGACGGACGACGCGCAAGTCAATCCTGGACGTTCTGAGGAAATCGACGCAAATTTTGTGAACGCGAACGAGCAACCTGTGGCTGAGACTCAAGAAAGCATTCCCAAGGAAACTACCAAGGAACGTGTCCTTGATGAAGGTACACCAGAGGAAGCTCTCGAGGAGAGCATGCCTAAGGAGGACTCATCGGAGCATCCTGCACAGACCGACCCTCCGTCAAGCGATGACCAAGACGAACAAGCTCGTCTTGAACAGACGCAGTCGGACGCACCTGAAAGCTCACCGCCTGCTGATATTAGCGATAGCAAGCCGGTTGAGGAGCCCAATCCCGAGCCGCCTGCCGATCTCGAGAGTGGCGAGCAAGAAGCGGTTCAAGCATCGCCGACGCAAGAGCCTGCACAAGCACAAGACACCATCTCAGATCCTCCGCAGCTAGACAATATAGAAGAGGCTGAGAAGGACAATGCAGGCGAGACGGAGCAGCTTGCCACGTTGGAAAATGTTGAACCTGAGGCAGCCAGCGACGTCTTGGACCATGAAGTGGAAGAGAGCGACAAATCTACTCTTCAGCAAGCCGTTGCACCCCAAGAGCAGTCTTCTGAAATTGATCCTGCTGGCGTTGAACAAGAGGCCCAGGCAGCTCCAGTTGAGGAATCAACGGACCAAGGCACCCAGGTCACCGACCCTGCTGGTGAAGTTGAACCAGAGCCCCAGGCAACTCTAGCTGAGGAGTCGCCAAGCCAAGACACAAAGGCCAGCAACCCTCCTGAAGTTGAGCCAGAGCCCCAGACAACTCCAGTTGAGGAGCCGACAAGTCAAGAGACCCAAATCACCGACCCTTCTTCTGGTGAAACTGTAAGCCAGGCCGAACCGGCCGTGGACACTGTGGTTCAAGATGCTCCTGAATCGGCGGACGAGGTGCCTTCCGAGCCTCTCGAACCAGCTGAGGCGCAGTCGGAGTCGATTCCGTTACAAGAGGACAGCGGGAAGTCAGACGAGCCCGTTAACTCCAACCCGGAGCCAGCCACTGGTGCGGAAATGGGCGAACAACCTCCGCCAACCCAGCAGGAGGGCGAAAACGGTAGCGAGGCTGTTCCGACGGCTGTCCAGGAAGATGCGAACAACCAGCCACCTGAGGACAGCGGCAAGTCCGAGGCCCCAGCCAAGGTTCCAGAACCGGAAGTGACGCAGTCTTTAGATGAGCCTAAGGAGGAAGACGATGGCGCAAAGACTCCTGGAAACGACGATGACGCCAACGCATCAAGTACCGAGGTTGATGGCGAGAACTCCAAGCCAGACGGGTGTCCGAATTCAGAGGCCAACGAAGACGGTCAGAAAGACGCATCATTGTCAGCAGAAGGTATGGATCAGTACGAAATGATTAGCGATGGCAAAGCATACACATTCGCGGGAACGAGCCAGGTTCCAGGAATCCATGATATCAAGACAGAAATAGAAGCTGCGAATGAACCCGATGCCAGGCCGGACAGCCACGAGGATGTAAGCCCTGAAGATCAAGCCGGTACTGGAGAGGCCGAAATCATCCCTCCTGCCACCGACAACATCGAAAACGAAGTGGAAAGTACTCCCGCCAAGGCCGATGATGAGCCTGCTGAAGATCTCTCTGCAGACACGGCCAGTGTCGAAAATGACACCGAAAAGACTCCTGCTGAGGTCGAGGATAAGGCTACTGAAGATGCTCCCGCCAGCATGGACAGCATCGAAAACCAGGTCAAAGTTACGCCCGCTGAGGCTGATAATGCGGCAACTCAAGATACCCCTGCAGGCACGGCCAATGTCGAAGATGACACCGAAAAGACTCCTGCTGAGGTCGAGGATAAGGCTACTGAAGATCCTCCCGCCAGCACGGACAGCATCGAAAACCAGGTCGAAGTTACTCCTGCTGAGGCTGATAATGCGGCAACTCAAGATACCCCTTCCGACACGGCGGGTATCGAAAACGAGGTGGAAAGCACTCCCGCTGAGGTCGAGGATGGGGCTACTCAAGATTCCCCCGCCGACACGAACAGCAGCGATCCAGTCCAAGAGCTTGCTGCGGAAAATGTCGAAGCCCCTTTTGAGTCCGATCCCGCTATTGACAAATCTGAGACCTCTCCGGAGACTCAGGCCATTGATGGAGAGACCTTGGCTGATAGCCAGCCCGAGGACTCCGCACCAGCCTTGGAAGAACAAGCTCCACCGGAAGCTGAGGGAGAAAACAACGATTCAGGCCCAGAACAAACAGCACCTGCTCAATTCCAAGAGCTCGACTCCGACAACCCTCCGCCAGCTTCAGACAGAGGGGAAAGCTCGGATCCCCCGCAAGAAGACACAGAAATGCCGGCAGACAATGTCGCCGAGGCGCCGACCCTGTCCGAGGCAACTGGCAATGTGGAGGATTCCGTGGACCCCGAGGAAGCTCCATCCAGCCAAGAAGCAGAAATTCCACCTGCTGCAGCTGCCGGTCAACAGGTCGAACCTGGAGAGAGTCCAGCTGGCGGTGCGGAGCCCGTTGAAGAGACTGCCAACATTGGTGAACAAGCACAGCCGGATGCCACTGAGATTGAGGACACGCCACAGGTTGATGAAACGCCACAGCCCGATTCACAACTAGAAGCTGAGAAGCCTGCTGGAGATCCCAACAGCGTCGAAGAAAAGCAGCCCGACGTCACGGAGGTTGAGGACATGCCACAATCCGATTCTCAACCAGAAGCGCAGCAATCAGATCCTCAGCCGAGTTCAGAGGCCACCGATGGCACCGAGATCGAACAGGCCGACTCTCAGCTTCAAGAAAATGCCAGCAAAGTCGCAAACGCACCTGCTTTCGAAGCGGCGCAGACAGATGCAACTCAGACGGACGGGGTTCCATCGGGAGAACCAGATGCGCCGGCCCAGCCATCCCAGGACGCCAACAACGAGCAGCCCCCTCAACCCGACGCTCAGGCAGCAGACGAGACCAAGGAAAGCGAAGAAGCTTCTGAGGCAATTGTTGACGACGGTGTCAAAGAAGAACAAGGACTTCCCGAACAGTCTACTGGGTCAGCTGAGCCAGAGAATCCTCTAACGAATTCTGAGGACGCGCAGCAGCCAGAGGATGAAGGTATTGTCGATTCAAACAAAGCACAAGAGATTGACGATAAGGCAAACTCTGAGCCCTCGCCCGATCAGGCTGAAGCGGAGGTTAAGCCGGAGGCCCTCGTTAGCCAAGGTGACCAGCCGAGCCAGGACGCCAATGACGTAACAGAAGTATCACAATCCGACTCGCAGCCAGCGGACGAGACAAGCAAGAGCGAAGAAACTGCCGCGCCAAGTACCGAGCTTGCTGTTGACGAGACTGAAAAGGACAAAACTGCTGAGGAGCCCATTGCGTCCGCCGAACCTCCGGCTACGGACGACAAGTCAGCCACTGCGGACGAACAACCACTCAATGATGCTATCGTCGAAGAGGATACGCCCTCTGATCCTCCCGTTACGGAGGAGCAGCCGGCCGTTTCCCCTATCGTCGACCAAGGTGAAAAGCCCAGCGAATCTCCTGCACCAAACGATGAGGCTGCTGTTGCGGAGGAGCAGCCAGCCGACTCTCCCGTCGTCGAGCAGGATGAAGAGCCCAGCGAATCTCCTGTACCGAACGAGGAAGCCCTGGTTCTTCCATCAGCGGACGAAACTTCCGAAGACAAGGAGGCAGAACCAGTCACTGAGGTCGAAGACAGCGAGCCCGCACCTACCGCTGCCGAGGAGAATGCCAGTGAATCCATCGTCGTCGACGAACAGCCTAATCAGCCTGCCACAACGCAGGAGCCAAATGAGGCCCGCGTAGTCGAGGAAGAAGGGGCGGCCCCAGCTGCAGCAGAGCAGCCCATTGTTGAGAAAAATGCCGATGAACCCGAACCCACTGTCGTCGACGAAGAGCCTAGCCAGCCTGCCACGATGGAGGAGCTAAGTGAGGCCCAAAACTTCGAAGAAGAAGGGGTTGCCCCAGCTGCAGAGGAGCAACCCGCTGAGCCTGCTGCCGAGCCTAGCAGTAATACTGCCCCAGAAGTCCCTGAAGCACAGATTAGCGAGGAAAAGACCACGGATCAGCAGCTTGACTCTAACGACCCATCTCCAGCGCCGGAAGAAATCACAGAAAACAAGGAGATAGAACCAACCTCTGAGGCTCAGGAGACCAAGCTGGAAACATCTGCTGCTGAGGAGAGGCTAGACGAACAGCCTAGCCAGCCTGTCACGAATGAGAAACCAAATGAAACTCCAGTCATCGATGAAAACCCGCTTGCTCAAGACCCTATCGAAGAGCCACCAGTCGAGGAGCTACCAGTCGAGGAGACACCAGTTGAAGAGACACCAGTTGAAGAGCAACCCGTCGAAGAGACACCAGTTGAAGAGACACCAGTTGAAGAGACACCAGTTGAAGAGACACCAGTTGAAGAGAAACCCATCAACGAGCAACCCGTCGAAGAGCAACCCGTCGAAGAGCAACCCGTTGAAGAGACACCCGTCGAAGAGACACCAGTTGAAGAGCAACCCGTCGAAGAGCAGCTCGAGCAGGCTGTGCAAGAGCCTGTCACTGAGGAGAAAGCTGACGAGGCCGCAGAGGAGAGCCATGCCCCTGAACTTGCCGCGGGAGTCGCTGCCGCAGCTGCTGCCGCCGTCGTGGCTAGTCAATCTCTGCCTGAGGGTGAGCAGACAAGATCGTTGGATGTAGAGGAGAGCAAAGACACAGTTGGGCCAATTGCTGGTGAAGAGAAAACAGGTGAGGATGCCTTTCCTTCCAAAACCCCCGATGGAGACACACAGGAAGGACAGGCAGGAAACAACCCGGAGGACGGAGACCAGGACACCCAGGAAAAACCAGACGTTACAAGCGAGATCCCCGAGGACGATGTTTTGCCCGAGCCAGAAAAAGGTGTTGAGGAGGATAACATAGCGACGAGCGACGAGAATGCCCTCGTACCGGAGCCAGAGGAGTGCGAGAAAATATCATCACCAGAAGATGAAGATTCGAAGCAGGATGCCGAGCCTATCGACACCACTGCTACAGAGGAGGTTTCCGAAAGCGCCCCTGGAGACGATGTCCCGACCACTGTCGACGCCGAGCCAAGTCCCGAGCCAGAAGAGCAAGCACAGCGCCCCGTTGAGGAGGTTGCCATAGATCAACCTCAAGCTTCCGAACCTGTGGACGAGACCATGTCACGTCGAGGATCTTCAGACAAACTCACGCAAACTCTTGACAATAATCCTCTTCCACAGTCTGTCACTCTGACGGGACAAAAAGGACAGGACATGGACGTGGATGCCAACTTCACACCGGTAGAAAAAGAAGGCTTTTCAGACCAAGGAACTCAAACAGACAGCTCAGTCTGGGGTCTGAGGCCTCCTACACCGGCAGTGGTCCTTCCTGACTTGAGCGATCCTACTTCCCCGGCCTCCAAGCAAAAGCAAAAGGCTCTCAAGCGGCAACGCAAGATCTCAGTTGCTCAAGCCGAAGAACTTGTGGCGGCGGCAGTGGTCATTTACGCTACGGCCCAGGCTCTCGGTCCGCCAAACAGTCCATCATCCCGGTCTTTGGTCAAGGCGATGCCAAGCTTCGAAGAGCAGATGAAGATGAAGCCAAAGAAGGATCGGCCATTTTTCTCGAGGGTTCTACCAAGCCTTCTTTCCAGACGCAGGAGTACTACCACTACGGGAGCGGACACCTTCGATGAAATTGATGCTAACCAGTTTGCAGAAAAGAAAGAAGCAGAGTCTCGCGAAAAGCACCGTAGACACCGCCACCATTCCTCCTCGTATTCGAGTCGCATCCGGAGCGAAGAGGAAAGCCGCGATCGCAACCGACGCTACTCATCGCACTCTGGTCACTCCCATCGAAGACACCGGGCAGACAGCGAAAGATCCCATCGTTCCCGTGAGACAGCACCCAGCACCCCGCCGAGGACTCCGAAGAAACAAGACAGTGGATTCTCGGACAGTCCGCAGAGTGCTTCCCAGCGCCACCATCGCAGCGAAAGGAGCAGCCGCTCTGGACGCACACCCGAGGAGAAACATGCTCATGAGAGGAGCGAAAGGAGCAGCCGCTCTGGACGCACACCCGAAGAGCAACTTGCTCATGAGAGGCGCAAAGAAGAGCGGCGACTTGCACGACAGAGCCAGCGCGAGCGAGAAGCTGAAGCCGAGCGGGAGCAACGTGATCAGGAGAGGGAGAGGGAGAGAGAGAGGGATAGGGAGAGGGAGAGAGAGAGGGATAGGGAGAGGGAGAGGGAGAGGGGGAGAGAGAGAGAGAGAGAGAGGGAGAGAGAGAGGGAGAGGGAGAGGGAGAGGGAGAGACGCAGGGAGAAGGAGCGTCAGCGCGAAAGAGAGCGCGAAAGAGAGCGCGAGCATGAAGAGATAGATCGAAGTCGCCACAAACGCAAGGAGCCAGAGGCGGTCCCCAAGCCAGAGGAGTCGGTTGAACGCAGTCGTCGCCGCTCTCGTCGCCACAGCACATCGGAATACCGACCCGAGTGGACATCCAGCAGGAGGGAGCCCAGAGAAGCCTCGCTAGACAAGAACGAAAAGAAGAAGTTCTTCAGCGTCAAGAACACGGAAGGTGTGGTTTCATCGACAACGCCTCCCCGGGGCCCTCCCCCTTTCAAGGACGACTTGCCTATGGATGACGACGCAGGACAAGCGGATGCTGCGGCCTCTCGCGACATTCCCAAGCGGTCAAGCACGACACGCTCCAGGCACCACGTCCGCCGTTCCGAGGACGGCACAGCCAAGCTGCACAAAACGCGTGACAAGGTTGCTGAAGACGCAAGAAGTGCGGCAGAAAAGGACAAGCCCCGCTCCAAGCATTCTCACTCGGACGATTCGCGTCGCAGGGCTCGTGAAGACGAGAGGAGGAGAACCAGGGACTTCGAGAAAGAGAAGGATAAAGAGAAGGAAAAGAGTGGATTCAAAGGCATCTTCAAGCGATTGTTTAATTAATCATTCATCGACGTCTCGTAGCGATGCTACGACTATGATCTATACGCGGACGAGATGATTGCATTTACGGAACGGCAAGATTGTATGGATATTTTGATTTCAGGGCGATGCTTTGGGGCGTTATGATTTCAGGGTTTTCACAACGCGCCCATGTCTAATGATCTAATGGCTTCATTGTTAATGTGTTAAGAGACCAATACATCTGTTAAGACTCGATTTTGCAACTTGCCTCAAATGCCATCTCATCGTTGCAATGCAAACTCCCAGTGCACGTGGATCGTCACAGTCATGTGTTAGTCATCGCACTGATGACTAGTCGAGGACGCTGGTGCTTGTCGACAGTTTCATTCTTGGCGTTGACTATAAAGTTTACTGAAAGCAAGTAATTAAGTCACCGAACCATGCTTAAACCATCCATGTTTCCATGCGGGTCCTCCCGTAAACTCAGCGACTCTGCACCACCTTCGCCAGCATCTCAAAGGTTAGTGTGGCATGGGTCCCACTGTTACCAGGGTTATAGGTAGAAAAAGCGGCTGGGCAGTAACAGTCCTGGCAAATACCGAGCCGGTGAAAAGTCGACTCCGAGGCCGAAGGACACCATGAATGAAGCCATTATCAACTGAAGTATTTTCGGCTTTAGTCGCCACGATATGTCAACATTAAGGAGAAATGAGACCGGGAATGACCAGGCCATCTTTTATATAAAAAAAAAAAAAAATTTGACCCGTTTTGATCCAATTGTTCCGCCGACGCCAGAGAGCTGATCCGGCATCATGCTCGCTGCATTGTCCGCCTACCTCTCACCTGCGCCGGGTGCCGGGCCCGGCTGGCCTTTAAGCGAGACCGGTTATGCATCCCCGGCCCCAAGCACCGAACACGGCCCCAGCCAGAAGGCGGATATCTGAACTTGAAGCGCCGCAGCCAAGATTTTCTCTCGAGTTCTAAGGTTGATTGCATGGACGCTAGCTTTATCTTGATGACTGAGCGGCTGCCAAGTTCCCCGGATTCTCGATGACTTGGGGTGCACATGAGGGGGCGCTTCCGAACTGGAGATTCGGGATCGGTTCCCATTGCAGAATGGGCAGACTTCCATCATACCAGCGACCGCTTCAGGGACGCCGGCTAGAAGAGAGCCTCGAGCTGGGGATGGCGAGACGCCGAGCGATGTTGAATTCTGTGGGTTGCGATGCTAGCGGTTGATGCTCCCCCCCACCCCGCGCGCGCGTATTCTGCTGGGACGTGTCATTGGGCTCCCCCTTTATGACTCGGGGAGGCAACACGGATGGAGCGCTGCAGGTAGGCAAGCAAATATCGCCAGATGAGTTCCTCGCATGCAGAGGTCACCATCGACCTTCATCACGTACTACAGGCGTAGGTTATAGCATTTTTCCCGAGTCTGAAATACCTGCACGAATTGAGTTTGGCAGCTTAAGAGGGACTCCAGACAGCAGGTTTCAATTCGGGGGACCTCAAGTCGGGTCGGCGAGAAAAGATAGCGAGTTGTTCGGAATAAGACGTGCAGATACTGATCCAACGGATGGAGTCTCTCTGTGTTGGGTGCCCAAGTATCTATCTCGGGTCTTTGGGATCCCCGTCCCTCCTTGAGTGTATATTGCTAAGGGTGCAATACTACAACAGAGCGGAAACATCGTTGTCGTCGTCGTCGCCGTTGTTCTCTTCGCCATTGCAGCTCCGACGGTGAACTCGTGATACCAGCCATCTCCCCACAGACGAGGAACTCCAGGGTTATGTCTGGAGGAGGTTGCAATAGTGCTGGGGGTCGTCGACAGTCTAGATGGAGGCTCAGCGCCCTGACCACCGGGGCTAGGAGATTTAAGGCTTAGCGTCATGCAGGGCGGGAGACGGCACTTGTCTTAGTGTAAAGGTTCGTGAGTATGCTTGATGAGCAGAAGCTCCCATGATTCCCCATGGCGGGCTCGGGCGGTCATTCGCGGGAAGAGCATCGACATGGTGTATTCGCTGGGCCTCCGGAGTCCGGACGGGCTCGAATTGCGTACGTAGTCCCCGGCTCCCTGCAAGTTGAATGTGGGGGCGAAAAGGAAATCCTGATTGGAGCAGGGATGTTGACCAGGCCTCATCGCGGCGATGTGGGAGCTGGGATCTAGGAGCTTTGGCCGATGTGGTGTGCCTGGTTGGTTGTGCCTAACAAGACTCAGGAGACAGATGAAGATGGACATTTAGCGGGCTGGTCGACGAGTCTTGGCTTGCGCCTCACGTAGCAAGATGCTGCAGGTGAGATAGTGTAGCAGCGCCTCAAAAGCGGTTCCTCCGTTTCTCGATAAGACGCGGATACGGGATTTGCCAGGGGTTAAGGGGCACGAGGGAACCCTCGAGGCTAGCGCTGGGGTCGGTTGGTATTCTCGTCTGCAGTCTGCGCGAACATGTATTCTTCGCCGTCGATTCTGGGATATTCTGCGTGTATCTCAGTCGAGGTTGGCTGGATCGTTGGTGGTGACGTGCAGACGGAAGGAAACAAGGCACCTGACCAGGCAAGGACCGTACCTTACACTAAGAAAACAGCATCAGCGCGGCGCCTCAAACCCCTGTCCCCTGGATCGGCCGCGCAAGCCTCATCTCTGTCTGGGTGCAACCGCTTTTAGCAGCCCCAACGTGGCCCTCAAGCAAGGACAGCAAGGACAGCAAGGGCTCCCTATCGATTTGTGGAACAACAATGTGTGGAAACATTTAGAGCTGGAGGTAATTACATGTCCTTGCAAGGGCTCCAGGACGAGCCGGTACACGCACAGATGATGGCGAGATTGAAGTCTATTGACCGAGCTTTACTGATTCGGGAATTAAAGTCTTGTCTGCAATTCGGGCATCGCATTAACACAGTCGCTCGTAAGTGCCCCTCACTACACGAGGTATCCTGTCCTTACCTTCGCTATCGAGATCCTGCGGGAGATCCGGCCGTCGGCGAGCCAGGTTTTCTTTTCGTCCCATGTCCGCCTTCCTGCACCCCTAATCGATTGCCAAGAGTGCCGGCGCCGACGGGATATGAGTTTTCGTGGTGAGAGTCATATCGACGAACATTACGAGGATGACGAAAACCTCGACCATCGAAACAACTCCGTGACAGCGGGGGAGTTCGACTCATGTTTGCAACACATTGGACTATCTGCGACGTAACCGTTGCATCGACCATCAGTGGGTATGGGAATTGGATAGCAATTGTGGTCTGGCACGACCGAGCTACACGCGGGGAACAGACGCGGATGCAAACATCAAATACAAATCCCACCACCGTTGGACGGTCGACGTTGCCTCCTCCGAGTCAGAGGCTCGATAGGGTTGCGAACGGAACGACATCGGAGATATTTTTTTTCTCCTTTGACTGCTTGGAGTGCCTAGCTAGGCTGCAACCTAGTGGCTTGTGCTTTTCACGCTGTTGGAGCAGTCTCCTCGTCCCCTTTTCCATACTACAGTACATTGTACCTCCCCCCGGTTCCGTCCCAACCGCCATCATCTTCCATACCCGTTGTGACGCGCCCGCCCCACATCGAACGGTTTTCTCTTTGGACCCGTTGCATTGGATGACGTTGACCATGGTCAACTATGGCCCGGGGTGAGCGCCGCACCGCCGGCATGGCAGGATACCCTTGCCAAGGAACCTCTTCTCGGCCGGGCTGGTCAGCGGAGGAACGTCACGGATTCGGCCATTTTCACCACCTTCGATCCGTTTTGAGCATCCTTCACGAATCTCTGCTTGCCCACTTTCTTAGCTTCAACTCTTATCACCGTCAACGTTTCCTCAACGCACCGTACCCGCCGATAGGCATTCCGCGTATTTCTTGGCATTCGGAGCGTTGCGATTGGGCAGCAACTCTCTGCCCACTTGAGTGCTAATTGTTGTTGAGGCTCTACTATTATGGACTGGCTCTTAACTCGTTCTCCTTCAGTCATTGGATATTTCCTGATACAGATGTAAGCGGACTGATAGTCCTCTTCTAACTCCCGGTTCAAGGGAGGGCCGGCCAGAGTAGACGTCAAAATCATCCGTTTTTCCGTCGTCTCTATTTGGGATTATCCATCGGAGAAGAAACAAAGGAGGGCTACAGGGGTATGGTCTTGGCTTTCCGCGGGCCAAATGCAGCCACGCAGAAGAACGTTTCGATAGTTAGATGCTGGCTGTCAGGAGTAGTACTACGCGTCAGCCAGTTTAAACGTTCTATGGAGAACTGGCTATGATAGTAAGCGCATCGTTTGGTCTGAAATCGACTAAGCTTGTGTGGCCCGGGCTTGGGATCAATGACAACCTCTCTCCCCTTTCGCCATCTTTTCCTATTTGCTGCAATCACCGCATCTATACATCTCCTAGCCGCCTGAACTTCACACATCCAAGATGGGTCAAGAAATTGGGCCGCTAACAAACAGGCCGCGAGCTAGTACGATAAGACCAGCAGCGCCTATGCAATCTACATGCAGGTCATCCATATTGGTCAGGGGTGACAGGTGGCTCGGCGGATATGGCAAGCGATTCTCCGTCGTCTACTCGGTAGCAAAAGAGCAACATTCGCGCAAGGACCTGGCGCTCTTGGCGGCTGACTTGGATTCCATCGTCGACATGGGTGGCACTTCTCGTATAGCTTCGATGCTCGATGTTTTCGCGTCTGCCATCATGGAGCCTGTCGTTGCCGGCCCGGCACGACATCGTGGCCGAAGGCCGAACAATCCGCCTTCTCTCGTCAACCCGACCACTGATCATGGCTGTCCATATGGGAACGAAACCTTCGAGTTAGGGGTGATGGGCCTCTCGCCCCCGAACTAGGTCTTCAGAGCGCAACATCGAGGTTACGCTGAGATCTGTGCTTGCGAGTTCGTGTCGGGGTATCTGGTCCTCGTTTAGCAAGCCGAAGTTGGCGAGACCATGGTATCTCGTCGATGTCATGATCGGATGTCGAATTGTATAAAGACAACTCAAGTCTCCCGACTGCTGAGCTTCTCTCTTATCACCATTACTCAGCTTCATCAAGCCTGATCCTTCTTCGCTTTTGCCTTCATTCGTTTTTTGGTAACTTGTCTCTTTCTTTAGACAGTCTTACTGGACATCCTTTCGTTTCTACACTCGTTACTTAGAAACATCAACCATCATGTACAAGGGCTCGCTCAAAAGCTCGCTCTTGGGGTGCGCTGCACTCCTCTTTCCGGTTTTGACCTCCGCCGCTCCTTGGTCCTTCTTCAACGACATTGAAAAGCGTCAGGGTTGTGTCTTTGACTCTGCCGCCAACCCTTCTTGCTGGGATGGAACTTACGACCTCCAGACCAACTGGTATGAGGAGGCGCCTAACACTGGTGTCGTTCGCGAGTACTGGTTCGATATCACCAACACCACCGCCGCTCCCGACGGTGTTGAGCGTATGATTCTGGCCGTCAACGGATCCGTGCCTGGCCCGACCATCATTGCTGACTGGGGTGACACTGTCGGTAAGCTTATCTTTGCAATGACTTGTCTGATTCGCCAACTTAACAGACAATTTACAGTCGTCCATTTGAGGAACTCTATGGAGAACAACGGAACTTCTATTCACTTCCACGGCATCCGCCAGAACTACACCAACGAGGCTGGTAAGTCTCCCGGGGAACGGAAGGTACAAAGAGAATGACACTGACGCATTACCTGTAGACGGTGTTGCCTCCATCACGCAGTGCCCGACTGCTCCCGGCGACTCTATCACTTATACCTGGCACGCATCCCAGTACGGATCTTCTTGGTACCACAGCCACTTCGCTCTTCAGGCCTGGTTAGTCTACAATCCCCTTCCTCGAAACCCCCACATCTAACCGTCTTGAAGGAATGGTGTGTTCGGCGGTATGATTGTGAATGGCCCTGCCTCCGCCCCTTACGATGAGGACCTAGGCACCATTATCCTCAGCGACTGGTTCCACCAGACCAGCGACGAGCTGTACATGGCGGCTGCCACAAGCGGCCCGCCCCGCGCTAACACTGGTCTCATCAACGGCACCGGCATGTACAACGGCACCGGTTCCCGCTTCACTACCAACTTCGAGGCTGGCAAGACCTACCGCATGCGCCTTTTGAACGCTGCCATCGACACCCACTGGAAGTTCATGATCGACAACCACACTCTCGAGGTTATTGCCGCCGACTTCGTCCCCATGAACCCATTCAACGCCTCCGACGTCTCCATCGGTATCGGCCAGCGCTACGACGTTCTCGTCAAGGCCAACCAGAACATCGACAACTACTGGCTGCGCGCCATCCCTCAGCTCGCCTGCTCTGATAACGAGAACACTCTCGACATCAAGGGCATTGTTCGCTACGACTCTTCTTCGACAGCCGACCCCACTGGCGACGTCCCTACCTACACGGACACCTGCGAGGACGAGCCCATGTCTAGTCTGGTTCCTATCGTCGCGCTTGAGGCCGGCGAGCAGACCTACGATGACACCCTCACTGTCGGGCTGCAGGTCGTCAGTAGCCAGTTCAAGTGGACTCTGGACAATAGCAGTTTCCTCTCTGACTGGGGCCACCCGAGTGAGTTGTTCCAGCCACCCCTGACTTGACCAAGTCGTCACTAATAAAAAAACGACAGCTCTTGAGCAGGTCATCGAAGGCAATGATACCTACTCTACCCAGCAGAACATTGTCCACCTCGACGAGGCCAACGTCTGGGTCCACTTCATCATCCAGAACCCTCTCGGTGTCACTCATCCCATCCATCTTCACGGCCACGACTTCTGGGTTCTCGGCCAGGGTTCTGGCACCTACGACTCTTCCATTTCTCTGCAGACCGTCAATGCTCCCCGCCGCGACGTCGCGATGCTGCCCGCATCTGGCTACCTCGTCATTGGCTTCTACACTGACAACCCGGGTGTCTGGCTCATGCACTGCCACGTAAGTCCACCGTCTTGCCACAGCCACAAGGCCTCAACTAACGGTAAAGACAGATCGGCTGGCACACTTCCCTTGGCCTCGCTCTCCAGCTCATTGAGCGTCCCAACGATGTTCCTGCCATCACCAACACCGACACCCTCAACAGCACTTGCGCCAACTGGAACGCTTACGCTCTCGAGGATTCCGTTCACCAGGAGGACTCTGGTATCTAAGCCCACTTCGCCGTCTTGCGACGATGACGTGAACATTTCTCATGTGACTATTTCCCTATGAGTGTGGTATAACCTGGGGTGGCTCTGTAACGAGCAATATGGATAACAGCACGCTAGCGCACAATATTCTTGCTTATTGTACATAGTAATTATAATGCCAAGCCTGTCATTTGCGATCAGTAGTTTTTTCAAAAAAACTTCTCACGCTCTCTCAACACGACTTGCACATGGATGATCAGCCATGTAGTTCACGTGCTCAATTAGAGAAAGGTCGGCCCATTCGACGTTGGCTAAGCTCTCAAGCCACAAGTCTGGGCGATGCCTTGGACCAAGGCTTAGCAACCCTCCGTTGTCGAGTTTCGAGCCATCGGTGGTTTTGGCCGAATTTTGCGGAGAAAAGATGTGGTCATAGTCGGTTCCTGCCGCCCCGGCTCCCCTGCGGTGGATCCCCGCCTTAGCCAGCAGCCGGGACAATCACAAATTGGCCGAAATGCAAGCCGTGTCGTCATTGTTTTAACGGGGGGGGGAGGAGTTCGTCCCGTTGCTTTTTTTGGTTTTAAGGTTTAGTGCCTCCTCCATCGCAAAATCCGACAATTGCAATCTCAAGAAACAAAGTTCCAACAGTTCGAAAACATCAATTTCTTGGTCCACGGTGCCCTCCCCTTATTTCTTTTTTTCGTCTTCTTTTGGTCCCCCACGTGTTTTGTCCTTGGCCAAGTCGGAGTTACTCCGCATTACCCCAGATGCTTCCCCCGCACACTTGCCCCGGATTTCGTGGGCGGTGTGTTATCCTCTACCCTTTTTCCGTTTTGTGTTGGGAGGGGGATTGGAGCATTGCACGTCTTTGGCATTTTGTTTTTCTTTTTTCGCGATGGCCTCCTTTCCTGATTGTAAGCTTAAGCCCGAGAACGAGAACGACGCGCGCTTGGCGTCTCCGTGAGTGAAGCACAGCTGCGTGCCGACCCGTCATTGAGGTTATCCGCTCCGGCGGTGGTTTGCGCTATCTCGTCAGCATGCGTCTAACGTACCCA
The DNA here is from genome assembly GCA_036785465.1 of Colletotrichum agaves. Classification (NCBI taxonomy): domain Eukaryota; kingdom Fungi; phylum Ascomycota; class Sordariomycetes; order Glomerellales; family Glomerellaceae; genus Colletotrichum; species Colletotrichum agaves. The sequence goes on along the minus strand of JAXISO010000053.1, from coordinate 74,177 downwards.
GCTGCCATCTGCCGGTTCAAGGTCATTTATACGCGGCACGGTATATCTTGGGTAGGTAGGCTTTTGCCACGCCTTAAAACAGCACGACACGATCTTTCAATTGGCCACCCGCGTATGAGCATGGGGGTGTGGTTGGTCGGGCTGGTGAAAGCAGAAAAAGATTGACATTATCGGCTGAGGGGGGTGGCAGACGAGGTGGTAGTCGCACCGGATCCTGAATGGCTGTTCCAGTAAGCTACCCCACGGGGGAGGGACGGTGATCACCCCGACTTGGGTAAGAGCTGGGACGAAACCGAACCGAACGATTGCCCGAACCCCCCCTTCCATGTCCTCTGGATGCTCTCCTTTTCCGCGCGGAAGCCGTCAAGGCTCGACGGCGGAGTTAAAGAGGATCATGTCCGCTCCTCAATTCGTGACGTTTGAGTCCCATTGAAAAGCTCTCTTCCGCGCGCGCGTATGAGGTGTTGTGTCAAGCACTTCTCGATCCGGCGCAATCGATACCTCTACTCCCCTCCAGCATCAGCGACTTGTCCTGAGCGGATGACTTGACCTGGCCACCGGAAACCCCATCCCCAAAGAACAATGACAGACGCGAAGCCGACGGAGGTCGACCACATCTCACTACATGATGGCCAGCAGTCCAACGATATCGATGACACGGCTCCCAAGACCTCGATCGAGGCCGAGGCTCAGTGGAGGGGACTCCAGCCGCCGCCGGTTGTGGCGGCCATGAGCCATGAGTATCGCGCCGCTCTGGAGAAGAAACTCAGACGCCGGATCGATTTGCGCCTGCTTCCGATGACTGTCGTCTGTTACATCCTGTGGGTCATCCCTCCTCAACGCGGGAATCGGCCAGCGTGACTCCCATTTGCTAACAAACCCCCAGAAACTACATTGACAGGAACAACATCGCGGCGGCACGTCTGGCTGGTCTGGAGCGGGATCTCAACCTGGATCCCGACTCGAACCAGTTCCAGACCGCTGTGAGTATCTTGTTCGTGGGATACCTGCTCATGCAGGTGCCTTCGAACTTGTTCCTCAACAAGATTGGAAAGCCGGCAATCTACCTTCCTACATGCGTACGTCGCTTCCTATGAAGAGACTCCAAGCTTTCTTGCAATTGAACACTGAGCTGACCGATTCTTTTTCTTGGTAGATGGTCATCTGGGGCATCATCTCCGCCGCAACGGCAGCTTGCCACAACTATGCCGGCCTCCTGGTCGTCCGGTTTGTTTTGGGTTTCGTGGAAGCAGCATATTTCCCCGTGAGTACCCTATTCCGAATCGAAGTTTAGTTTTGCAGCTGACTTTTGACTTGCTAGGGATGTCTCTACTATCTCAGCTGTTGGTATACTCGCGAGGAGCTCGGCCTGCGCACGACGATCCTGTACACCGGATCTCTCATTTCGGGCGCCTTCTCGGGTCTCATCTCGGCCGGCATCACGGGGAACATGGACGGCGCACGCGGTCTCGGGGCCTGGCAGTGGTTATTCTTGATCGAAGGTGTCGTCACCGTAGCCGTTGCCCTCGCCGCATACTGGGTCCTTCCCAACTTCCCTCGAACGACGTCCTGGTTGAGCGAAGAGGAGATGGCCTTGGCGGTCTGGAGACTGGAGGAGGACATCGGCGAAGACGACTGGACCAACAGCAAGGAACAGACGTTCTGGCACGGATTCAAGACTGCGCTGGAGGATATAAAGACCTGGGTCTTGGTAAGAATGCCCCTGTCTTCAAAGCCCACCCGTCGCGACATCACACTGACGCTTCACCAGCTAGTCCTCGTCTTCTGCATCGTCGCCTCGGCCTCCATCACCAACTTCTTCCCGACGGTCGTGCAGACCCTGGGCTACAACAACGTCATCTCTCTCCTCCTGACCTGCCCGCCCTACGTCCTCTGCATCATCACGACGTCCCTCAACGCCTGGCACGCGGACCGGACGGGAGAGCGCTACTTCCACATCGTCGTCCCCCTGTGCGTCGCCATGGTCGCCTTCATCCTCGGCGCCGCGACCCACGCCACGGCGCCCCGGTACGTCGCGATGATGCTGCTCGTGCCCGGGGTGTACACCGGTTACACCACGGCGCTGGCCTGGATCAGCAACACGCTGCCCCGGCCGCCCGCGAAGCGAGCGTCGGCGCTGGCTTTCATCAACGCCGTGTCCAACTGCTCCAGCATCTACGCCAGTTACCTGTATCCCAAGAGCGACGCCCCGCAGTACATGGCGGCCTTCGTTCACAACTGCGTCGCGTGCTTCGTCGCCATCTGCGCGGCGACTGTGTTGAGAGTGATGTTGACGAGGCTGAACAGGAAGCTGGAGAGGGGGGAGCACGTCCAGGGGGCTATCAACGCCGCGCCAGGCGAAGCCGCTGAACACGGCTTCCGGTTCAAGGTCTGAGCACGGAATGGATAACACACGTGTGCTGGGTTGGGTTGGTGGTCAACTGTTGGATGAATGCCATCTCAAGTCTCGGCCACGATTACGGGTTTGTTTGTGTGCATAGGTCTTAGATATGATATCGACAGAAAGATCTTCAAGCCGGCTATTTTTTTCATCGAATGTTGTGGCCGCAACACAGCGTGTCAAAGAGCCCGAAGATCACCGGATCAATGATATCCGAGTGCCAACATCAAGATGACATCGAACGTCTACGATCCTCAGGGCTGAGTTTCACGGTCTCTGAGGTTACATCAGATAAACCACCGGTATCCCACCTGCTGAGACCGACGACGACCCAATCGCGGTCATCGAGTCATATGGCAACGTTGCATCCTCGCGCGGATGATCTACCGGGCGGAGAATAACCGTCCAACAACGAGAACACCGGCGACGTCCTTTTCTCCAGATGAGCCCGTCGTGTCAACCTCACCGCAGCGCAGCGAGGGCGGTCTCGTCAGATGAGATATGTCATGAGCCTCGAGATGGGTGAGTTCTGGGACATCGGAATAGCATGTGATGGTCCAATTAATGACAACAACATCTGGCGTCCCTCGCCAAAACGTCAAAGACGCATTACATCTGGGAGGGAAAAGGGACAAGCGCAAAACCCAAAAGCCGAAACGGCTTTTCTTTTTCTTCCATCCCATCCAAAAACTCACTCTGTGCCACTACCAGTTACTCACGGACACGGTCCGTTGCAGTCGGGTTTCCCGGTGTCCTCATCCCGGAGCTGTGCCTCCTCGTCCTCCACTACGAGAAACAAGCTTTGGTGCGATCCTTCTCCTAGAAGGCTAGGACCGCCAAACAAGAGTTTTTCTCCCTTTTCATCCAAGGATCAAACCGACGTTCTTGTTGTGTCTTTTGCCACCCAGCCATATTCAGCGGTGGCAAGTCGCAGAAGATAGACCTCGACGACTTTCACACTCAACAATTTTTTATTTTTTTTTTGCCATTTTCATAATTCCATTTTTCTTCCGTTCTTTGTGTGGATTTCCCTTCGTCGGCTGCCACCTCTCAACCCGTGCTACCTCGTGAAACAAGCCCCGAGTTTCGGACCTTTTCCTCTCTGAATCCCGTTTCCCGGCGGCCGCCGCCGACGCAGGCTGGAAACTCTACCGGGGGGGGGGGAGGGTGGGCGGGTTACAGTGGGAACGACAGTGCTGAGGAACCCGCCCTGGGTACTTGAACAAGTGTCAAGTCGAGAGATGACGGGATAGATAAACCACACGGATGCGCGATTTCAGCTCAGGAAACCCTTTTGCTTGCAATTTGCTTGCAAATGCCGAGGACGTGCGGCTTTTCGGTTTACGAGTTTCCTTTGGTTGTCCATGACCGTCTTGTCCAACCCTCTCCAATCGACAACCCGTCTCGGCATCAACACCGAAGCGGAGCACCCAACAAGCTCCACTACCTAGTGTAATCGTCCACCCGGCTTTGAATGTTTATGTGTGTTGTTGCTTCTTATCGACCTACCATACTTGCCAATTGCCATCGCCCTAGGAATTACGTACACAATCTTCAGAGGGCACAACTAATGAGGATCAAATTAGTGGCCAGATAGTCGGTGATTTTTTTCCGCGCAGCCGAGGGCATCATCACCTTGCACGTCTGGCGGTCCTCTGCGCCTTGCTCGGTTAACGGGAATTGTGTCGACGACTCTCTCTCCCCGCCCAACCCTCCGGATTCGCCATCGCAACATCCAGCTTAGTGACGACGTCATTCTCTATTAACTCTGGTGACCGCAGAAGAAGACGAAAAAAAAGAGAAGAAGGAGAGGGGGGAAAAACGTAATAGCGCTGGCGACGTCTCTGCTCCTCATTCAGCAAGAAACATTGGGGTTGACATCTTCGTTCATCCGTTCTCGACTCTTCGCTGCCCCTCCCCCGCGCGCTCTCGACTCCGTTCACCTATCGACGGCGACAACCCCCCCGCATCAACGATTCATCATGCCCCTCTCGACCGGCGCCCTGCTCAACCCGCAGACGCAGGATTTTGCGAGATTCCCCAGCAGAAGGAGTGTTGTCCACAGCACCAAGGGAATTGTGTCGTGCACCCAGCCTCTTGCGGCGAAATGCGGTATTGAAATTCTGCAAGCCGGCGGCAACGCCGCAGTAAGTCGTATCCAGTCTAAAGACAGCTGAATCCATCTAAAATTGAACATGGCATAGGACGCCGCCGTTGCAGTAGGTCAGTAAAAGAGACAAACCGCAACTTGCGCTCAGCCATTCCATTTCATTCATTCATTCTTTTCCACGCGTGCGGATACTGACTCAGACTCCTTCCTACCAGCCGCCGGCTTGAACATGACCGAGCCATGCTCAACCGGCATCGGCGGCGACATGTTCATCCTCTTCTACGATGCCAAGACCGGCAAGGTCTCGGCCATGAACGGATCCGGCCGCTCGGCCAAGAACGCGACTCTCGAGACCATCCGCAAGGACCTCGGCATCGCAGACGGCCGGCAGGGCAAGATCCCCATGAAGAGCGTCCACGCCGTCACCGTCCCCGGCGCGGCGGCTGGCTGGGTCGACACCATCGACCGCTTCGGCAGCGGCAACGTCACCGTCGAGCGCGTCCTTGCGCCGGCTATCGAGCTGGGCGAGGAGGGCTTCCCCGTCTCCGAGCTGACGAGCTCTTACGTGCGTACTCGTCTTTCAAACCTCGTGAGTGGGCATGGCGGGCGCGCTGACAGTGAGTAGTGGAACCAGGCCGAGACGCAAATCAGGGACGCCTCGCCCAACTACGCCGAGATGCTCAAGAAGGACCCCAAGGCCCCCGACGGCGTCAGGGCGCCCAACCCCGGTGAAATCATGAAGAACCCTACCCTGGCTCAGACCTTCCGCACACTGGCCAAGCATGGCAAGAAGGGCTTTTACACAGGCCGCGTCGCCGAGGAGCTGGTCAAGGTCGTCAAGGATCTCGGCGGCCACCTCGAGCTTGACGATCTGGCCAACCACCTCGAGCTCGGCAGCGAGCCCGTCGACCCCATCTCGCTCAAGTTCAAGCCTGTTCTCAAGAACCAGCAGCAGGCAGACGGCGACAGCGACATCGCCAACGCCGGCGTGGAGCTCTGGGAGCACCCGCCTAACGGCCAGGGTATCGTTGCCCTCATGGCGCTCGGCATCATTCAAGAGTTGCAGGCTTCGGGTGCTGTTCCGGCTTGGTCGGCCGAGGACCACAACACGGCACCTTATCTGCACGCCGTCATCGAGGCTCTCCGCCTCGGATTCACCGATGCAAGCTGGTACGTGACCGATCCCAATGTTGTCAACGTGCCGTCTGCCGGCCTCATCTCGCGCGAGTACCTCGCGGAGCGCGCCAAGTTGTTTGACCCGAGCAAGGCGGCGACCAAACTGCATCCCGGCGAACCACCAAAGTTCGTCTCGCCCGCGTTGAGCAGCAGTGACACCGTCTACTTCACCGTCTCGGACGCGCACGGAAACGCGGCGTCCTTCATCAACAGCAACTACGGCGGCTTCGGCACTTGCATTATCCCCAAGGGCTGCGGTTTCACCCTTCAGAACCGCGGTGCGAACTTCAGCCTCGACCCGGAACACCCCAACAGGCTGGCCCCTCGCAAGCGCCCTTACCACACCATCATCCCGGGCATGGTGACGAACCGAGCCGACGGGTCGTTGCACAGCGCCTTCGGCGTCATGGGCGGCTTCATGCAGCCGCAGGGTCACGTCCAGGTTCTCCTCGGCCAGCTCGTCGCCGGCCTGTCGCCGCAGCAGGCGCTCGATGCGCCGCGCGTGTGCATCAATGCGGGCTTGCCTGGTAAGGAAGCAGACTTTGACTGGACTGTTAGTGTCGAGGAGGGCATGCCCGAAGAGACCGTCGAAGGTCTGCGCCGATTGGGTCACAAGGTCGAGATCCTCGTCGGCTCCGAGAGGGGCCATTTCGGTCGCGGCCAGATCATCAGGTACCACGTCGACCCGGTTGAGGGCACCGGCGTTTGGTCGGCGGGCAGCGACATGCGTGGCGATGGTGCGGCGTACCCGGCGTAGTAGCCGTGATCAGTATTTTGTGAGGACTGAATCTAGATGAGCACTAGTGTTTGTATTCCGAGGGTGCGGGACTGATTGGAGATTTCCGGATATCGAACACGAAGCAAACACCATTCTATTCCCCGGTACCTGGTTCCGCATATTGGTTGCCTTTCCCGTCGTATGATAGTTCGTATGATACAATTGCACAAAAAATTAAAACCGCTTGTTCAGAGCTCAGATGCGTGATTGCCCTTCTTCACTCCTTCTTCTCGCTGTCGGCCTCGACGAGGACCTTCTTCTCTTCGAGAAGCTTCGCAAGCTCACCGTTCTGGTGCATCGAGACGAGGATGTCGCAGCCGCCAATGAACTCCTTGTCGACGTAAAGCTGGGGAATGGTGGGCCAGTCAGAGAACTCCTTGATTCCTGTCGCGCTTCGGTCAGCATGTTTCGGTTTCTTCACCATCGCTTCACGTCTTCAGATCCGGCGTGTATTTGTACCTTGTCGCAGCTCGGGGTCGGCCAGCACGTTGAACGCGGCGAACTTGTTGGGGTCGACGCCCTGGAGACCGAGGATCTGAATGGAGGCACGGGAGAAGCCGCACTGCGGGGTCTCGGGCGTGCCCTTCATGAAGAGCACGACGGGGGCGGCGCCGACGGCTTTCTCGATCGCTTGTCTCGTTTCATCGGAGATGAGGCGGTGTTGGGTGAGGAAGGGCATGGAAGCTCGGAAGGCCAGCGGCCGGGCGGCCGGGCGGGCAGCTTGCCGGACGAAGTTCTGCGGCCGAGGGTCAGCGACTCGGGGTGTTCCATGCTTGCTTGCCAAAGTGCGCGGAAACGCTACGTTCGGGACTTACTGAGCGGGCGAACGACCTGACGAACATGTTGGGCTGTGAGGATGCGTAGAAAGAGATCAAGAGACGGCGCAACTGATAAGAAACGAATTTGTGTTAATCTGGTTAGCAGTGGATGATGTAATGAGGTGTGCGATTGGTGAAGGAGCTCGGGCCATATTTCACCGAGCTCACCGACATAAAATGCGGGCTGACCGTCAGATGGCCCAATCAATTCCCTCTTTTAGTCATCCATCAACCCAAGTTGTCATTACTCCACGATGGATCGAGCTCTCTGCCTTCAGCGTCGCAGGAAAAACCGCGGTGTCTGTGAACTCTCTGTCAGGATCTTTAACGAGGGATCCGAAATGGTGTTCGTCCCAAGACAGAGAGAGATTGAACAATTTCCTCCAAGCTCAAACCCATTTTAGAGTTGTGAGAAAGCTAGGCACAGCAAACTCACTTCTCTTCAGACATCGAGCTCCACCATTTTCGTCCTCAGTCATGTCCTCGATAAAAAGGGACGGGGGCTACGCAATTTTTATGTTGTCTCTTTTACCTTTAGAAGTTTTAATTGAATTCATAAACTATTTTATAGAGATGGCCAAAAAATGTAAATCCTAAATTAGTCTCAACTTGTTGATTTCGTAGGAAATCTTATCTGAATGGATGCTTGACTTGCCGACGTTGCTGGTAGCTAGTCACAAGGGCATACATCAAGCCCGGGAAGGATGAATTATCCTGGACTGGATGATGGACTTGGGTCTGCGATAACCCTCACCAGGATGTCTTGGTGATAGCCGGTTCGACAGATGTGTACTGACCCGAGCCGGCGCTAATCATTACTTTGTTACGCGGAAGATGAAAAGAAAGTAGTGGCGAGTTTTGCGTGGTCCAATAACGAGAAGCTCATCGGAATCTGCCTACACTCGCTTCGTGGCCTCAAGATGCCGCCTCGAGACGCCGCATCATAATTCCATGTTTTGAGTACTACGCCCCTGTATTCAAAAAACACCAACCGACATGGCTGACTTCGAGAAACTCAAGTGCTAGTGAGATGGCAGCAGCCTGGATATTCTCGGATGATGAAGAAGCTGCGGGCCAATCTGATTCTCAACGCTGACAATGCCGTATCCGGATTCCACGTGTCAGAGTAGTTGTCGCAGTGTGGCACCAATTCAATTTCAAATCTGGGGCCTGAATTTAGACGCTGAGAATGAGTAGGCTGTCGTGACGTTGGAGAGTAGCACTTTCCGTCTTTGAGAGCTATGAAGCTTCCCAGCCATCTCGCACTTCTTCAGTCAAACTTCCTCTCTTGTCTAGTTGGCGTGGTGAGATTTGAGCCGTGGTCCTCGCGCTGGAAGGCATCCCAGACGGGAAAGTGAGGGGTTTGAGGTGTTCGACTTGATGGCTTTTGGTCCAGACTTCCAAAACCTGGGGTTCTAAGACACACGGATGGCCTAGGGATGGTTTTGCCAGGTAAATCTCCAGGCTCATGCCCAGAGTTGGCTGAATCGGCAGCGGCTTACCATGAATGCCGATTTGGTTTCATAGGAAATTTAATGTTATGGAACTTGTTGTCATGAAACTCTTAGAGATCAAGATATGAGGTGACATAGATACGACATCTAAAAACTTCAATGTTAAGAGTTCCCTCTATAACATGATATAAAAATCATCACCCGTTCTCTTTGGTGTTGCGGACTTCGGTGATGTTGGGGACACATCCCATGTCGAGAATACACGGGATGGTTGCCAGGCTCATATGGGCTCATATGACTACATGCGACAGGTAAATACGATGTATTTGACGAAACCTGATGTGATAAGTCACCAACACACACACATATATATATATATATATCGGATTGCAGCCGTGGGTGTTGCGGTGCCTTGTGAATGCGAATCCCATCCATGGATGTCGTTGTGTTAAGCGTTCAGGCTCCACAGGTCTCTCCGGCACTGCTGCGATGCGCCGCCGCTAGCACTAACAATTTCCATGATTCGTGGTGGGTGCCACTGCGTCATTCCCCCATGCCACTGCCCGAAGGTCCGGCCGACACGGAAGTGTCGCACATATCTACCTTTCATGACGATGGCTGAACGCTAAGCATCCCTGCGCCCCGTGTACTGTCTCTTCGTGTCAACTTCACTTCTTCCCATGTTTTTTAAGTCAAAACTTCAACTTACTCTGGCATAGACGAAGAAAATGCCGGAAAGACGGAGCATCGATAAGAGCCCCGCCTCCCCGGCGGCGGCGACTCAAACAGCTACCCCACCAAGCTCCCGGAGGGCTTTTCTATGTCTGCTTGGCTTCATCTTATCCTGTTTGATTGTCTATGGACTTTACACGCCCCATGGCGTTTTGTATGATGCCGGGAAGTGGTTTCCCGATAACTTCAACGTCGACAACATCGATGCAGAGAACGACCTGTACCTTCTTGGCGCCGGCCGCGCTGACATTACTGGTCCGGTCGTAGAGATCAACATGATGGGGTACGCAGATCCCAAACAGCTCGGAGCTGGACTCCGACAGAGGCTGTACGCCCGCGCTTTCATCGTCGGCAGTGTGGATAAGCCTGACGAGCGATTCATTTACGTCATCTTAGACACTCAGTCTGGGGACACAGCTGTCCGTTATGGCGTCCTGCATGGACTGGCGGACCTGGGCTACCAGTACTCCATGTACGGACACCACAACCTAGCTCTCACCGGAACGCATTCCCATTCCGGTCCAGGCGCCTGGCTCAACTATCTCCTGCCGCAGATCACCAGCAAAGGATTCGACAAGCAGAGTTATCGGGCCATCGTTGATGGAACGGTGCTGGCTATTCGCCGTGCGCACGAGAGCTTGGAGCCTGGACATATCAGTGTTGGGACTACCAAAGTAAAGGGCGCCAACATCAACCGAAGCTTGTACGCGTATATGGCCAACCCCGAAGAAGAACGTGCCAGGTACAATGTCAGTGCCGAAGAAGACGGGTCTGTCGAAAAAGACTTGACTCTGCTGAAATTCCAGCGAGCAACTGACGGCAAAAGTATGGCGGTTTTGACCTGGTTTCCAACCCACGGCACTTCCATGCTCGGAAACAACACGTTGATTTCGGGCGACAACAAAGGCGTGGCAGCTTGGCTGTTCGAGAAGAGTGTCCGGGGACAGGACCACGTCACTCCGAACTTTATCGCAGGCTTCTCGCAGGCCAATATGGGAGATGTCAGTCCCAACGTCCTCGGCGCTTGGTGCGAAGATGGGAGCGGTTCTCAGTGTGACTTCAAGACGAGCACTTGCGGCGATGGCAAGAGCCAGAAGTGCCACGCCAGAGGTCCTTTTTTCCGAAAAAAGGACAACGGAGCTGCGTCATGCTATGAAATTGGCAGAAGACAATTTGATGCGGCCAGGAAGCTGTACGACGACATGGGAGATGACGCTCAGCGAGTGCGCGGAGCATGGGTCAAGTCATTCCATACTTTCCACAACATGTCAGAGTTCCAGTTCGAGCTTCCTAATGGGACCGAGGTTCGAACATGTCCTGCGGCGCTTGGCTACTCGTTCGCGGCGGGTACGTCTGATGGACCCGGGGCTTTCGATTTCACTCAACACGACTCCAACTCCTCCAACACATCGCCTTTGTGGAAGGTTGTCGGAGGGCTGCTGAAGGCACCTAGCAAGGATCAACTTGCATGCCACTCCCCCAAGCCCGTACTCCTGGACGTAGGCGAGGTTTTTCATCCGTACCAGTGGACTCCCAACATCGTCGATATCCAAGCTTTCCGAGTCGGTCAGCTGGTCATTATTGTCAGCCCCGGAGAAGCCTCGACAATGGCCGGACGACGATGGAAGGATGCTGTCAGGAACGAAGCTGAGTCTCTATTCGGCGGAGAAACAGACGTTAAACCCATCGTCGTCATCGGCGGGCCAGCAAACAGCTACACGCACTACATCACCACGCAGCAAGAGTATGCGTAAGTAGAGAAGCGCCCTGTAAAGTCATTTTCAGATGCTGACATGTTTGGTAGGATCCAAAGATACGAAGGCGCATCGACTCTCTACGGACCATACACGCTGGACGCATACATCAACCGAACCTTGGCATACCTCCCGTCGCTAGGTGCGTCGTCAGCCAAGGCGCCACCATCTCACGCTGGGCGACCATACCCTCCCGACAACAGCGACAGGTCCTTGAGCTTCATCACAGGCGTTGTGCGGGACGGAACACCCGTCTTTCGCAGCTTTGGCGATGTGAAGACAGACGTGAGGGACAAGTACTCGGTTGGTGAAGTTGTGCGTGCTACATTCGTTGGGGCGAACCCACGCAACAACCTGAAGCTCGAGGGAACCTACGCTGCGGTTGAGCGTCTTGTCATCGATCGTGGGGGAATCACGAAGTGGGACATTGTCCGAGATGACCAGGACTGGGGTCTCGTCTTCCGCTGGAATCGAACGAGTGATCTCCTCGCAACCAGTGAAGTTGAGATCGTGTGGGAGACGGAGGAGGATGCAGAACCAGGGACGTACCGCTTTCGCTACTACGGAGACTCCAAGTCTCTCAGTGGCAAGATCACGAGTTTTGAGGGTGTCAGTGGGCAGTTTGACTTGGTTTGATATGATTCGTGATTAATGGCGCAGGATTGAAATTAGACGTTGGGGTGGCTCGTATACCCTGGAGATAGCAATCGTTTCATGCCACCGAGGTGATGGTTATTGTGTGCTTGACCGTAAAATGGTACCTAGTCTCTAGAGTGCTGCTAAATACCTAGCACAGATGAAGCCCCGCGGGCGGTGGGCTTAGCTGACTACACACAGACCGGAGGACTGGCTGTGTTGAAATCATGGTCTACATTAATCATGACACCTCAGAAAGAAGGCGGAAAAGGTACCCACGTCGCGGCGATGGCACGAATTGCTTTTGCTATCTTGCGCACCTGAGAAACTCTGCGCCAATGTCTTACGTCGGCCAGAGCTGAGACATGAGCACATTCAGCTGTCTAATACTGTACGTATCTCATGTATCTACGTATCTCATCTCTTTATCGCTGGACGGATCAAGCCCAGCGATGTCTCGCGTCCTCTTCCGAGTACCTGACGACAATAGCAATGACATCTCATTCAAGGGAACTCTGAAAAATAAAAATAAAAGTAAAAGTAGTAACATCCCATGAAATCGCATGCGGCGGCGGAAAAGCAGTCGAACCTGTCATAGGGTGTGAACTGCCGCGATTGCATCGCGCCCCACTCCGCCCTGCCGGGACGGGAATTAACCTACCTCGACTGCGTGTCACACGTGGGTAAGCTTTAGTCCGCTGCAGGCCGTAAATCTTTTCCCGCTTTCTCGAGTCTTTGATTCATCGAGTTGTTGTTTGATTGTTCAAGCATCACCTGACAGAGTATGACGACTTTTCATCTCGAACTTACATGGAAGGCTTGTCGCAGCGGAAGCGCAAATGCATCTCTGTTCTTTGTGTGCAAGATGAGAAGCAGCAAAAGAAAAAGGAAAAAAAGAAAAAAAAAAAAGGATCCCCCCCCAATCGAAGAGCAAAAGAGATAAGTCAAATCCTCACCGTCATTCTGTCGAGTCTGCCTGCTGTCGACGAGTCACATTCGCACCATGAACAAAAGAATAGCAGAACATCCTCGCTAGGTAAGGTAAGCATCACTCTATTCTCTACCCATTCAACCTTAGAGTACAATGGGGTAGGGGGGTTTGCTAGTTTCGGGTCGAGCGCACTCCGAAACCAGAGCTGCGGCCCCTGCCTGGGCTTGCTGGGGCTTGCTGCCGTGGGGGTTTGTCCTGGTTGTCTGCTTCGACGTTTCTGTCCATTCTTTCGTTTCTTCCGTCACTATTCTGTCCAATGTTTTTGTCCTCAACACTTCTCTTCTCTTGCACAGTGACGTCTTTTTTTTTCCCTGTGATCTTCACCGACCTTATCATTCCTAGGTCTCTTCCCTGCGTCTGTGGTTCAAGCTAGGTGAGGGAGGGGAACGGAGCTTGGATGGGCATTGCTTTCCATTATTCTCGAGTTTGCCCACCCCGTGCCACTGGCCATAAATTCATCCCATCGCCCCCGTCTCTCCCATCTCATTGTCTGCCGTGGTCAGTCACTGTGTTGTGAGCATTTTTCGGCATCATGGTTTCCTCCTTCTATGCTCTCGTCGGAGCTCTGGTCGCCTATGTCATCTATACCAACGTCTCCGGTTTGCAGCGTAACATAGCCGAAGCCAAGAAGACTGGCTTGCCGTACATTGTAGCCCGTATGTACCCATGGAGCATTCAATTGACCCCGAGATGCTGACCATTCATGCGTATGAAGCTATAGCGCCCTACTCCAGGGGATGGCAGCTCACTCACAAGCTCTGGCTTCCGATCATCAGGTCTCTACCAAAGGCGTGGTGGGAGAACTGGCTCCCGTCAGTGCCAATCGAAATCCCCGTCGCTTGTCAAGCGATGAAGAGTACTGACGCAGAGAATAGAATTGCCATCCCGAATTCCTCATACGAACTCCTTCATGAACCCTTCGCGCGTCATGGCGAGACCTTCATGGTCGTCTCCCCTTCCCATATCCTTGTCCTGACCGACAGCGCCGAGGCGATTCACCAAATCACGCAGCAGCGCGAAAAGTTTCCCAAGCTGGTCGAGACGTACGAAATCCTCAAGCAGTTCGGCGAAAATATCTTGACCACCGAGGGCACCGTCTGGCGCATGCACCGCAAGGTCACCGCAGCCACCTTCAACGAGAAGAATGCCGCCCTCGTCTTTGCCGAGACCATCAAGCAGGCGCAGAGCATGACACAGAATTGGCTTGGACCAAACGGCGAGGGCAAAATCGATTCGCTGGATCACGACACGATGCGTCTCGCGCTCAACATCATTAGCTATGTCGGCTTCGGCATGCGGCTGCTGTGGCCTGGACAGGCGCTGCCCGAGGGCAAAGATTCGAAGCTCACCAAGTACAGCTCGCTGGAGGCACCGCCGGGTCACACTATGAGTTTTGTCGACGCCATCGCCGAGATGCTGGAGCACATTCTGGTCTTGTTGCTGGTGCCGCGGTGGTTGCTGAAGCTGCTGCCGTTCAAGTACACAAAGCTCGCGCTGGATTCGCACGATAATTACGTGCAGTACATTGACGACCTGATGCAGGAGAAAATCGACGATTTGCAAAACGGCGACCACGGAGACGCTGGTATGGATCTGATGGGTCAACTGGTGCGATCCAAGTATGGCAACGAAGGCGAGATCAACGTGGGCGTGAATGGGATCAGAGGCAAGGGCGAGAACTCCAAGATCCCACAGTTGTCCAAGTCGGAAATCACGGGAAACGCCTTCATCATGCTCGTCGCGGGCCACGAGACGACCGCGAACGCTATGCATTTCGGATGTATCGAGATCGCCTGCAACCCGGCGGTACAACGTCAGCTGCAGAAAGACATTGACGGCATCGTTGGCGACAGCGACCCCAGTACGTGGAACTACGAGAGTGCCGTCAACCCGATGCTCGCCTCGATGCTGGGCGCGTGCATGAACGAGACGCTGCGCATGACACCGGCCGTCACGGAGATCCCTAAGAAGGTCAACCCCGAGGGCGACGGCGTCCTCTCTCTAGACGGCGAGAAACACGTCTTACCGAAGGGCGCATATATCTCGATCGTGGGGGTCTCGGCACACCGCAACCCGCGCAACTGGCCATCAAAGCCGAGCAAAGTCACCAAAGCGCCGCACGACTTGAACGACTATGTGCCAGAGCGGTGGTACCGACAGAGCCTGAACGGCGAGCAGGCGGAGGCCAAGGGCGGGGACACGGAGGACTATGGCGGCTACAGGGGGTCCGACACCAGCGAGAAGATGTTCCGGCCGGTGCGGGGATCCTATGTGCCCTTTTCCGACGGCCCGCGGTCGTGTCTGGGGCGGCGGATCGCGCAAGTAGAGATCATTGCTGCGCTTTCCGTCGTCTTCCAGAGGTATACTCTTGAGCTGGCGGTTGATGAGTGGGCGACTGACGACGAGGTTGAGAAGATGGATCGGGCGGAGAGGGCGAAGCTGTATAAGAAGGCGCAGGATAAGTGCCGGGCAACAGTGAGGAAGGCAAGCACTGTGTTAACGCTGAAGTTGCCTCAGGGTGCCAGTGTGCCGCTTCGCATTGTGCCGAGGGGGCAGGAGAGGTTTGTAAACTTTGTCGACTCTGCTTAGACTGGACAGCGGTAGATTCAGGCGTTTGCCGGCTTGTACATGACTGTTTTGGAGACATTTGTGAATCTTGAAAAGGACGGCTGGTTCGGAAGCGCAGAAAGAGTGTGTGATATGAGGACAGTATGCTGTGATGGGGTGAAATTGAGTTCGGCTTCAGGTCGAGCATTCGTGTTGACGAGCGACAACTGGCGGTTGGCACGGCAGCTGGGAATATAGATCGCGCATGTCGCGCTGGGTAAACATGAAGTTGTTGAGTGCGCTTGGTATTGGCCATGTATGGATACTGTTGAAAAGCACGCATCATCCCGGGACCGTCCCCAGATTGCTCATAATAGGAGATCATCAGCAGACGAGTGCAAAGGCCACCGACTAACACGCCGTTTGTTTACATGCTTTTCCTAACTTGGACAGCTCCTTGGGGTGCGCCTGTATGTTCCTGGCGCAGCAATGGTTACGAGCAGCTGTTAGTCTGGCCAGTATCAGCTGCTGTTCTCCAGGAAAAGGGGGGGGGGGGGGTTCCCTCGGCGCTAAGCCAGTCGCAATGCACGTCTTCAGCACTCGCAGCGCATCTGCAGCACCATGAGGTAGCACCTGCCCGCTATTGATCTCCCCCACCGGGTGTTGGTGATTACTTTCGAGATGACTCGGTAATGTGAGGAAGGTACACACGTTTGCAGCAAGGGAAGGCGCGCTCTCCTCCGTGTCTCTCCCCTCCGCTCCTTCGTCCTGTCTTCTCCGCCAAATCCCGCTGCAAATTTCCCCCCTCTGCCTCACCACAACAACTGTTGACCCGCTGTCGGGAAGAAAACATAAACAACGCTTCGGCCAACTCGTATATCCAGAGGCACTACACCCTTACAACCTAGCTCAGCCCAGATACCCATCACCCGTTATCACCATCTGCCCCTTCACGTCCCTCGATTATCGCAACAGAAGGACCAATCTGCTCTTGCATCGCTCCAATTACCATACAAGAGAATCTCATCGTTTGAAGAATTCCAGTCGCCAGCATTGCGCGATTCGCCTGATACCCATTTCGTCACCCTTTTACGCTGATACAACTACCAAACCATGTCAGGCGCAACAAATGCGTGGCTGTCTCGGCAGCGCAAGAGCGATCTCGTCGAGCTTGCCGAGCTGACCGGACTCACTGGGTATGTAAAGCTTTTCCTCTTTCTTGCTTATACTCGTGCCCATCGTGAGCTCTGAGTTTTTGCGCAAAGTGCATCCAAGGCCAGCTTGCGCCGTGATCGCGTCTTGCCGCGCAAGGCTCCACGATGCGCGTCAGACTTTCACAAGCAAAGCCCCCCCCCAAGGTACCATCACGAATTTCCAGGCTAACAACGCGCTTTTCACAGTTACGAGAACCAAAAGAAGGCTGATTTGGAAGTTACCCTCGACGAATACCTCGCTGAAAACGCGACCAAGTTCTCTACAGAACCCAAGCTCGTCCCTTACTACAACAGCCGCGCCAAGGCAGCTGGCTCGCCAGTCAAGAGAGAAGCGCCCGTGACCGAACTTGTCAAGTCTACGCGACGCAGAACCACCAGGGCCATTGAAGAGATCCTTCCCGAGTAAGTCAATGACTTCGCTTCCTGCAAACCTGCTCTGCGAGGCGCTTCGCAAAGGGCTGTCGCAACGCGTTCCGCAGTTTCAATCACGAGCTAACAGACGCGTTTTCTAGGCCTGAGGAGCAATCAGCATCATCATCATCATCCAGCCCCGAGCCCCGCGCGGCTTCGACTGCCTTGGCGACGCGTACCCCCGCTCGCCAACTATCCCTGGCCAGCCGCATCCCCCTCCCCGCGACGCCAGCCGACGTTGCTGAGGCCGTTGACCGCCACACCGTTGCTCTGCGCGAACGCGCCACAGAACTGTACGACCAGTCTGGCATTCAGCAGGGCACCCACGCTGTGCGCTCCTCCCTGTCAACAGTTACCTCTATCTTGTTTACGGTTGCCGCTTTCGAGGCATGGAACCTACGCGCTGAGGTTCTCCCGTTGCGCTATGCCTTCACCATTCCCGCAATTCCTGCTCTGGGTACCAACTTCTACCCGGTTTATGTGCCCGACGCGTTCTTGTTTGTGACGTCTTCTTTTTGGTCACCCGTCACGCTCTGGACACTGACGTCTGTCCTCATTCCTTCTCTATTCGGATACTTCTACAACCTAAGCGCGGCAAGCCATCCCCAGGGACACGGCCGCACTCAGACTGTGGAGTACAATGTTGACCCCTTGGTGTTCAGTATCGTGAAGGCGCTCATCTCATTTGTTGTCTACGGACAGAAGGTTACTTTCGGTGGCTGGATCAATGAGAACTCGATCGAGCGTATCAACGGCGCTATGTACGGCGAGTGGAAAGGTATCCTTACAGGTGCTGCCATCACCGGCCTGGTGAGCCTCTACGATGCCGTCTTGAAGAAGTAGGAGGTCTCTTCATTTAGCCCGGAAATTAGGCCTCCGGTGGCCCATTCTAAGGGTATCTTGATGGAAACTCCCACAACGAACATGGTTCTCAGAGCCTCAACAGGAAAACGCGGGTCAACCCGCGGGCGTGGCTTCATCGGAAACTTTGCAAAAACCAGTTCGCGCGGAAAATAGGCGCCTGAGTTTCTTCTCATCTCTTCATCACTTGAGGGCGGCGTTCTGGGCGTTCAATCGGCGTCGCACGTGGCTCTTCAGCTGATACCTCGTCCAGTTCGTTATTTTGACTTGAGCTGCAGTGCCGTCTGCACCGCCTGATATGGACTCTGAGATATGGGTTGGTGGGCAGATTAAGCTGATCTTATGTTTTCCCGTTATTGTATATCCGATCGAGGCTCTTCATCGTTTCTCAGGGGTTGCGTTTTCGTGTGCTCTGGAGATGAGTCCTGGTTTGTTTTGCGGTTGTTACAGGTTGACTATGTTATATATTGTGAAAGGGTCCGGGGCATGCTTCGTCGGTAGCGCAAACGGTGAAGCAAGGTGTATCCTTCTGGTGGGAAGCAAAGGCGCTATCGAGTAAGCCGTCAGATGGCGGAATATATTGTCCGCAAAGTGTTTCAACAACTTCGTTGACCCGTGTCACCTCAAACATTCCGTCATGAGGGTTATAGAAGTGAAGGTGCTCGTCACTATAAATAGGTGAATTCGGAATGATGGCTGAGAGATGTGTGTTTCCATGCATTACCTGTCCACGTAGTGCCGTATGAAAATATTATTTACTTCTCCCGTGATTGCTCGATTGTGTCCGATCTCATGTTCCCCTTCTTCTGGCGGCTGTCCAAGATGACTGCTAGAGCAATCAAAGTTGGGTCATTGTGTGTCCAAGTCGAGCATGGCTGAGCTCGCCACTCCGAAGCTAAAAGAAAGCCGGCAAAAAAAAAAGAAGGATATCGAACATGTACGGCAATCGAAGACGAGCGATCGGTGCGGGTCAAAGTCTTTTAAAGTGACGCCAAAAAATAAAAAAACCGATAAGTCACTCTCGAGAAAAAAAGTTAAGAAGTTTGACAAGAAAGCGTTGAGTTTCCTAATCTGGTGATATCCGAGAGTCCAGAGATCTCCCCTTTCCGTTGTTGCAACCACAGCCCGGATCAAGGCTCGCGTAGAATCGCAGTCTCATCTGCCGCGACCTCACACAATTAGGATATAAACAGGGCCTGCTCAGGGGCCCAGGTATCATGTAGTCTATGGGAAAATGCAAGCACGCAGTCCAGAAAAGCCGCCAAACTCCATGCCCGAGTTCCTCCCTCCCTCTTTGTAGCGGCCGTCTCGCTTAATATGTGCGTACTTCGCCCCCGTAGTGGATGTCATGGCTCATGATGATGTACAAAAAGGAGGTAAGTCAAAGTTTGTTCTGTGGAGCCACAGACTCTTCTCCATGTAAATGCAGAATGTATCGCCCGTTCTTATCTTTCGCGAACAGATGTTCCCACGGTTCGCCGACTGCTTGGAGTGCGTTGGCTTTCAGAGTTCTCTGGCGATTGTCTCGCATAGATGCGGTCGCGCGTAGCCAGTCCTTGTTGTCCCGAACGTAACTAGGCAGCTCGTGCTCGGGCACGTCGCCAAAGTCCATAGGCCTCCGATGTGATCGTGGTTCAGGCGGATTGTAAGACGGAGGTGACCCCCCGCCCTGTTTTGCAGCAGCAGCCCTCTCGGCTTCTTCCGCCACCACACGGCGCTCTTCAGCAATCCTCTGCTCCCGCAGTCGCTGGGCGGCCCTGCCAAAGTTTGCCTTGCGCCCGCCACGAGCAGCGATCTCCTCCATCTTGCGCTTATACCATTCCTCCGAGCGGTTGTGAGACCAATGGATGCGCGGATCGATTCGCATATAGAACGGCTTCCGGGGCTGTTCTGCAGCTAGGGCTGATTTGGAGTATGTTGGAACTGCCGGAATAAACACGTTCTCTGGGGGGCTGGCGGCTTCGCGTTGTCCGTAGATGATTGCGTCGAACTTGGGTTCGTCGAATTCGGCGCATAGCTCCAGACGACGCTGCTCACAAGACTTCTTCTTGGGAATGGGCGGCCTTGTGCGCCACTGGGCATCTGTCTCAAGGAAAACCCGTTGGCCCTGGAGGGTTCTTGAGCTGGTGGAGCTGGTATGAGCGTCATGGTTCTCGATGGTGGGCAGAATGGTCCTTGCTTGATCGTTCTCGGTCCCTCGAACAGAAGCATCGCGGCTGGCAATGAGGAAAGGATTGTGATGTGTGAATGTTGAAGGTCCACTGGGATCTGCGCTGAAGCTGCGGATATTCGGCATATGGCAATCCACATTATCGTCCGCCACGCCATTACGTGTAGCCGTGGCCTCAGGACCCGTACCGAACCTCGCCGTGAAAGAAGTTGCGGTCGCGCCACGCGATTGCGGTGGCGGCCCGGCGTGCTGTGATGTTGCAGGCCCATTCGTCGCCGACGTTGAAATTGTGGAATCTTCCTCATCAGTCTCGTCCGCAGAAGAGGATGTTGATGTCGAAACGACACTTCTGCCTCGCTTACGATTTGAGCGAGTTATGGATGCTTGAGGTGGAATTGGGGGTGCCGTTTTGATACTTGTTGGAGGCCGCAGGTTGGTTTTGATCACCGGCATTGAGCGGAAGTCCCTTGCTCCCGGTAACGCAGTCGACGTTGTTGAAGTCTTCGCCTGTCCTCTGGAGTCACTTCTTTGGTGATTCGTATTCGGTCGGGGAGCGCTGGAAATACCGGAGCTGTTGTTCATGGCATGTTGGTTGGATGACGATTGTTGAGACAAGCTATGGCGGGAGATTTGAGAGACGGCGCGAGCGGATGACAGGGGCGACGGGCTTGCTCCGGAGCTGGTTTTAGCAGCCTTCCGCTGGCCCTCACCGTTCGCCAAAGGATCTTTCTGCAGTGATGTGCTGGTGGCCATTCGGTCTGGACTTCCAGATGCCTGGGAGAAGGACCCGGCGGTGGTTTGCCCGTGGCCGAGGTACGTCGAGGACGTAAGAGAGGACGGCGAGGCTGACTTGAGATGACTGCGTTGGATAGTAGAACCACCTATAGTCTTCCTTGCCGTAATGGCATGCTTGTTAAGCATGTCAGGAGGGAGTCGACTGTTCCGTACTGTCTGCCGAGGATCGATGGAGGTGCGGCCCGCGCCCAGGCTTTCACGAGACGTATGGTGCGCATTCTGGGATAGGCTACGGTTGAACGAGGCGCCGTCCGAAGCGATCGAGCTGATTGAAGGATACAGCATTCGTGTGTTGTGCTTGAGACAGTGGTTTCCGCTGGTCAACACGGTAGAATCGCACCCGACCGTGGCGCATTGAGTGAGTGGGCGAGATGTATTCATCTCCTCGCATGGATGCTCTATCAGCTCGATAGGCCGACAGTAAAAACTTATTCTTTTCTTAGGAGGTTTGAGGTAAAGGGCGTCGTGATTTGTGAATCAGGGACTGACTCTACGGGTCGTATTGCTCGTCGGGTACTCGGATTTGCCCTGTTTTGTTGCTTGGGCGGGCACTACCGCGATTGTTGCCTCGAATTCCCTTGAACAGTCTCGCGCCTTCCCTTATTTTCAATGAAAGGGAAGTCGAGGCCAACTGAGTGCGCTGGCTTCATGTTATGAAGCCTCAAGTCGCAGCAGCTAGACACGTATACTGTAAGGCCTGAGAAGGATTAGCCAGCAGGTCCAATTTCACCATGATAGCGTGCCGAGATTGCAGGTGAAAGAAGAGAGTGGAAGACAAAAGGGTATGAGATGAGTTCGCGCTCAGGTCTTTTCAGTTTCTCAATTGGTCTTCATCTTGGGGATGCAACGGTTTTGAAGCCGCCTCTCGAACCTGTCATGTCCGCCTCGGCCTTTGGTCCAACTCTGTCGAGGCAGCCAAAAGCTGGACTCCAAATGAGGCGTGAATAATGTCGATCCACAGTCCCGTTGTGATGAAGCTGTGAGAGAGGGCAGCGACAGACGTTGCGCGGCTCAACGCGGGCGTAGGCTTTGCGGGAACGAGGACGTGGCTCACTCCGAAGAGTGAAGCCATGCGCTAGGAACAAGATGAGACAACAACCCCAGAAGTATCCTTCTCAATCGGACCTTTTACCAATAGTCATCATTGCGCGAGATAGAGAATCGAAGAACGAAATTCGCTTGCTTGGGAAGGCAGAAGATGAGGAAATCACAACTCACCTGTTGTCGCCTGCCTGCCTGCGGACTCAGTTTCGCGCCCATGCACCCTCCGCTTCGCGACAGCTACCGAGTGACACTTTCGCATGGATTCGAAGGTTGAAAGTCCTCAAGACAGGTTTAGCAATGAGGTGCGATCTGCAGCCATAACAAGGTCAGAACAGCGCCGGATATTCGTGACTATATCGAAGCGCAAACGCTGCGAACAACGCGGTTTCGTGGTCGCGGAGAGGTTGCTGAGGCTCCTGCCTCGCGTTACCTTCAGTGAATAGGTTGTCGAGTGTTGGTTGCTTGAACTGACTGTGGTGCTGAGTGACCTCGGGGTAATCCTTGCCTAGCTTCGGCAACACGGGGGCCTTCATACCATTTCCGGATCCATATTTAATCGGTAACGGATCAATTCTCATCCGCAAGGCGTGCCAGTGGACCCGTGGATGGGACCCCTCCATCCAACGCGGGTTAGCGCGGGGCCCTGCTGTCTGCTAAGGTGCCTTACATGGTACCTAAGGCGGTACTAAGGTACAGTAGGTAAATACTGTCCCCTGTTCAGCGTCACCCACTATGCTGTCGCCAAATCACCCGAAGCTCCCTGTCTGCGCCTAAAGGGCGTTGTTGCAACGTCTCAGCCCTTGCACGATTTCAAAACCAGTCCCATTGACTGAAGGCTCGCCAGACAATCTTAAAGCCTTGGACTGAACGACCGAAATGAACTTCCTCAAGTCGGCAGTTGCCTCTGCTATTGCACAAGGCCCGCCGTTCCCTTACAGCTTCGGTGACAGGGTGGACATCGACGAGTCCATCTGGACGCTAAACAATGGCACCAAACGGGTACGTGTAGTCTGCCCAGCATGCTGACCAAGTTGCTGATAGTTGTTCCTTGCTGTAGGAAGATGGATCAAACTGCAGTATATTCTCCTTCGACGTCGTCGCGAACAAATCTCGACTGCCTCTGGCTAAAAACGCCCTGCGCAAGCTCAGGACTCTACGCCACCCAGGCGTCATAAAGGTGTTGGATACGGTGGAGGTATGAGTGAAGGATCTTCAGCAGTCGAATAAGGCGTTAGCTCACGGGTTTAACGTAGACCGACACGTACATCTACATTGCGACCGAACGCGTAGTGCCTCTGCGATGGCACGTCAAGAGGAAGAGTCTCACACCAGAGACAATCAAATGGGGTTTGAGTAGCATCGCGGTAGGTGGGGAACAACTCGTTGGAGGGGAATAGCACGACTGATTCTCTGCAGCGAACCGTTAAGTTCATCAACGATGAAGCAACCTCAATACACGGCAATGTCAGAGTTGGGTCTGTTTACACGTCCGAGAGTGGAGAGTGGAAAATGAGTGGCTTTGAAGTTTTAAGCAACGTGAAGGAAGATGACGCGGTAATATATGTGCGTGGATCATTCTCTTCTCTACGAGGCTAAACATTACTGACTGGCGACACAGACATACGGCAGCCTGGTTCCGGATTCTGCGAGGTACGCACCACCAGAGCTTGCCCGTGGTGGGTGGGATGCGATCAAAAAGAACCCACACTCTGCGATTGACTCTTTTGGCTTTGGTTGCTTGATATTCGAAGTCTTCAACGGTGACTTTATGGGCTCAGACCAAGCTGGCCAAACCAAGAGCGTTCCACCAACAATGCAGCAAAGTTACAAGCGACTCGTCAACCCGAACCCCAAAGCTCGTGTTAGTGTTGGGCATTTCCTGGAGCAGGGACAGCGTAGCGGGTCTTTCTTTGACAGCCCTCTTATCAAACTAACCGAGGGCATTGAGAATCTTGGCGTCAAGTCCGAAAGTGAGAGAGAAGAGTTCCTCGAGTAAGTATTTTCAAGTTATCATGAAGTTACGTACTATGAACTGACTATTGCAGTGACCTTGACCAGCTATCTGATGACTTTCCGGAAGACTTCTTCAAAATGAAAGTTCTTCCAGAACTTATAAAATCAGTCGAATTCGGTGGTGGAGGCCCAAAGGCTTTTGGCGTGGTCATGAAGATTGCTGCCAAGCTCTCCAATGAGGACTTCGATGCCAAGATCACCCCTGTGGTCGTTCGGCTTTTCTCAAACCCAGACAGAGCCATCCGTGTATGCCTCCTCGACAGCTTGCCCTCGATGATTGATCGTCTGCCACAAAAGATCGTCAACGACAAGATCTTCCCGCAGCTGGTCACCGGCTTCACGGATGTAGCGCCAATTGTTCGAGAGCAGACTTTGAAGTCGGTTCTTGTTATAATCTCAAAGCTATCTGATCGCACTATCAACGGTGATCTGCTCAAGTATCTCGCCAAAACCGCGAACGATGAGCAGCCCGGTATTCGAACAAACACGACTATCTGCCTGGGAAAGATTGCTGGAAAGCTAGGTACTTCCTCCAGGGGCAAGGTCCTGATTGCGGCGTTTACCAGGTCCCTCAGGGATCCTTTCGTGCACGCCCGAAACGCCGCACTGATGGCGCTGGGTGTGACTGGGGAGTACTTTTCTGATGAAGACGTTGCTTTGCGGATTATGCCAGTCGTTTGCGCCCTCTTGATTGACAAAGAAAAGCTCATCCGCGATCAAGCGAGCAAAACGATGGACGTATACATGCAAAAGATAAAGAAAGCCGCTGCCGCCATGCCCGACACTGCTCTGCCATCCCAAGGCGCCGACGGCCCTGCAGCTCCTCGTATGGGCACGCCGCAGCCCAATGACGCTGCGGCGTCTTCCTGGACCGGCTGGGCCATCTCTTCGTTCACCAACAAGCTGTCCTCAGCTGCTGGTGAGATGCAGACAACGGCGAGCTCGGGGACCTCATCCCCGAAGCCAACCCCATCTCCAGGGCCAGAGCCCAGGAGACCGACGACATCTTCAGCTTCTGCTCTGCACAGGCAGGCGGTCAAGTCGCCGCCTCCCGTCTCGCGGACCCCTTCGTCCATCGTTGCCGATTCCTTCAACCCCGAGTCTGCAGACGATGGCGACGCCTGGGGAGACATAGGCGATGATGCCTGGGGGAAACCGACCGAAAGCGCGAAGCATGCTGCTACCGCAACTGCCAGCACAACGCCTTTCGAAGACGGTGAGCCGGACTTTGCGGGTTGGTTAGCTGCTCAGTCTCAGAAGAAGGGTGGTTCGAGCAAGCCTCTACCCAAGGGACTGTCAAAGTCATCGACTTCAACGGCAAAGAAACCTCTTACAGCCAAGCCGGCGGCGAAGCCCGTAGCAGCAAAGAAGATAGACCTGAAGCCCAAGCAAGAGGATGACGATGACGGCTGGGGCGATGGTTGGTAGATAATCGCGGTAAGCGTATGCACACCTTGCTAGCATGTACGGCGTTTGGAGTCAGGTCCAGTGAGACCCACGTTTTGGAATACCATAATCTTGCTTGTAATATTCGTAAAGCAACTGCACACTAGTCTGCACATGGGAATCGTAATGCAGACGGCCGCAGCCCATTTGTGATGCGATACAAACAAAGTGTCCAGACGCCCCGCCATACCAGTCCCCAAGTCCAAGAAACAGAGTAAGGAAATGCCACATGCTTAAGGTAGGCCTAAGTCCTTTGTGGGTACCAATTCCAACGAAAGGAGAATGCCGACCCGCGAAAGTTTAATCCATCATCTAGCCGACTCCGAGTAGTCATTTAGAGCCACGCAGACGGCGCCTCTGTGATGGCCATTGTACTGACGAATGATCTGCTGGCTTTGCAGCTCCCAGAGCCGCGCGTAGTGATCGGAGCAGGCGGTCACGAGATAGGCCGAGTCAGCACTGAAGGCACAGTCCCAGACCCAGCGCTGGTGGCCGGTCAGGGTCGCCTCAAGGGTGTAAGGCTTGGGCTCCTCATTCGGAACGGGCTCGAGATCTTCGACCTGCCAAATGCGCGCGGTGTGATCGGCGCTGCAGGTCGCAAGCTTCTTCCCATCGGGCGACAGGAGAATACGAGTGATATACTCCTTGTGCGCGTTGAAGTGCGTCACGGGTAGGAGCTTGGTGCGATCGTATGTCTGCAGGAGCTTCCAGACGAAGACGTTTCCCTGTGTTTTGTCAGCCTGCTTCTCAATGATTTAGGGGGGCAGGATGAACATACGCCATTGTTGGCGGCGCAGAGCAGAGATCCATCGCAAGCGACGGTGACGCTCGAAACTGAGACGTCTTCCTCGGGAATCAGCTGGTGAGAGCAGTTATTCTCGGCAAGGTCCCAGACTCGTACACTGCCCATGCGGTCGCAGCTGATAATCTCGCCCTGGTTAGGGTGGATAACGACGTCGTTGGCGGGGCAGCCATGGTTGTAGCTGCGCTGGACCTGGCCGCTGCGAGTTTCCCAGATCTTGACCGTGCCGTCCTCAGAGGATGTGACCATCCACTTGCCTTCGCAATGGAATGCGACACCAGTGATGTTGCCCGTGTGTCCCTCGAAAGTCAGCAGCGGGTTCGGGTTTGTAGACTTGATGTCATATAGCTTGACGGTGTGGTGGCCCGCGGCCGCAAGGAAGCGCTTGTCGGGGGATATGCAGAGGCGGTTCACCTGGGAGTCGGGATGCTGGATCGTACGGGAGCAGATGCCGGAGAGGGCTTCCCAGAACCTGCAGTCAAGTCAGGGTTTTTTGGGGGGCAATCGAGGATTGCGATGGTTTTAGTACCTAATGGTGTGGTCGTAACCAGCTGGCAATATATTAGCATTGTGTGATGGAGTTCTTTGAGCACTGGGAAGGCTGATAGGCGGCGGATTGAGATGCGAAAGATATCTGGGTGCTCACCTGTGCATAGAATCACAGACATGACTACTGTAAAGAAGCCTTGGACTTCTTCAATCTCATCATATAAGGTATACAGAAAAAGAGCTTGTAATGTCTTGAAAGGCGGGCCAGAAGGAGTGACGCGCGCAAGTGCCGGATTGGTATCACGCTGGAGCTGCGGTTCCTAATCGAAAATGGCCCCACCAGAGGTCCTGGGCACAGAGGCTCCACTATGACTGTCGTCGGAAGAACCTCGGAGATAGCAGCTCAGGGTACGTATCGTGCTACTTACACCTTTCAGCTTAACCAAAATTGGACTTCAACGTACATTTGCAACGTTGCGTCCCTGCTCTGTTCCAAACTCCAGTTCGTCCGCTCAACTCGTATCATATACTCATTGAGTAATGTTTAGCTGATCTGCCAAGGAGGTCGATCAGACTATGGCCACATGACACCTTGACAAGCTACGCAGCAGTGTAACCGGAAGAGCTACCTGGCCTGATTCCAACAAGTGTTAGTATTCGTTATGGGTAATACCAAGAGATCCTTTGACTGATCACGGCGTCGGACATAGCACTGCTGCTGCATGGGAAGACCCGACTACTCGTCTACGTGGCATGGACAGCAACTTCGCCAGCGTCATCAGTATGGTCCCGTGCTGCGGTCAAGGTCGAATTTGACAACTTGCACAGGGCTCGCACAGCACTCGTGGGTCTCTGTGAAGATCCAGTCGGTAGATCAGTCACTTCTCAAGATGAGTGTAGTCTGGGACGTCGCGTTACGAATCGGATCCCAAATGCGGCCGCATGACATTCGAATGGTGGAGCATGTCCCTCGCACAGCAAACATTCGGCTGATATCGCCTCGAATATTGCCGTGTTCTTTGGAAGAACTTTGACGAGATTTTATCGAACGTCTTCTAAATCTGTCAGCGCAATGGAAGAGGTTCGTGAGCGGGATTCACCGAAGCTTTCGCCTTCTACCTTGCCAGCTTCTGTATTGTCGCATTTTCGTCACCTTACTCAAGCTCCTGATGCCACGACGGTTGATTTTGAAATGATTAGTCTGTGGGACATTGAACAATACAGCTAGGCGCAGTCCAGAGGTAACCCTTGTCAGTCATATCAACGACGACGTCCGCCTTGATCCTTTAGTAGAGTGAGTGACGCTGGCCGCAACACCTGATAACTCGGTTCCCAAGATACTAACATGATAGGCAGGCTCCTTGGAATGGCATAGAAACTCGATGTTTCCAGGACTCCGTCAGTATGTGATGCTGTCCACCGGCTCCGAAGTCGAGGCAGCCTTTACACCCTCTTGCGGTTCATGATACCATAGAACTTGTCAACGTGCAGGTTGCATCTCCCCTGTGAGTATTCCTGGAAACTCTTTCCTTTAGAGTTGGGCTGAGAGGTCCTGCTGTGCTACTCGGCCCTCGTATGAAAGGATTTCTCCCGAGTTCTTTAGCGAAGTGGACTTTAGGGCCTGCAACTACCTTGTCTAACCTCGGAAGCATTGTATGCTTCCCCGGAGCATGCCTCAAGACGAGGTACAATATTGGATTTGTCTCAAGTGATGTTACGAAGTTCGGAGGCAAGTTTTGATTCAGTAGGGTCGGCCGGGTAAGGACCCGGTAGTTCACGACCAGCTAAGTCCAGATTTCTTCACAGGGTTTGGCAACGCTTTTGCCATCTCAATTTATCGGCTTCGCGCCACGTCACGATCAACTTCAATGGTCCTGCCGGATGGGATAAGCGAGCGAGTGCTACTTTTGACGCCATCATACTTTCCGTCATCGTTGCCTGCAATTATTGGTCCTTGCAGCGAATACCGCGGGCCTTTAGCCATGGTTAGCTCTCAGTCGGCGGTTATCCAGAGTTGGCCACGAATGCGACGGCAAAGAAGAGAGCAAGTTTGATCAGAATTTATTGCGAGAAGTACCTGTCTCCTGTTCTTGGTTTGAGTAAAGAACAGTATCCGAATGATTCGTTCAAGTTCTAACGGCTTCCTTCTTGAGTTGTTTTCACTCAGCGTCGTGGAACCAAGCCAGCCGCAAATCATCTACACTTAGGAGATGAACAAAGCAAGGAATCTAAAGGGCGAGCGACATAGACCTCCCGTCAAGGAATACACTGTTGTAGCCCAGCAGGACCCCTGGCTCTTTCTCAAAGTAATGTGGCAGCCAAGGACGATGACATTTACACACAAGTTCCTCACGGCTGGAACTTGAGGATACAGGACGCGCTCAGCTACGACCCGCGGTGACTCCTCTATTAGGCCCCTCGTTGGTTGGATCTCGTGGGCCTCTGGGTCCGGGCTTGCCTGGACGAGTGTCTCCAGTTCGAGGCTTGGAGCCGCAAGATCGATCTTCGGCCGCACGCTGATGGGAACATGGAACTCTGACCACACCTTGAGATCCACAGAAGTCACATGGATTTCTTCGAGAGCTCATCAGCCATTTACGCGGCAACGCTTGAGGTTCTGAAGGAGGCTGACCTTTCATGCCCCAAACAGTGGGAGCAAGTTCTGAAGTCCCATTTACCCAAGTAAATGTCTTCTACGCAGCCGCAAACTTCGTTGACAGAAGACATCTCGTCGATAGCGTCGTTTAATTGCAATCTAGGTGCTCAAGGGTTGCAGCGGTATGTACCCAAACGATTTGAGAATCTTGAAGGTATGATTCTGGCGGGGACTTTGGGAAGGACTCAGCGCATTTTATACTTTCTCACCACACCACTTCAACCAACATTCTGGAAACGGATTATACCTTGTGAGTCTTGATGGGACGAACACGCTCTGAACTCTGTTGCACCCTCACCGCCTTCTCTAGAAACTACCCTGGGTATCATCGCCGAGAGTCTTGACGAGCGATCAAACAATCACAGGAGAAGACCGTTAGCTCGGTCTTGTGATCACACCGGCCGCTGCCTCGTTTCATCCTGCGGACCAACGAATGGGGTTGGGAGTATGGGTGATACTTCATATGACGCCTCAATCGACTACCCTGATTAGGAAGTCTCCTTGCCGACATGGGTTCTTCGGTAAACGCTGTTCGAGGTTCTACCCAGCGATCTCTTCTTAGACTGGCATCAGCCGCAGGCTGCACAGAATTCGAGGTGCACATGTTGCCCTCCCGGTATCCTGGGTGTGAGTGCTGTTTGTGTTTCCAAATATCATGACTGTTTACTGACTTCAATAGCTTGAATGTCTCTGCTCCAAAACAGGCGATCTCTTAGCCATGATTTGACAGTAATGCGACGCATAGATATTGTTCTTTTCTGACAATGGAAGCAATTCCTTCTAGATCTGCTTCCATTTGCTCGAATATGGATCCGGTTGCGTTCTGCACCAGCTGTTCCAGCAATCATCCTGCAAACTCGACCGCCCCCGGATACCTGCATAGAACCATGCTGATCCGCCCACAAAGACTTACACCGAGTACATTAGGGCCTTGGAATACTGCAGTCGAAGGAGCCAGGCCAAGCGTCCGTCAGCATATCACAGAACAGGAAAGGGAAGAAGCGGTGTTGATTGAAGTCGGCTCGGCCACGATAAAGAGCGCGGCTGGCTGATGAGAGCACTTTTCGTGTTGCAAGAGCCAAGCCGACCCCTGGCCGTGCTACCATCTCCCAAAGGTCTCGGCCGGAACCAATAGGAGCCTCAGCCCTAAGCAAGCATGCGGTCTCTCACTCTCCCTTTTGTGCTTCTGGGCTCAGCAGCCAACTCGGAGTTTCCCGACAAATACCGCTGTGTCCTCAAGCGACGGCCCTCGGAACCTCGCCCAGCAATAACTATTGCAAAGCTCCGATTATCATGGACGCGAAGGAGGCCTCTTGCGTTTGTCTGCCTTGCTTTCCACGCTTTCTCCGGTGTATGCGATTGAATAGTCGACGATACTCGGCAGTGTCTCGAAGTACTGCCTATCCATCACGTCTTAAGCGCAATGTTAGGGCGAGCGAGTCTTTACCCCGTCTCTTTCCGAAAAGCTCATCCCACTCGCCTCACGTCTTCAACCAGTCAAACGTCACGGGATATACCAGGCGTCAGCTGGTCCTGACGTAAGTTTCCTCACGGAAACGTTGAGCATGCGGAGGGATTTGACGTTATGGTGACGAAAACGCCAGGCCTCGGGGCGCCATGAGAAAATCGCAGCTCTTTCGCTCACGAATTCGACAGACTTGTAAAACATCATTTGGCCGTTGCCTGCATTGTGCTACCCAATTCCTCTCGCCAGAAAACCCCCTCGAAGCGATCAAAGGAAGGTCATCCGACATGTTTGTACTCTCCATGGCGCTCTACAAAGTTCCCTCCTGATTGCAACTGGCACTGTCCATATATCAGCGGCAGCACGGCAACGTAACTTGGAACCGAAGACCCGGCCAGACTCGTCACAGTACTCCCGACAGCCGCCGATACGCCCTGAATCCCAGTCTCCACGATGGCCAAGTTGTTGTCTCCCTCATTTTCTCGTTACATCGCGGGGGCCCCCCGGCATGATCACAATGCAGGACCTTTCGTGGCCCTTATTACCACGGTTCTCTCAGAAGCTTCCAAGTGATTCGGAGGGTATAGTACGCACATCAGGCTCGAGCCCCGTAATGTATCTTCAATCTATCAAGCTTACCTCCCCTTTCCCTTCCCTTGCTAACCCCCCCCCCCCTTGTCACTCTTGGCCGATGTGTGCCGACAAACGCCTCTCACCAACAAATGTTGTTGACCTAGCCTGAAATAATTCGCCATAACCCGGTTCGTATCCGCGTGGCGTCGCCCACCACAGACAAATTTGCGATCCTCGTTGAGGCAGTGGCACAGAGCTAGCAGTCATGGCTCCCTTGGATCTCCCGCGACCGGAATGAGGTGAAAACGCGCTCATGCAAGTCTCAGAAGGAATATTCAAAGAAAGGACAAGAAAAAAGTTTTCTTTCTCCCGAGGGCTCCGATGCGTGTCTCATGCATGAAGCAATACTTTCCGAGGGTCTGTCAGAGGCTGAGCCGTCGAGGCACAGTCCTTCCGCGGCCTCTTGTCATTCTTTCCCCTATTCTTCAGCTGTCAGACGCGCAGATTTTAAACTGCGCGATATATCCCATAGATGGACGTCCGCCAATCATTTCGCTTCAAGCTCGAGTCCGCCCGAGACCGGATTCCCTTGCACAGCACAACGGCCTTGGCTCTCGTTTACCGGTCGTCCTGCCCTTTTGTCGTGGTCCTCGTTTCGTCGCCATATTTCTCATCGTCTTAATCTTAGCAACAGCATGGTGATTGCTGCGGTTGTTACCATGATCTGCCTGGCCTGGCCTTCATGTTCAGGTTCCCTACTGTTGTTTTCCACTGCCGTCTCCATGAAGTATTCCGTTCCTAACGCGAACCGTCACTGTTTCTTGTGATATCCGTCATTCGCTCGCTGTCTATATTGCAGCCTGAAAAGTTACTTGCCCCCTTCATTGTTCTTACCGAACACCGTAAGAGTACCAGCTCGGTCTTATACAGCGTCGACCGAGTAGATAGGAGGTGCGCTTATTGGAAGTCCTTTTTGGGCCTGCAAGCTTCTAGTTTGGAGGCTATGGTTTCCCTCCAGGAATTCCTCGAGGACTTTGCAACTCACGTAGCAACAGGGTCCCCAAGCATGGACCTCGGATTGGTGGCAATGAAAGTCAGGCACATTAATATCTGCGCGGGAGAGCAAGTCTCATATACTAACATTCGCGGATTGAATGGATGGCTTCAGGATGGTATACGTAGCGGAAACGTTCGTAGACTAAACTGATCCTGAGAATGACTAAAGGATAACTGCCAAAGATAGATTTCTCGGCCAAAGATATGCTGTGGACTACAGCATGGCCACTCAATTGGCTGCTCAGAATGCCAGCCATAAACCGTACGAGCCATACTCGTTAAAAAGCCATTCCATCGTCCGAATTCTTGACGTCCAAACCCTGAGTGACTTATTTCCCTGTACCTCATGTCCATGACGCCTTGGCCAAACCCTCAGTCTGGGACCGTAAGACCCAAATCCCAGAGTCACAAGTAAGCAAAGAAAATAAAATAAAAGAATTACTGCGTTAATGGAGCCCCAGATTAAAGATTTGGAGCTGATAAGGCGAGCATACTGCCGAGCATAATGCCACCGGCGCTGAGACCTGCGCCAAAAGTGCCAAGCCCCTTCCAGCTAGGAAGAAAACGGAGACGTTTGGTGGGAGGCTGCTCAGTCTTTGCAGTCTCGGCTGCGATGCTGCCGCTCGATACGACAACAGCCTCGTTTGTGGTAGCGCTCTGCGTGATCTCTGCAGTCTGCTGCTCCGAAGCAAGAGCGCACGCCTCGTCAAGCTGCTCTTCCGAGGGTGCGGTTGAGATATCATCGGCCTTGCGCTTCGGAGACTTCACAAGCTCCTCAGCAGCAGGCTTGTTGTTGTTGGTGGCGGGTTGAGTGACTGCTGCGAGCTTGCTCTGCTGGAATTGGTACGCGCTGGTCATATCGTATTCAGGGCTGTTCTCCCGCATGGTAGCCTGAGGGGGCGGCGAGTTGAGGAATTTGTTTCCGGGGATCATCCAAGCAGACTGAGGCACTTGCGTTGACTTGGGTGCCTCAACTTGGGGCGGACGGGCTTCGCAGACAGTAGATTTCGTTGCCGAGGCAGGCATAGTGGGCTCTGAAGACGGCTGTGGAGGATCGTGCTGTTGCATCTTTGCTTTATTATGCTCACGGGCCGCAAAGTACTCGTACTTGCCGGTTCTCTGTCCAAGATCGTCAGCGGACGGGCCGTCGGTCTGAGGCATCCACGTGTTCTCCTCCAACGACACGGGAGGCGCGCAGGTTCGTTGCCAAGGGCGATGAGAAGACGTAATATCCAAAGGATGCGCCGACAACAATCCGGAGAGTGTGCCAGGCTGAGGATTGGGCTGGTTAAGCAGAGGCGGCAACTTATATTCCTCCGCATGCTGCTGTGGCAATTCAGTCCAGGGGGGCAAAACCTGCTGCTGGGAAGCGAGCATGCTCATTGCTGAGGGAAAAACACGCAGATCCGAGGCGACTTGAGAGTTGAACATGGGAGCGAACATGGAGTGGGCCTCAGGCGGTGTGAAGGCACCTTGCTGCTCTTGGCTCGTCGAAACATCCCAAGTGGGCTCGTCGGCATGGGAATCATAATCACCAACGCTGTCGTCATCGTCGTGGTTGTCGTAAACTACCGGACCCTCCACCTCCTCATCATCACCACCGACTTCTTGCTCGCCATCGGAATCGCTGAGACCCTGCTCGTCGTTGCTCTGATCCTCGCTGTCGGAGTCACTCAACGAGTCACTGAGACAGATGTCCTCTTCGACGGAGGAATTTCCTTCACTGGACAATTTATTGGGGTAATGCGGCGACTCAGCACACGAGCCGTCCGAGTCCGAGTCAGAGTCAGGGTGAAAGGCTTGACGCCGACCAGAGTCGTCATAGACGTCGGCCTCTTCATCATGAGGGGCATCCACGTCCAGGGCGGCATCTGAGAAGGG
Organism: Colletotrichum agaves; assembly: GCA_036785465.1. Classification (NCBI taxonomy): domain Eukaryota; kingdom Fungi; phylum Ascomycota; class Sordariomycetes; order Glomerellales; family Glomerellaceae; genus Colletotrichum; species Colletotrichum agaves. The sequence goes on along the minus strand of JAXISO010000053.1, from coordinate 39,904 downwards.
CTGCGAAGAGCTCGTAATGTTGGACACGTGCGAAACGGTGCGCTCCGGAGCCGGAATGACGGCCTCATCACCTCCAACCTGAGGGACATCATCGTCAATAACGATAGTCACCGCTGTCGAACTGTTCGCCACTGTAGCCGGCTTGGGAGATTCCTCAGTGAGATCGATGGACGGAATGGGGCCGAACGAGCGATTGGTGCGATACTGCTCAATTTTGCGCATCTTCTCGACCGTTGCTCTGACATCGCTTTCGTCTTCATTATCTTCGTCATTATCGCTGCTGTCGGAGTCTTCAGGGACCCTGAACGTGGGACGGTTGTCCATCTTTTTGGGGGATTGAGGCGACGGATCCCATTCCCACTGGACTAAGACCGTGCAAGGAGGGAAGGTCATGGCGGATCTCTGAATGTTCATTCCGAACTTCAGAATGTTGTCCTGCGACAGCTCATGCAACTCGCCAGAACGAAGCCGAATGTTGTTCAGGTGAGTACCATGGAGGGAATTGGAGTCTTTTACGAAGACTTTCTGTAATTGTGGTCAGAGATTCATCTTCGTAATTATAGAGCGCAGCTTACCTTGTGGTACCAATCCACAGAGATCTCGGCATGCTCGCGGCTCATGACCGGGCTATCAAAGTAGAGGTTGTCCTCTTTGGCTCCGAGTTCCGCAAAGCGCTTGCTAGTCCTGCCAATCTTGACGCTCGAAGTGGGCGAACCGGTACCCTTAGACTTCAGAGTGATTCTACGCTCAGGGTATTCGAACTTGGGAGGGGCGTAAAGGGTGGAGAATGAGACGAGCACTGGTTGATAAATCAGCATGACATCCCACGTCGTGACGAGCTGCGTCAGGAAGAGACAGATTAGCGGCGTCACTCACCACTGCTCGCCAGCTGTTTCTGACCAGACGACATCGTGGAGTTCCTCGCCTGTGATAGTGTTATGCCTGTCGGAAGTAGCGAGAGACTTGCTGCTCTCGAATCACCTTGAAGAGTCAAAATCGAGGTGCGGTGGTGCGTTGGTTCGTTGGTTCGTGTCTTGGGAAACGCTACCTCCGTCCGAAAGTGTCCGAGCTGACGGGGTGCGGGTGAGGATAAGACGACGGGGTCCTCGACGAATAGTGAGTTGTTGAGGCAAATCTTCGCAGAGGGCAACGTCGGGGTGAAAGGTTGAAGTTGTAGAGGGGTAAAAAGAAGGCGACCAGGCGTAGGAAATAGCCTTCTTGGTCACCGCAGGCTGGCTGAAGGTTCGGAAGGTGGAAGGAAGGTAGAGAGGTAGGAGCGATACAGTGTAAGTAAGGAGTAGTCGAGGCAGGTGAGGTGCAGCGGGGCAGGAATGAGAAGGTACCTTAGGTAGCACCGTGTTGGCTAAAGTCCTGTAAGGTTGGTATCAGGCAGTCGCAGGCAACAACAACGCCTTATCGCACCTCAGACAAGGGCGCGGAAAGGGTGCTTGCAGGGGTGCTGACGGCCCTGGTAGCGGGGGATAGTGGGATAGTGGGGTTTATCAGCAGCACCGGCAGCTGGGACGTTCGGACACTTTAGTTAAGGTAAGTGCTAATTAGTCTGTTGGTCTTGGTGGTGATTAAAGAGGAGGGAAGCTGAGTCGCCAACATGACTATTTGAAAGAGGGCAGGAGGGAGAAACAGCATCGTCACCTACAGCTTCTTAAGATGAGTTTTCCTTCTTCCTTTTTTTTTCTCTGGAGGGAAAGAGAGGGGGGGCTTGATATGAGGTGGTTCTTGCCCAAAGCTGAGGTGGCCAAGGGGAGGGAAAGTGCAATTCACAAATGTACGCCAGAGGAACCTTGATTGGCTGGTGCCCCGCCACGCCGCACAGTGTGTGTCTGGGCTCAGCTGGTTCAGTTTGGAATGTGAAGGCGGGATTAGGAAAGAGGGGCACACCTTGCGGATAAGGTACCTCTCTACTGCCTTATGGCAACTGGCAACTGTGGGCAATTACAATGAAAACAGGCCGTCAAGAACATATGCGTTGTTCTCGTATACAAGAAAAGCTTGACGAAGAGCGAGAATGCAAAGTAGACGTCAATGCGAACCTGCAGGAGACAGTGGAAATTGTGAGATGTTCGGAGAAGATACCTTAGGTACCACTGCTGTTCGACGCATCTCAACACGTACACTGTATTCTACTTTCCCTACTATTACCTGTTGGAGAAAAGCCGGGTTACGAAGTCAGATTGGTCTGAAAGGCTGTAAGAGCAAGAAAGGCAGGCACCTTAGGCAGGGAAAGCATAAGTCCAGTGGCTTGAACACTAGGTTCCTTGAGGTGCGCTTTACTTTGGTCATTGCGGTCGAGGTCTTCGAGTTCTCAAGTCGAGGTGAGCTTTCAGACCCCAGTCCCACCTCCACAAGTAGGCACCCGAGCCTTCCATCTCGGTCGGCCTCTTCCAAGACATCAGATTGCGGTGAGAGGCCCATACTTTGTGGTCAGCCATCCGACCCTCTGACACACCAGCAAGCTCCCATGTTGCCTTGCGTCTAAGGCATACGCGCAAATGCGCGGATAGGTTGTCGTTAGTATGGCTTGCGTGTTCATTTTTCATCTGCCTGCACATACCTTAGCAAGAAAATAGGCTGTCATTTCGTCTCGCCGATCTGAAATAATGATACCCCTTGGCTTAGTCTGTCGTATGCACATGCTATCTCATGCCTGATGTAATCAATGTCTTCGTCTGCTTGAACTGCCTGTCCACTTCAAGGCACGGCACCGAAGGTATTAGGCAGCATGGCACAACGGCCGTTGGTTTGCCATGCCCGGCTACCAGGCCAAGCTACGGTACGATCATGGTTGACCGCATTGTCATCCATAATTACCTGGCGGCAAACTCGCAAACTATATGGGCACTCGGTACAAGTACCTCGGCTGCGGCAGTTCGACCTACTAAGCATGAACTTTGCGAATTTGCCGCCAGCTGTTGCATACCTTACCTGTCCATGTCTACACATACCATGAGCTGCGGACCCAGCGAATCCGATGGTGCTTCTGAGAAACAGCAGAGACGGTTGTCGCTGGACCGGCCGCGATTGTCCATACCCAAACTTGCCATGATCAGATGATGCAGATTTATTTGTTTCCTCTCTAGTGGGAGTGCCCCAGACTGGTGAGTGGCATCATTTACCTCGGCGCCGGTCACGTCGGAAGGGAATGTCCCTCAGCACCCCTCTCTCGCATGCGGTTTGGCGAACTCATCGGTGGCACAGGAGGAATGCTTGGAGGACCACAGGGCAGGCCATTGAGAGAACCAAGGATGGGGGGAACGATCTGCCGTGGGTGCAGGGATCAACCAAACCGCGCGAGCGGACGGACCAGGGCACGCCCACCAAACCCACCAAAGTGTACATCACTCTGAGGTAAGGTAGAGTCCAGTCGGGAATGTGGAGTGACAAGCACCTGCTGGGCAGACTGCCAGCGATCAGAGTCGCCAATTGCCCCCCCTCTAAAGTGCTCTGTTCCTTGCGTGTCTCGCCCTACAAGCCATTAAAAAGTCTCGGTCGTCATTCGTCATTCGTCATATGCCTGCCCACTCGCTATCGGGCCTGAAGGTTGTCGCACCCAGATCCATAATCATTCACTGTCAAGGGTCAGAGTTCTCTTCTACTCCAAACCAAGTGCCACCCAAAACACCCTCTTCTTAATATTCACCCGCTGCCACCAACCCAGAACGCTTGCTCGGAGTACCTTACCCTCCACAAATCATATTTCTCCCCCTCCGTTGCCCTAATCTAAATCCCCAAACTCCTACCTCCGAGACTACAGTTTGGTGATTCATCCGGGCCATACCTTAAAGGTTCCGCGTCTTCGAAGAAGCCAAAAGACACCCATAGACTACGACCCGAGGAACTACGCTAGACGACTGAAAGCCTTGAACTTGGGGTTACCTATATAAAAGCAAATACCAACCCTACCTCATGGATCATTGTTTGTCAACAAACAAGGATACGACGACAATTAATACCGCGTTCAAGTAACTGCCATTCAACATACAAATACCGAAGAACCTACCTAGTCACAGTCAGCCGAACGGCGCATCTACAGATCCTGGGTCTCTCTTTTGAGAAGCACCGCGCGCATCTCTTAGTTCCATATACCACTCGCACCTAGACCTCAACCATCAACGCCGCGACTATGCACGACCTCCGACTCAAGGTGCTCCGCGAGAGTGGCAAGACTGTCTCCAAAAAGGCGAGATCGCGTCCCGAGTCCGCACGGGGTTCCACGAGGAATTCCCCAAACATATCTCCTTCTCACTCGCAAATCGCCTCCCCTGCGCATTCACGTCCCAGCAGCCGCTATGCTTCGGAGGACGAGGCGAGCGACGGCGAGTACGAAGACAACATGACGATAAGCACGCTGTCGAATGGAAGCGACTCTGGCGACGATGGGCCCGGGGGCGCATCCGACTCTTCGTGGGCAACCCTTCTTCAAGATCGCATCGTCGAGCTCCAGGACCGCAAGCGAAGCAGCACCATGAGCCGTGAAAAGACGCTCATGTCGTACCTGCACCTCGTCAAACATCACTACGGTGGGCGCCAGATCAGTAATTCATCAAACGAGATTGTGACTGCCCTGATGAAAAACATCAGAGCCGGAGGTAGCTCCGTGGAGCGCATATACTCCCTCAAGTCGCTGCAATCCACGCTACTTACGTCGCCATCGGAGGCGCTTTACGACGATATCTACCAACAACTGGAAAAAACCTGCGAAGACGACGAGGATAATGACGTCAAGGCAGCCGCCATCTGGGCCATGGCCATCACAACCCTCTACGGCGGCGGCAGCGAAGAGGCTGCTAGCGAGTTCCTCGACTACTTGGTCACTATCGTCGACAGCGACGGAGAATACATCAGTGCAGGTGACAGTGGCGACGTCGTCACCGCGGCGCTTGAATCATGGGCCTTCGTCGCCAGCCAAATCGACGACATCACCGAGAACGTCTACACAGCCCTCGACGCCTTTGTGGAGCAGCTCGACAGCACAGACGTTGACGTCCAGACAAGCGCCGGTTTCAACATCGCCTTCATCTTCGAGGCAGCGCGGGACCTCGAAGAAGAGACGGGCGAGCCAATGAACTTGCAGTACGATCCCAAGAAGCTTATCAGCCGCATGCGCGAGGCATCAAAGCCCTCGGTGAAGCAGACCTCCCGAAAGGACCGACGCCACCTGCGCAAGCAGTTCGCCAGCATCGTCACCTCCCTCGAGCACGGCAAAGGCCCCGGCTTCTCGACCGCTGGGCGGCCGGCCTTCAACCCCCACACCGGAGGAACCAAGGCGGAGCCCGGACGCAGAGAGGACGACGAAAACGAGATGAGCGGTTTCGGCTACCGCGAGAAACTGAGAATTGGGTCCTCGATCGTGCTCATCGACTCTTGGTCTCTGATGGCGAGGGTCAACGCGGCACGGACCGTGCTCGGTGGCGGGCTGCCGACTCACTTCAACGAGAACCCGACTGTGGCAGAACTGCTGGGCGCTGCTCAGACACAGGATTCATCGACGCAGGTATACGCACTACGTCCCCGGGATGCCAAGAAAATGAGAAGATAGAAGCGAACAAGAGACGGATGAAAGGAGTCCAATGAGACGCCTTGGGACGTCGGTGGGTTCTATTCATTGTTTTCTCGGTCAATAGACGAATCATGGATCAAGAAAAGGAGGAAGAAAAGGCATCGGGGATTGGCTTAGTAGTAATACACGGATGCAAACAGACAGAAGATACCACAGAGGAGGATCCTCAGACAGCATCGCTAAACGATAATCCACGGCTTGGTTTAAAACAGAGTTGGTTTCCCATCATTCGAACCACCTGCTTCACCAACATAATGCTCCAAATGCTCATCATCTTCTCGCAACAACGCAGAAAAAGGGGTGGTGGACGTGCCCAGCAACAGCCACGGCTGCGAGTTTCCGTCGGAGGCGCATCCACGGGGTCGTACGGCAGCCGATCTATTCCTCGGGTACGAAGTGTTAGACGGTGGCCACCGGCCCAATCAAAAGGGCGGTGGAGGGTAACCTCCCGGAGGCGACGGCGGTGATTCGTTTCAGGCACCTTACCTCAAGTGGTGCAAACGAAGGTCCGCCCCACGATCGCAAATTGACGACTATGCATGCGCCAGCAACCTTACCTGTCTGCCACGGTGTTAAGAGAACCGGCATTTCTGAGTCTCCTGCATTATGCAGAGGCCCGGTTCCAGGCACTGTGGGATACGGTAGGCAGTTAGGTAGAGGTAGGTAGGTATGTCGGGCATGCGGCAAACGTACACTATTTCGCGATAGAGGGGATCATATCAGACTGCGTGAGTGGGACGGAATGTTGCGGGTAGGTGTATTCGCGAGCTGCCGGGGGACATTGACGGGGGGAGTCGACGGAAGTGCAAGTCTCGGCTTTCGAGGCTTCCCGATGGACAGCGGGGAGGGATTCGTTTGCCACAGCTGAGGTACCAACGGGATACGTGGACGTTGGCTGGACGCCCGTTCCTCCCACGCATATGAGAAATATTGGCAGCTGAAGTGAGATTGGACTCACTTGCCGGTGGCAATCCAACGCCTATGCTGGATCATGAAGGGCATTCAATTTGCTAGTCCGGGGTTACAAGTTTGTTGATTGAGCTGCTTCCGGGTTGTGTTGTGATGTGATACCCGAACGTCACTCCACGTATGACTGATCCTGGACAGACAGCAGAACCAGCGGCGCCACAGGTGGCAGATAAAGATGCGGTTTCAGGTGCCAGAACAGAATCATAATTGGTTGCTGTTCTTGCCTGTTCCTGTTTGTGTTCCTCTCGGGAGCCCGTTTGTGAGGTACTGTACTTTGTGCTGTGCCTGTCAAGTTAGCAGTGCAGTGCAGTGCAGCGCAGCGCAGCGTCAGTGTCCGCCAATTCCAGACTACCTTAAGGTAGTCAGAAGGAAAAGAAAAGGACCGGGACAAGGCCAATATCCTTAAGTCTTAATTCCTTATTTTTTGCCTTGCTAGTGGCTGATCATTCCCCACGAAGCTCCTCCCGTCGTCCAGCCAAAAATGTGACGGACGCCCCCGAGATTTCGCCTCCACTCCAGCGTCTGTGGGGGCCCGTCGGTCGGGTCACAGTTTGACAGGGGATCCTCTTTGAGTATATAGTGGTTTTGGGGGGTGATTTGGAGGGGCTGGGGGGGGAAGACTGGAAGGGCAAAATAAGGAAAGTGGGATGACGATGGGCGAGCGATTGTGCGATTGTGATTGTTTATCGCGGGGGGTGGCTGGGAGAGGGGCATCTCGGAGGAGGGACGAAGTAGGTAAGTGATATGAATGAGAGTCCAGAGCAGTTTGAAAGTGAAGCTGCCAAACACGTCAATGAGTCGGTCTTCGATCTCTGCTTGTGCCCTGCCTGAGACTGGAGGAGCATGAGCACGACTGGAGCTCGACCAAGGCAGCACCGAGGGGTGAAGTTTGGCCTTTGGGTAGAGGCAACAGCCGGGAGCAGGGTTTGCTGCTGCGGGAGAAGAGACGGTGAAGGTCGAAGAAGCCACTTGCGACAGACTGTTCGAACTTAAAGGATGTGATGGGCCAGAGAAGGGGAGAATGTGTGGCTCAAGTCGACCATTTAGTGGTTCCAGGGACGCTAGGGACGAACGTATGCGCATGCGACGCGCAGCACCGAGCACGAAACCCCAACGGAGAGAGGAGACTGTGGATTCTAGCTGTAAGGTAACATGTTTCTAGTACTAGGTACTATTACTATATTCGTAGTACGCAGTCCAGATAGATGCAAGGCCTTTTGCACACGCCCCAAGCCTGCGGCGGCAATTGGCCCGTCTCCCGGTGTCTTTCCAGCTCTTTTCGGGAAGGGAGCGAGGGACAACTCATCAAAGGCACCTCCACCTCGTGGGACGCAGGCCATCTGTTGGTCGGCACAGTCGCACCCGTTTTTAGCTCTGCAAAGAAACTCGATTGACTGGACGGGGAACTGCAGCGTGAGATATCCGTACGTCAGGCGAATTTTCGATTCTGAGGGTGAGGGCAGGGCTGTGCTCAAGCTGCTGTTGCTGATGCTGCCGCTGCTCGAGGTTCATCGACTCATCAGTGTTCCCGGCCAAGGCCACGGCCCAAAGAGCCAAACCCCGGCCCAGCCCAGCCGCGCTCCCGCCCTTACCAGCTTGGGAAGTTGAGACGACGACGGATACCTCATCCGCCATAGACTTTCGAGGCTCCGTCTTTGTACCTCAGCGACAAAGCCTGATAAGCTTGGACGAGGTCGCCCCGGGGAAAGGGGGGTGCAATGGCTACAAACAATCCAAGACGTAGTCCCAGACGCCGAAGAGCCAAACCAGAGCCCAACGAAGCGTTCCCTGCCCGTTCCCCCTCCTCGAACGTCCTTCCCTGTCACTCGTGCCTTTCCAGCTTGTGTCTGCCTGCATCATCCAAGATTGTGAACCTGTCGTCTCTAGCTACCTCGACCCCGGGGGCTGCTGTCTGACCATCTGTCTGCTTGTACATCTCTCTCACCTCGTCGCCTCCGGATCCTCCATTAACGACCGCCGTCGATTATACTCAACCTGGAGATCATCTTTTGGCACAGATTGTTCTTACTCTTGCGGTCCTCCACTTGGCCATCTGTTTTGCCTCGTTGTTTCGGGAGTTTTGCGACAACGTTGTTGAAAGAGAGGAGAAATAGAGCTGTGTTAAAATTGGAGCTTACCTACCTTCCTCTCTGGTTCAGCTCCAAGATCCGCCCGGGAGAACAAAAACATCGCCGGGGGGCAACCGCCGGCCCAGCCATCCTCCAGTCACTTCACTTGGCCCTTCTCCTTGCGCCATCATACACTCCTGCTGCCCTCATTTCTCTCACTTTGTTAAACACCTAATATTTTTTCTTCCAACAGTCTTGGTTACTTTCTTTTTGCTGTGCGTGTGGCATCAGCGGCCGCATCCTCTTCTTTGTTTTTCTCCCGTTTCCTTCTCGATTTTGCCCCTCTGCGCGCAAACATCGCCGAATCGCAACGGCCCCCAAACGGGCCTCGCTTCGCCAGCAGCCAGGTTATCGCCCAGCCCGCCCAATTTTTTTCCCGCAGCAACGGACGGCTCCTGATGTCTTGAACGGCGAACAAGCACCCACAACAAACCCTTGCCCACCTTGGTCGGCAACCCACTCACACTCACCCTCACTCTCTCTCTCTCACTCACAGCTGGCTCCTTCTCTTCTTCTTTTCCTTTCCTTGATCGAGGGAAGGACAAGAAAAATCAGAGAGGTGTGCGAGCCGTTGAACGAGGCATTCGTCTTCCGCGCCCGCGCAACACCACCTCTTCCGTCGCTGAGGCCGAGAGCTGAGCAACACGATGGGTGTTGACTCCAACAAGCCTCCTCCACTCCCTTGTCCGACCGAAACCGATTCCGTCACCCCCACCGAACTGGCGACCGATGTGTCCAGGCCAAACGACGAATCCTCCCACTACTCTCTGCCCTCAGACGGCACTCCCGTTACCATCAAGACCCGCGGCCACAAGCCCGATCGCTCCCAGACCTCTTTGCTGATCGAGTATTTCGAGGGCGGTAAGCCTGGCCCTGGCGATTCTAGCTCTGTCAGTCGCAAGCCCAGCGTCCGCGTTCGCTTGACCCCGTCCAAGAAGCATCGCCACGACCATATTCAAATCACCGAGACCAAGAGCAACACCCGGAAGGCCTCGCTGGTTCGTCGTGTTCCGCTGCCCTCTACCACCGGCTCCTCTCATCTCGACGTTGAAGCCCTCGAGGGCGAGGACGGAGACAGCATGCGGTCCTACGCCTCCGCCACCGAGGAGTCCAATGTGTCCAAGAACCCAATCGACATCGAAATTGACCGCAGTGGTCGTCGTCGAAGGCCAGCGAGTCCGTTGATTCCCGATGCCGATGCTGCTCACGAGTCTACTTACTTGCCTCCCAACATGTCCGAGATTTCGGCCATTCCTAACGATAGCTTCCTCGACGGCCAAGATGGCTCTGGGTCGACCGTTCTGACGAGAGCCTCTGATGCTAAGCGCAGCAAGAGTTCGAACCGCGGCGCTGAGCTGGCCGCTGGTGTTACTGGCGCAATGGCTGGTGCAGCCGTTGCTGATCAAGTGAGGAGCAAGAAGAGACACAGCGGCGAGCGAAGGGTGTCTGGTGAAAGATCAAAAGATAAGGAGCGCAAACATCGGCCCAGTAAAAGCCGGACAAGTAGCATCAGCGAAAAGCAATCCGAGACTGGAACACGATCACCTAGGCGACGTTCCAGTCGCAGCCACGTTGACTCTCTGCTATCTGGGGCAGATTCCAGTGTTTTATCGTCCAGCATTTCTCCCAGCCACCGCTCCTACGACCAAAGCTCTGTCCGCTCTGGAGCGTCAAAGTCGTCAATCAACAACCCGAAGTTGCTCGAAACCGTCGAGGACGCCATTCGTCGACTTATCCTACCAGAATTGAGCGCTTTGAAGCGGGAGCAAAGCAAGCGCGAGAGTCGGCGCAGCTCTATTACGTCTACTGGCACCGGCACGTCTTTGTCTCGCGAAGATTTGGGAGTGGACCGACGCAGGTCTGCCGACAAACGCAACGAGCCCAGCCGTCACCGAGAACGCAGAGACCGCGAGGCCCGACATGAATATGTTGACTCGCCCCGTAGCCTTGCCGGCGAATCGGTCGAAGGGGAGTCGGTACTCTCAGTTGATGACACACCAAAACGAAGTGATGGAGCTCTCAAAGCTGCAGCCGGAGGTGCGGCTGCCGCTGGACTCGCCGCAGCTGCCTTAGACGCAGCCTCGTCAACGGCGTCTGATGACAGGAGACAACGGCGACGACGTCGCGCTGACGGCTCAGCCAGGAGCCGCAGCGTAGGCCGGGAGAAATTCGATGAGGAGTTCGAGGCGGAGGAAGTACCCGCACCACCGATGCCACTCATGAGTGAAATCAACCACTCTGATATGACTCGCACCTCAATTCTATCCGCCGATACCGAACGCCCTCATTCGGCGATGGAGGAGAGAGCTCCGATTCAGGAAGTTGCCAAGGGCAACGTCGCCTCCGTCAATTCGACGCCAACACCTACCCAAACGCCAGCTGCCAACTTGAAACAGACCCTCGGCACAAAGCACGCCAACGTGTCGCACGGTGACTTGAGGGAGCTTTCTCGCACGCGTACCGGCGAGGTTACTGAACAAGCAGACAACAACAGCAATCCCACCCAGCCGCTTCGCGATGACTATGATGATTACGACGACCGAAGCGGTCTTACCGAGAGCGAAGTGTCCGGCGACTATGACGATTCTGCTCACGAGTATGATTACTACAATACACAGGACGTACCGCCCCCCTTGAAGTATGTCCCTTACCAGCCGGAACGTCGCGGTCTGAGTCCGATCTACAGCGTGTCTGGATACACTGAGGGAAGCGAGGCAGCCGCGCAGCGCGATTCTAGACTTTCGCACGGCACTGACTCGCCGACAAAGTCTCACCCATCTCAGGCAGACATGAGAGCTCTGTCCCCGGCCTCTTCGATTCCCAGCAACGTCATGGGCAGAGGATTAGATGAACAGTCTCTGGATGAGCGCAGCGTCAGCAGTGCTCAGGATTTCCGCAATAGCCAGATCACAGAGAACAGCGAGGCCGGTTACCGACACAGTCAGATGACAGAAAACAGCGATGCCGGCTTCCGACACAGTCAGTACACGGAAAACAGCGATGTTGGAGTTTCCGGTCAAGCTGTGCGCGGCATTATTGCGAACCCCAATATTGTTCATGTGCCTCACGGAGTCGAATCCAACGTAGCTTCTCTCATTGACGGATCGATGCTGGATCAGTCCGTTCTCACCACCGGTTCTGGTTATGATTACGGAAGAGAGTCTCAGGTTTCCTATGGTGACTCCAACGTATCTTACAATCGAGACTCGCAAGTTTCTTACGACGACCAGGCTAAGAGCCAGGCGCGATCAAGAGACGTCAGCCCTGAGAAGCGCTCGGTGGCCAGCCAGCGGGAATTCTTCGAGCAACGTGAGCGTGAAAGCAGCAGGACACCCACATCGAGCCGCCATAGCAGGTCCAGAGACTTCGCGGGAGAGTACGAGGTTGACGAGCATGGCAGAAAAGTTCCTCTCGCAAGACAAAGAAACTCACCTTCGACCTCGACTAGGCACTCGCCTACAGCTTCCGAGAAGGCGATTGCTGCAGGAGCCGTTGGCGCCGCAGCTGCAGCTCTCAGAGCTGCCAAGGACAAGAAGCAAGCGACTGTGGAGGAAGTCGATGAGGAGGAGCATAACGAAGAGTGGGTCGGCGACGGCATTGCTAGGAACAAGTCGTTCAAGCAGCGAACAATGGAGGGACGCGAACCTAATCATACCCCTGCTCACAGCATCGACCGCCTCGACTTGGAGGATCGACCAAAGATGGGTGCTAGTGCCATGCCCACGATGAATGATCCCATGCCCGAGGTTGGCTACATGGATGACGATGCGTTGACAAACCCATCTCTGGTTCGAGAGCCCCTTGGCGGAAGCGATCGTGACGACCGCGGGCACTGGCCTGGCGATGCCACTCCTCGCCAGAGCGATATTGGCACCTATGACCAATATGATGAGAAGCACGGCAACGGTCTCGACATGGCCGCCGCTGCATTGGCTCATCACCGTCAGCCCAGTCAAGAAGATGAGGACGAATGGCGACGCACTTCTGCTGAGCGAAAGCGAGACACTGTCATCACTAATCCTTACGATGGTGCCAGCCCCGTCGAAAACCCCGAACTTCTTGGAGGCCGCGGATTCGACGATGCCTATGATGCGCACTACCACGGCAGCCCTGGCCACAAGAATCTGGACGAAGGCTATATTTCCCAAGGCCCCCTTCAGTCACCCACTGGACAGCCCAAGGGCAAGACTATCATGCCCTTCAACGACCCTACCTCGGAGGACCCCTTCTACGCGCCCCAACACACGAGACACCTCAGCGGCATGTCTCAGGGCATGGCCTCTCCCATGTACGACCCCGCTACGGGCAATGGCATCGACAGCATTGAGTCCAAGGACATCATTGCTCTGATGCAACATGTGAGTAAACCTGCACTAGTATGACTTCCCGTGAATGCTAACTAATCCTTACTAGCTCATGGTTCGCGACGCTCAAAGAAGCGCTCGTGACACGGAGATTCTCGTCACTCTGGTCCGCTCTGCGGCCGAGATGCGGAACTCCTTTGAGGATCTCAAGAAGCTCCTTGCCAATACAGAAGATGTTATTATCAAGGAAGTCCAGGAGAACACCGAAGAGACGGTCAAGAACGTTGTTGGCGGTCCTCGTCCTTACCCCGGCAGTCTTCCTAGGTCCATCAAGGGTTATAGCGGCGCATCTCAGAACAGCACCCTTGATGAGACCACTAAGAAGAGCAACTTCTTCAAGAAGGCTCTGAAGGGCCTCAGCACCAAGGGTACCAACGACTTGAGTAGGATTGAGGATATGCTGAACCAGCTCTTGAGCGAGGTCGATACCCTCAAGGCACAAACGGTTCGACCCGGTAACGTCAGCGGCAGACAATCCTTCGACAACCTTGACATGCAGTACGAACAAGACCGCGGTTACGAGCCAGAGGGTCAGGCTGGCACCTCCTCCACCAGCCACGGTAGTGGCATGTCTTCATTCGGCCAATCGCGCGGTCCTTCTAAGATGGGGTATGAGCCCAATCGCATCAGCACGGTTCACGAAGACAACGAAGAGGAGTACGACTACCGCAGCCCCCAAGGGCTCATGACTCCTACCCGTGAATTCCAACGGGGCGGCTCTGTGCCTTTGGCTACCCCCCCTCAGCCCCTCAATACCCAAAACGCGTCGTTGAGCAACGAGAACACGCCGAAAACGGATAAAGGGAAGAAGCACAAGTCCAGAGGGTCCTCCAGTTGGTTCCCCAAGATTTCACGATGGTCCGAGTCAACAGCTACGAGCGTTGGCAAAGCATTCCGTATGAGCGGCTCCAGCAAGAAGGACCACGATGAAGAGTTCCTACAGCATCCTCCCTCCCGGTCTGGGTCTGATTTTCGATTCGATGATCGATACCAAGATGACAACCACAGCGATCAGCTGCACTCCGGCTTCTCTCAGCAGGATCTTGCCGGTCCTCAGCCGCGACTGGAGACTGTCCCGCCTGCTCCCAACACCTACATGACTCCAGAAGATCCCAAGTACAAGGCGCATCGCAACTCGGTTAACCTCCAACACCCTCAGCCTCGCCAAGGACAGACTGAGAGGTTCAAGGCAGCACTCGAGAGTCAAGCTTATGAGTACGACACTCCAATGTCCCCCAACACCGCTGACTGGGCTGGCTCTGCCACCAGTCTGCACCGCTTGCCAGCAAACGCCAATCGCTACGGTGGCTCATCCGACGCCGCAACTGGCGAGTACTGGAACTCTTCTCCAGCTGGGCCTCCGCGCCCCCCTAAGGAGCCAATTGAAGAGAGATCAACCACTCCTTCCAAGCCTCGCATCTCGAAGTTAGGCTCGAAGAACAGCCCACTTCCTTACAACAGCGTGGAGAGCGGCTACGGTACCGGTCCTGGTACCCAGCCCAGCAACTACACCGGCAGCCCCAAGCCGGAAAACCGCAACCTCAACGCCGCCCTGGGCATGCCAGCTCGTCGGCCTAGCGGTCCTCGAGCCATGACTCCCAAAAGTGCCGAGGAGGAAGCTGCCAGGGAAGAGCGACGCCGTAAGAGAGGTAAGCATACCGCTCCTGAAGTTGACCAGGACAATTCTTAACTTTTTGCACAGACACTTTCGGCACTGTCGCCAGTAACGAGACCGACACCTTTTAGACGAAGATTTCTCATCGCAAGCTGTTTCCACAAGGTACAAGGGAATGAGCAGTACCGAATGAGTTGACGCCATTACATAGCTTGGACCACATGATCAACCATAATCGTAAGAAATATTGGGGCAGATATGCGCGATTTGCTGGAGAAAAGGCAGGAGATATCTGTCAGTCAGCAACGAGCCCAAAAGCGCAAACTCGTCTCGAAGCCAGACGAGAGGGAATGTGGAGGACGGAAATAAAACAATGATTCGCTACTCAGCCTTACGACGACATGACACGCAATTGAAGGTTTTGCGTTTAAGCGGTGTTTCCCTTGGGGCCCAGCAAGGATTCCCCCTCCTCGTTCGATTGAGGGCCTCGAGGCATGATGAAATGGGTCGGACGTGCAACGCGAAAGTTGGTTGATACCACAACACTTTTTTTGGAATTGGGGGACTGCATCAGTATCATTTCTTTTAAGAGCAGTCTAGTTCAGGGCAGATATACCATATGGAGAGGGACTGTAATTGTAGTCGTGGATAATGGAACTCTTACCCTGCCTTGGACAATTTGGATCCTTTGCAAATGTGACGAACTTACGACACGTAGATGGTTTTATCGGCCGATGAGAGTTCGGGCGGACGTGTGGCATGGACGCCGAGGCCGGTTCAGATGGAGACGCCTCGAAGTTTATGTCAGGAGGGAGGGAGCCGCGCGGTGTCCGACAACCACACGCACAGGCGATTCTCTTGTCGTCTCGACATACCTCGCGAAGCCATGGAAAGCATCTCGCTGGCGGGGAACCATGCCATATTTGGTGCTTACGGTACAGCTGGGCATTGGTGAACTTGGTGAATATAATCATGGTACCTTACGGTAACCTGCCGGCAGAGACATTGGTTGCTGTATCTTTCGGGACCGATGAACGGGTGGCTTTCGATTTGTCAGGTCGCAAACTGCAGACGTGCGGGAAATAAATGCCAGATCGATAGATGTACACAGAGAACCAATCCTCCCCCTTCTTTACCCCTCCAATACCATCAGCACGTAATCCTCGTCAAATTCCCCGAAACGCAACGAAATATCTCCCCACGCGATCTTAAACCTCGGGCGCCGGCATCGCCCGCACGTTCTCCTCGGCAGGCTACTCCGTCGTCGTCGTCTCCCGTAATAACCCGGCCCCGCCCGCCGTCGACCCCTTGACCTCCCACCTCAGGATCCGGGCGGACGTGAGCGTCCCCTCGCAAGTCGCCGCCGCGCTTCCGCGGCCGTCAAGGAGCAGCACTTCGGCAAGGTCCCCATGATCGTGGTGTACGCCGCCGCCGCGGTCTCGCCGCGGCCCGACGCGGAGAACCTGCTGGAGCAGTTCGAGAAGGATGTCCGGGTCAACTCGACGGGGGCGTAAGGTGTGTTACCGCGCAAGGAGGCCGTGAAGGCGCGTGGAAGGAGGCAGGTGGGGAGGAAGCGGAAGGGGCCAGGTTCGTGTTTACGGGGAACATGTTGAACGTGAAGGCTGGTCCTACTTGACGTTGGGGGCCGGGAAGAGTCAGGCCTGGTGGTGGTTGGGGGGCCGCGGATTCGTTATTCAGGGGGGAAGGGATGGAGGTGAGTTTTTCTCTCCTGTGGGAGTGACTTTCATCGCGCGCCCCATGTGTCCGTCGCTGTTTGGTTGTTCTTGGCTGACGACGGATTTCAGATTCTTCTATGCCGATGAGAGAAAGGCGGATGGCAGCGGGGCAGGGAACGACCTCGGTCCGGAGTCCCCATGGAAAGTTCTACTCAAGGCTTGCCGAGGGTTGAGGTTGGTGAGTTACTTTTCGACGTTACATTTGTCGATGGAGGGTACAAGAAGTTTTGAAGGGGGTTTTATGGAGAGAGAGGGCCACAGGGAGACGCCACGAGCTCGAAATGCACTTCTTGGCTCCCTATACTCCTCCTAATGACAACCTTGGCCACATGGGTTTCCATCGTCTGATGTCCCTCACTGAGAACAATGGCAGTTGCAGAGCCATGTGCCTCTGCTTCTCTGGACTTGCTATGCGCGAATTAAAACAACCTACGATCGAAATAGTGACGTGTTTGAGAGAAAGTCTCCGGGGTAAACGGTGTTGCCAGAAATATCCTCCAAAGATCTCGCGAATGAAATCCTCTACCCCATCACGCAGAGATTCCGCTTTCCGGGATGCGTTGACAAACATACAATAATCGTGGCTCGCCGACTGGCGAAGAGTATAGGCGCTGGTCATGCTTCGCTGGGGTTACCTGAGATTGCTTAGGAAGTATCATGATTGACTAACAAATTTCCACTTGATTCTCCATAAAGCCCAGCCCAACAGTGGCTATGATTCTGCTATTGTAGTTTACGGCCTCCAGTTAGATGGAATAACTGTTGATGGCTTCCCTTCCTGGGACAACGGGGTCATCACGCTTCTTGGAACGTAAGTGACCCTTGCAGACTGCAACGTCTCCATGTTCCGTCGACTGGCTTCAGATCTCTCACGGATCTGGTTCTCCAGGTTTCGCATCTCTTGTTGCAAAGTGCGCCCTGCGGCGCGCATCTACCGGACGCTCTTTAGTAAGTTTTCCTTGGCCCTGAGTTCCTCAGTCTCGAGATCCGATGCCGACATCTGAGGCGACATCCTCAGCCAACGCAACCTGTTCAGGGCAACAAACAAGCCATTGCGTTTCGCTTGATGCATGGCATATAGGGTGGTGAATACAGAGTACTTGCCGTACTTGTGTGGCCACTTCACATCCCCGGTCGACTTCTCAGCATCCACTGTTCCGGTCTTCTGCAATGCTAATACCAAATTGTTCCTTTTGGCGGTCAACTGTATCATCTCGTCTCTGGCTTTCCTTGAGAGGGCCGAAGACCTGAAGTACCCACTCGTCGAAAGCCCTCCTTGTCCCTATAGGACAGGGGCCAAAACCGAATGAAGCTATCCATGGTAAGAATGTTGAAGCGCAGGTTTGGGTTCGCCAGATAGGGAAGCGCCTGGAGACAATATCTTGAACTGTAAGTGACCATTTTAGATCCTTGCAATTGACTTGTGTGAGTGTGGTCGAGCATAACGATTCGCAGTTCCGGCTTGTCGCCGTCCCCGTTATCCCCGGATTCTCAGACTCGAAGTCGTGGTGCTCAACGCCAATGTGCAACTTGTTGACAATGCTGTCGAGTGCTCGCCTGACGATGTCCTGGCGAACTTCTAGGTTCATCTCGATACAATACCAGGTGCCGTCGGGCCTGCGGAAACCGACAGGGCGAGTCGGCGGGATGAGCGGGCCCACACTCTTCAGATATATTTCTCGCAACTCAACCCCTCCATGGAGTGAGTAGCTACGGATATCTTCGACGAGTGTAAGGCCAACATGCCTCATCTTCCCATTTCCCTCATCTACCATCATGATCCAGCCACCATGGAATTGTGGCGTCCGGTTCTGACGACCGGTTCTTCCTTGCTCGTAGCAGTGCTTATACGCGCCATGTTCACGGGAGAGTTCACCTTCAGCTTCTTCAACGGCCCTCCACGGCGCACCCAAGTCGCTTAGGTCTGTGTCTGACGTCGCGGGCCTTGATGACGAGGGCCTGAGCGATGGGAGGCTTGCGAACGTTTTCCTCAGGCTCGCCGTCGACGATCAGCGACGCATGCGTGCTTCATTTCGATGATGGGCGGTAGTCTCCCCTGAACTCCCAAATTTTCCAATACACTCATTTTTTGAAACCCGAGCCACGGGGCCTAATTGGATCATGCGTGCAATTGCGTCGTCTAGTACAAGTTTTGGGAAAGCAATTTGTACACGCAAGGAGCAAATTGCAGATCTATATATAGACTTTGTCCATCATCTTCCATTTGGCTGTTTGAGAAAACCCCATGGCTATCACCATAGTTAGCTCTGCCATCTGCTTCGTTTCTGCAGGTGTCATCGATTTCGCGTCGCTGTCGCCGTATCCCATCGCATTCCAGATGCACGGCAACAGTGGATAAGCGACGGTGAAGCGGTTCTGAGCTGCCGCTCATAAGGTTGACATCCAACGCATCATTCAGTAATGTGGATAAATACTTTTCACTCACAGCTAGATCTGATAACAACTCGACTGAGCTAAGCACCAACCAAGCCTCTCTCTGCCGTCCCATAGATACTCAAATAGCCAGCCTGCATTGCAGGTACTGATGGCAGAGCGTCTCGGCTACCTTATCTTCAAAGCGACACATGCCGAAGAGCTCCGCAATTTTGTCTGTGTCAGCATTACGTCATTTGCTTGGATTTGCTGCTGCCACCGAGAAAGGACTGGGAAAATGCGACAATTAATACGGCAAGTCTTGGGTGAGTTGATTGTGGTCAATGTTGTATGTTCTATGGCAATATGCTCATGACAGATTGTCTTGCCAACACAGCCGCTGTGCGGATATTGGTGTCACTGTTTCCTGCCCTCCTAAGTCGATAGCCAATCGCAAACTCTGGGTGACTGAATGCAACAAAATCTGGATTCTCAACTCTCTCCGAATCACAATGCAACCCATGATTGAACGCCTTTCCATATAAGTATACAATTCTCCTCATCGGTGTATTTTTCTTTTGCAATCTGAACTCCGCACTGCAGCTGGTGCAACACCCTGGTATCGCTGCTTTTAGCCGGTACACGCCCGAGTCTCACAATGGACTAATATTAGCAAAGCCGATCAAACTTCCTGCCTCGTTGGTGACTGGGGGGTTTTCGCGGTATGTCGGCCGCATCGATGAGGGTGCTTTGGTGACTTGATGGAGCAGTGGTCGGCAGCATCCTCCGGAGCTTTGCGGCCATACTTCTTGCTGACCTCGCAGTATTCTCTGTCGGGACCCATCCACTCGCGGAGATGGCGGTAGAGCTGGCACCGATAGTGACCGCATTTCCGGCAGTAGACTTGTCCCTTCAGGCGCATACCCTCAAGGTGGCGAGATTGGTCATGGCCCTCGGTTGCTGGTGTAGAAGAGCCTGAGCCGGACGGCGCAACGCGACGGCTGGCAAGGTAGAACGCCCACTCGAGATCATTGGGTCCGTCGCGGTGCGAAGATAGCGGGACGCTACCGTGCAAGCGACGGTGAATACCGTAGAACTGACTGCTTGTCACACCCAAGCAAGCGCTGTCAATTGGATCAAGGTAATCGAAGATGTTGTAGTGAATCTCGATGGGGAGGTCGAAGATATCCATACGAGCTGAGGGTCGGTGGATGCGTGGTGGTGGCTCGTACTCCATAACCGAGTAGGAGCGACGCGGAGGCGGCAGAGGAGGCCGGCGAACCTGAGGAGGGTGTGGCGCCTTTTTCATTTCTCGAGCCGAAAGTTCGCCCTGCTCCGGGACGGGGGAGATTGAGCTTGAGGTCGAGGCTGATGATGCCTGCGTCTCTACAGTAGGAACAGGAAACAGGGTGGCGTTGGGCGCAGGACTGGCTTGCGAGGACGCTGCTGGTGAGTCGGTGATGGACCAGCCGCGGCGGGGAGTGCGCCAACCGCCGCGCTTCTTGTTGAGCTCTTCCTTGATAGCCTGGTGCTGGCTGATTTCTTTCATCATAGCATGACGCTCCTCACGGCTCATCATCTTGTCCTCCTGGTTGGAGGCAATGCTGCTTGCGAGAAGCATGCGAGCCAGTGAGGCGACGTTGTCGTCGTGAGAGGGGTTGGAGTGCCCATTCTGGGCGAGACCCGGGGACAGGACTTCAACCATCGTGAGAGACTCTGTGCGAGCGAAGGCAGGTCAGAGGATGCCTGACTGCCCAGGTGGGCAACTGTTCAACAACAGATGGGATGATGGTGGGAGGGATTGACAACAGTCAACCCGCCGTATGTGTCTCGTGACGAGGGGACGTTACCCGAGACGGAAGTGTTTGGTCGTCGGGTAAAGGTTTATGGGATGTGGATTGTTCTGTGCTCAGGCAGGGGAAGTTCAATGTTCTCAGACTCCCTGCTTGGCAGTTCAATGTTTCGGTTCAGGTGATGCTGATGGTGTGGCTGGGAGGGCCAACGTCGTAGAGGGCTGTTATGGAGCTGTTATGCCTCAATAGCAAGTTCATGAGTTGAGGTGGTGAACCGTTGAGAAGAGAATTGGGAAGAGGTTCGTTTGGATATTTAAGGGTACGTCAAGGGCAGAGTGACAGGACCCTGAAGAGGCAAAGTCGGGTGCTGATCAGTTGTGGTCGTTTTGAGGAAGAAGAAGAGACGGGAAGCCCTGGAAGAGGAAAGGGTGTGGTAGCGGCGGTGGTGTGATGGAGCAAAGACCGGACTGGACTGGACTAGCTTAGTGTACAGAGTACAGACCGACCGGCGCAGAGAAGTCACTGGTACTCACAATGGGACGACTGGGACAATAATAGACGATAACTAGTCAGGCCAAGCAGGGCACCACCGACCGATGGTAGGCCAGATGCCAGGTGGGGATCGGGGGTCCAAAGTGTTACACACTGGCAGAGGTCGCCCTACGCCATAGTTGCCAAGTACGGCAGCAGAGTGGTCCTTTTTATCCAGCGCCTTCCAGTGCCTCCCCTGATAAGCTAGCGTGTAGCGCGAGGCAAGACTGCTATTGCTGGACATCTGGCTAAGTTGGCGCTAGGTATTCCCGGCCTGGACGCAACCTGTACCGCACCTGTAGCAAAGTAGGATGGTTGCTCTCGCCTTTCCTTTGGTCCCTCCATCCCTTGTTCCTTTTCCTCATTCCCCCCTCCTTCTCCTCTTCCTCCTCCTCGCCCTGGCACATCAGCCGAAGGAATATGGAAGAAACAAAGATGGGGAAACACGGTCATTGGCATCCTCGCGCGAATCGTGAAGTATAGCGGCCGATAAAACATGCCCAGGCATCATCTCGAAAATCCTCGCCGAAACACTGGGGATAAATGGAGATAGCTGACGCCGACTCAAGGTCTGTAACCAGCTAATGGGACAAGCTCCCGTCCTCTGAGCCACTCAGCTTCTGGCTACGAGTCTGTCCAGAGGGTCTTTGACGTGCCTCCGTCCCGATGTCCTCCACCGATGGGTGAGGTAATAAGGCGCGCCGCTGAGGTACGAGGTACCGCCGGACGCCCAGCGAGCGCATCCTCAGGTACCGAGTACTTCGCGCGGTTACTTTCGTCATAAGGCCCATCACGATGAGTTGTGCCGCTGGCGGTCACCGAACGAAGAGTGCAGCACTATTGAGTATCTGCAGAGTCAAGGGCATCTCCGCAACACCCAGTTTACGAATCGACAGATGCGAGGAAAACGCTCGGCAGGTCGGAACAGCGAGAGACATGCGACTACCTCACCACATCACACTGGGCACAACCGACAACGACGCAAGCCACGACTGTCAATCGACCAACAGAAGCCTTAAATTTGGATTATGACCCCTCCGCCATCCTTCGAGCACCTTGAACGCCAGCTTCTCTCACCCATCGAACACGCAGCGGCTAGCCTGGGAGATGCGCGACACGACAGGGGACTTCGAAGGCTTGCCGGTTGGCAAGCTGTGATAGGTCTTGTCCCGCCTTGTTGCTGTTCTGGAATTGGCCGGACATCAACGGCATGCAACCTCCAACGCATGGAAACACACGACCGTTATCCACGGAATCGAAGATACCAACGGCGGCCCGCAGCGCTTCGGCCATGGCCTTCCATGAACACCCTCCAGCCACCTTCTAGACTCTCGTGTAGGTAATCGCGGATGTTGCTGAGATTCTCCCGTCTTCTCTTCGTCCATCCAGTGCGACCTTGCAGGGATAGACTCCCATTCAATCCATTTCGGTTGGCGCCCTCGACTGATCTGATCTCTATGCCACCATCAAACGCTTAGCCAGAACTTTCAAGGTACAGCTATCAGTCGAGAATGATGATTCTCACAAACACCGGGACGTGATTACGGACAAGACCACGCTCAACCGAAGCGAGCCAGCATGTCACCAAATCAGCAAGGCTGCCGTTGTTGCAGCGCGGGGAAGCAAGACAGGTCTTACCCCGGGAAACATGGTCTCATGACCCACGCACACCAGTCCAGTAGGACTGTTGTCGTCGCACGGCACTCGTCGCTATCAGATCAGCACAACGCGCCCACGCATGCCTATGACCTGGGCTTTTGATGAATCGACGGCTGTTGCGGAGGAAAGTGCACCCAGACATCAGAAAACAGGGCTGCGTCTCATAGGATCAACGGTGTCATGCTCTGCGGAGTATCACTCGCACATCTGCACTATCCGTGATACCACCCAAGTTTTGTGAGGCACCGAACAAGCGGTGGCGATTTTTCTCTCTGCAGTTCCGGCGGTGACCGATTTGCTTCCTATGTTCATCTATCAAAGCCGAGGTACTGGCCGGGCTACCGCTTTCCTGAACCCCAGCTTTCTCCGACCCGCGCATCGGCTTGACGGACGGGGTTTTTCACGATGCGACCCACGGCACGTCAGCGGCCCTGCATAGAGGGTCCTGATCCGCCCGAAAGCTACTTGTAACAACGTGCAACCGGAGACGATGGGATAAACGGCATGGACGAACCTATGCCCTGGACTATCGTCTAGTACAGGTGTTAGAAACGCCACTCGTTTCGCGGATGTGGTCTGGCGCATTCCTTCCAAGGCTCATTCAAGCCACTGAGGTCGATTTTCCCACCGTCGGCGAATACCGACCAGACGGCGTGAACTCCATGATCTGACCATCGCCGCTCACTTCCACTTCCAGCAGCCAGCTTCCGGCCATGTTCGGCATCACAATCTACAATGATGCGCGAATCGCAGCGCACAGGCGAGTCAACAGCATCCCAGCTGGCTACCCGATACTTTTTCGGTCTTCAGCCCAACAACCATTTCAACGGTCGATACGCGTCGTTCTCTCCGAAGAGGGTTGCGAGACCCCCCGGTGTCGGCGCCGGAACCAGCCTCGCCCTCCGGTCCCAAGGCTCAGATCAGGGTCTGACTGCTGACGTTTATTTCCAGCTGTCTATCCTTTCCAAGCGCAACCACAGAGCTTTGCCGCCGTGAACGCCCTAGACCTCATCGCGATTCGTGCTATGCTTCCGTGACGACGTTGCCATCCGTTTCGGGCTTACGGTTTGCCTCCCAGCGCTACCGGCTGGTAGTATAGCTTCGCTTCGCCAATCAGCCCGACTAGCAAACGTCAAGGATGCTAGGTTGGATGCAACCGCCAAGATCATCAGGGTCCTGCAAGTTTTGAGGATAGGTGACTGACGTCGCCACCAATGTGATGAGAAAGCAGGACCCCTCCAATTGGTCAATCTATTGATGATGAACACTCTTGGGTCTCATCTAGACCATAGATGCGTCGATGGCTGGATAGTTATCTGATGCAGAACCCATCATTCGCAGCCATAGCCGTTGATGGAGCGTCATGGCTGAATCGCGCCGCATATCAGCGTCCGATCTACCGATGCAAAAATCCTCGGACCTGGACACAGCACAATATCGCTCAAACTCGGTTCTTGATTACTGGTCTCGGAGCAGCCACGGTGCATGTTGAGCACGTGAGCTTCGGGTCCATCTATCCCGAGCGTACTATTGGTACGCCTTGGAGCTTACCAGCCGGGCAGGGATCAGGGACAATGAATCAATGCACCCCAATTATCCGGCGGTGAAGGTTCACAACAAATAAACAGTCGCAGCAGCTGGGCAACACTGGGCAACATGGCAAACACAGCCCATGGTGTTTGTGAAGATATCATATTTCGTGTTTCATCAAAACTCCGGCTGATGGAATTCGACAGCATATCGCGACAGAATAGACCACCTCCCATAGATGCCTGGCTTCTTTTCATGACAGGAGAGAAAGCAACTGACAAACGTGCTTCCTCCCGACTCTTCTGTGGGTATGTGCCGACCCTCGTCCGTCAGGGCTGGGCGGAGAGTCGTCTTGCACCCTCACTTCTGGAAAAAACGATATCGTCCGTTCGGTCAACGTAGAAGGAGAGTGGTGGAGTCCGCGTCTTCTTCCGCCTCCCCATTCTCATCCGCCTTGGGCTCCTCGTTATTGTCCTCTTCCAGGGGAACCTCAGTCTCTTTTGGCGTCTTTGCTCTCAAGGGCCTCGCCTAGATAGCAACCCAGATGAGCATGATGACCACGTCCATGCCCTTGCCCTCTCCTCCATCGTACTTGTAGCTCCACATGCCGTCCTTCTTCTCGTCCCAGTAGGCGCCGGTGGCGCTATGCATTCCTCTGCGGCCAACGTGGGGCTTGCCGTCGGTGCCCGTCGTCTCGGCGCTGGTGGAGATGTGAGGCTCTTCGGATTTGACGGTGGTGCCCTTGGACTTGTTCATGGAGGAGGTAGGGACGAGGTGCTGGACGATTGTGGAATTGCAGGCGAATTTGAAGGTGGGAGCGGAGCCGCCTTGGGGAGTGGACTCAGAGATCACGGCCTTCAGGACGGAGTTCTGGTGGTGCGGCGGTTAGTTTGCGGGTTTGGGGGATGGGGGTTTCTGCGAGGGGAACTCACGATGATTTGTGAGTTCCATTGTTCTGTCTTCGCGTGGTCGTAGAACTCGGCAGAACCGATAGCGGATTGGCAGGCCTAGGAAGAAACGTGTCTCAGTGGTTGTTGTCGACTGTGAGAAGTCGATGCCTTGCTTACGTCGGTAGCGATCTGCTTAAGACGGTTGAATGCCACGGGCTATAACGTTGAAGAGTCAGTGACGTTCCTAAATGCAACACGACCAGCCAATCGCTGCGGGGCAGTTCAACTTACAGGAGCGGCAGAGGAGGGTGCAGCAGCAGACATATTGTCGGTTTGTTGTTCGAGAGGAGTAAACAGTCAGGAAGGCTTTGGGAGGGACAATTAGAAGTCTTGAGTTGCAAGCGTGCTTTATTTCACTCTGAGCCGTAGACTGGCAGTGTTGACTATCTTGAATTTGCGGTGTAGTGTTTATCGGAGTGATGTGGTGTTGTTGTTGACAGTTACGGTAAGGCGACGATGAGGCTCCTCCACAAAAAGTTCAGGGGCATGTTATGATGCGCAGCCCGTCGCCGCCTCGCGTCGCAACAACACGGGCCGCCCTGGACGCCGCAGCCGCTCGGGTGCGCGGGGCAACGGGTCACGTGGTGATATTGACACAGAAGTCTTGCAAAGCCACACACACACACATATATATATATATATATTAGTCATCACGGTACCCCGGTCAGCAGAAAGGCCCCCAGTCGTGGCTTGGTCCAATCAAAACAACACTGAATGACACGTGTGTCTGCCGGTCTTCACCTGGGCAGCAAATGGATCCATAGGTCCGCACGGCTCGTTGGAGCTGTGGCTGGTGGGGAGCTCGGAGCTCTAGCCATCCAAGGTATGCCATGCCTACCTAGCGTCGCCGCGTTCTGCGATGGAGCTCGACGACAGGAAAGAGGGGCCGTCTGGCCTTGTGTCTCCGTCGAGTCGCATCGAACAAGCTTTCAAGCGGGTTCCTCTCAGTTCGGTTAGGTTACAGGACTTTGCCTCTACTTCTTCTCCTTGTTGTATGTGCATTTCCATATCCGTTGACTCTTTTCTCTCTCCGCAATTGCCTCGGACAGAATTTTTTTTTCTTTTTAGCTTTTCCATTGTCCTGGCTGTGATCTTATTTTGAGTTGAAAGAAACTCTGAGATAGGCTCGGTCCCTCCAATTGGCGAACATTCGTACCGCAAATTCATATTAGCTTCGATATCGTCGCCTGTACATCTCCGTTCATTATTATCGCGACTTCGTCTTGGGCTCGAGTACCAATCCCTCGTCCAAACACGGTCCGAGCTCTAACAGCGCTAAGCCCTCTGAGCCTCAACAACGACAACTCGTTGCGCTTCCGACAAAACTGCAAGCACACATCACCACATCCTCAGACAGAGCAAGCAAAGAAAAAGGAAACCAACCCGCCAAAATGTCCAGCCAACCCCTCCTCCAAACCGCTCCGGGTACGTCCATCTCGTTGTGCTCTTCAACCCCCTCTCCCTCCCTGCGCACGTATCACGATGTGCTTCTGATAACAAAGGCTAACAATCGCGTCACCCTCTCAGGCAAGCGCATCGCCCTCCCCACGCGCGTCGAGCCCAAGGTCTTCTTTGCCAACGAGCGCACCTTCCTCTCGTGGCTCAACTTCACCGTGATTCTCGGTGCCCTCGCCATCGGCATGCTCAACTTCGGCGACCGCCCGGCCTTCATCAGCGCCTTCCTCTTCACCGGCGTCGCGATGCTGACCATGATATACGCGCTGGCGACATACCACTGGCGCGCCAGGTCGATCCGCGTCCGCGGCCAGGCGGGCTTCGACGACCGCTTCGGCCCTACCTTCCTGGCCATCATTCTGCTGTTGGCCGTCGTCGTCAACTTTGTCCTGCGCATAACCTACTCTTCCAAGGAGGGCAAGCACTAGAGCAATATGTGGAATAAAACATAATAAAGCGGGGTTGGGTTGGTGAGGACGTATGTTGGGGTTTGAGCCTTGCTGGTGCTGAGCGAAAAGCTGTGTAAGCTGGTGGTTTGAGGGGTGTTATTAGCGAGCTGAAGACGTGGTCGCAAAGAGGGAGAGCGCGCTTGCTTTTGGAGTTGAGATCTTGCCTGTCTTTGCTTTTGTACAGTTGCGGATGTCACGGTCCGCGCAAGCGGATGGGAAAAATTGCATGCATTGTGAGATGGACTACTGGCACTTGACAAGTTGCATTAGTCCGCACCGAGACTGCGTAACTATATCTCGCAAAAAGAGAGTCTTTTTTTTGTATTACATCTACTTTCCTTTCGATTGGGTATCAAAATTGTGGTTCTAGCCTTTTTTAAACTGTCCGTTGAACGCCATGAAGATGCAATGTGCATATGCTTCCCCTCCCGTTTCTACAAAAGCATTCCCTCCATCCGCACTGTAGATATCTTCCGACTGCTTTTTACCCTGCCTGTGCATCCTTGCTGATGGAAGCAGCACCCTGGCTATCGTTCGTTTGCTGCGTAACGCCCTCCTTCGCCTTGAGCTCTGGCATCGGTGCCAACGATAGGAAGATGCTCAACGACATCAGCGTGCGCTTCGCCGGCTGTGGGATGGTCGCCTTCTCGAACACGCTATCCATGACCTCGAAGTCGTCGTCTTCGTCGTCCATATCTCCTTCGTGCCCATCACCGTCACCGCCCAGCATTGTTTCCTCCACGACTTCAGGCTTGGGCGGCAGCTCGTACATCTTGTTGTATTGGTACCATTGACTGCCGTCCTCATCCGCCACGATGCGCTTGACTTGCTCGGAAATGGTGATCATCTTGCCGACCTCGCCAGGCCGCGCGAACAAAAGCACGGCTCGCTTCCTCGGATCGCCATTGCTCTTCCGTAGGTGCAGCAGCAACCAATCGACTCGATTGTGTATCTTGGTCGACGAGATGGTGAAGGCGGGGAGGATATCGTACTTCGTTTTGAGTTCTTCGAGGAGCGCAGCGTGAGGTGCAGGCGTGGAGGGCCCGGCCGGGGACGGCTTGCTCTTCTTTTTGTCATCCGACTGCATCATGACTGTCGATCTTCTCTTCTTGTTGCCGTCATTGGTCGTAGCGTTTTCTCTGGGCGCGGTCTGCATCGTCAACACCTATCGGGCCATGGTAGTGCCAACCCTTGATGGCTGGCTACAGCTGCTGGCGCGGAGGTGAGATGTCGCTGATTAGAATAGTCAGGCGAGGCTCGTCAAGGATTTCTGCCGTGAAAATATGCGGCGGGATGATGTGGATCTTCCGAGATCTTATCGGATCAGAAGCTTGGGCCAGTCGATTCGGGGCCGACGTCGCGGACGCGACGCCCTACTCACACAGTCGTCTTATCATGGTCATGTCAGGCGAGTCTAGATCCTCTCCTTGAAGTTGCTCTTGGTAGTATTATGAGCCTTTTGTTCTACTGGATGATGCTAGGCTCGCCCAGTACCTTACCTTATCCATTATTCTACGAAACATACAAAGGTACTTACCTACCTCGGATGAGTTCATGGATTGCCTATGACGTCTCGTGACTGGGCACGTGGTACTCATCTGTAAGCATTCCATTGTCTTAGTGGTTCTTAGTAACCTTTATATCCGAAAAAAAGTAGTCATTACCACGCTGAATAAGTAATAAAAACTTAGTAGTAGTTACTAACTACTATAATAATCTTAATAAAAACCTTAAATTAAAAGACTTATAGGAAGTTATAAATATTAAGAACCTTAATAAATAATTTAAAATTATAAAAATTTAAAGTACTCTATTTAAATATAATAATAAAATTATAAATATTTTTTATTATATTAAATTATTAAAATATTTTAATAAAAGCTCTATAAAATAAATTAATTACTTAAGTATTATATATTTAATTAAAAATACTATTTCTAAGTAATCCCCTTTATTTTTTAAAATTTAATTTAATAAGACTCTTAATATTAGCTCTATTTAAAGGTATACTATTTTATTAAATACTAGAAGTACTTTCTATAAAGTATAATTAATATTATTATTAATTTTAAAAAAGAGATTAAAAAGATAATACTAAATATACCTAAAAGTATAATTAAAATTAACTAACTATTTAAAAATAAATATACTAATTTCCTTAAAATATTAAAGGAATAAATTATTATTAGAGACTAGTTATAGAGAATAGGGATATCAAAGAAGTAAAGGAAAAGGGTGTTAGACCATCAGGGGCAAAGATCTGAGGGTGGCTACATGTACATGTACTTCCAGTTCTAAAAAGTTCCACACATTATTGTTCCACAAGTTGGTCTTAGTGGTTCTGCCCTGCTCGCAGAACCCAGCCTAGCATCCCGCGGACGACTTCACATGCATGCTCAGTGCGGCCAGTGCAGTGGCACGACTCGTTTCCGAATGCGCTATCGTTCTGATTCGCTGAACGACACGACTGCGGCCGTTTGCAGCTATCTGCAGACCCGAAGAAACCGACATCTCGATCTTGCTCACCATGGAGGCTCCCGAATGAGAAGTTTGACATCTCCAGCATGTGGTGGATTACGAATAAGTGCCGCGCCAGGAGATCCAGAGCGAAGCAAATCCCCATGACTGAATCATGGACCAAAGCACCATCTCGTCATTCAGCAAATTCGAAGAGGGTTCAGGGTGGTTCTTCCCAAGATGCAGCATGCTGGCTGAGTGTGCAGAGCTGCAGTCGCATCAATCCGTTTCGTCCAGAAAGGCGCAATCCGGCGCCCGGGATGGGGCCTGCTTTGCCATCGACGTCTCTAGACTCTGCTCAAGGCATGGGTTTGCAGTATTAGGCGCATACTTGGATGGCGGCCTTGGCCTAACAGCCGGACCTAGGGATGTCGTTTCCGCAGTGAGTCGCTGCGTGGCCGGACAAGCGGATTGGTTCATGGCACTCTCGTTTGGTGGAACAGCGGATGAAGAGCTCGACCGGAACTGTACCTCGCTAGCACTGCTCAGGTCTGAAACCAGAAATGGCTAAAGGCAAAAGGGCTGGGCATGCCGTGGCGTGGCACTTCAAGCGGCCATCCATGTTCTCCTGCATGTCGCATCCAACCATTCCCCAGCTCTCGTGTGAGGGCCCGGTCGTCGTCAAGGTCGCAGAGGCTCCCGAAGAGCTGCGAGATGCGAGACCTCAGAGGCTAGTGAGGATCATCGAAGAGTTCGACAGCAAGGCAACGAAAAGGGGCGAGAGAGAAGGGAAATGGAAACGGAAGAAGCGTACGACCGCATGGCCTTTCCTTGCCGCCTCAAGGGTCCAGCTCTCTTGTCATCCCCCAAATCCCAAGTTCTTGCCGCACGTCGGGCTTCATGTCGACGCCCCTGGGAAATTTTCCATTTGGAAAATTTGGTTTGGTCTGCCGGGGGCACTACCAGTAGACGCAGCTTCAGCCCAGCCGGAATGGCGACGCAGTTATCCAGGCGAATGAGATCCGGGACTGCCAGTAAGGACGTGGAGTAAAAAAGCGCGGCGATGGACAACAAAGACAAATGGCGGTGGGATGTTTGCATTCGTCAGAGGAAAGAGGGTCGGCTGGGTTGATGGGATGGATATGCGCGAGCCGACGCCGCATGTCCAACGACTTGCCTCTGATGGAAGCCAACAACACGGATGGAATTGACGGCGGGCACCTCTGGAAATGCGCACTGACGGCTTAGCGTCGGATTTGCTGGAGGCCCCGACTCAAGAAGCCAGGCTTGGAGGCATTTGGTTCCATTCCCACGCCTCTAGGTTCTTAGCTTTGGTGCATTATGTTTATCACCCCCCCAGGTAATGCCTGGGCAGGCACAGTCACACACCACGAGCTTTCCCCGTCTCTGCTCCTCACTAATGAAAACCTTACCGCCGCCGACAGTAAGGTACTTTGCGCAAGCAAGTGTCGTTGGACAGGTCGGGACGATAAGACACTTGTTGAAACCTTTACAAACAAAACACAATTGAAGTAAGGTACTTCATAGATCGACAGTAGCTGCGCGCAAGACGAGAAAAGAGAAGCGGGCGGCCTTTTCGTCAGTATCAGATGCTTCACCATTTTCCTCGCTCGTCCGGTTTTCCTTCCCTTTTCCACCACTTTCTTCCCCAAATTCTCACGATTTTTATCCTTATCGTCGGGCTACGATCAGCGACGAAAAAGGGGGATCCCTTTTAGCAGGTCTCCATAACAGCTGTGCCCGTATCTTTGGGAGTCCACTATACTACTGCCCGTTCTATTTTCGGGGCGGCGATAAAACACGCAGTGCAGCGCAGCCAGCGACCGGACTGCGAGTTGCAACAGACCGAGTTCCCTCGTCCGTCTCATCATCCATCCATCAAACGCTCAAGACAGCCAGACCAGACACGGACGCAGACACAGACAGACAGAGCAAGAGCCGGGAGGAACAGCGTGTGCGTCCCATGTTAGGGGTCTTTCTTTCTGACTTCTGACTGCTGACTTTGTCTTCTTCCAGATCGTCTTGCCCACTCACAAGTTCAGTGCGTGCAGCTGCCGTCTACCTGGACTGTCATCCATGCGGCAGCAGCAGAAGCAGTAGAAGAAGCGTCTTCGGCCAAGCCCTGACGCAGTTCCGTGCGACATCTACCTAGCAAGGGTGAAAAGACGTCGTCTCACCAGAGAAAAGACCTGACTCTATCTCAGGCTCTCGTCTCCCTCGTCAAACCGTTCGGGTGTCTTTTAGGTTGTCTCGACACAGGGTCTGCCTCCCTGGCTTCCCTGCTCTACCTTACCATACACTAATTACTGCAGTAGTAAGGTAGTCTGAGGTGCCTTGTCCTGGGCCTGTCGTGTTCCCCACCTTTTCTTTTTGGTGCTCCCTAAGGTACCTACGTCCTACCTTACCATCCCTGGGTGTCTGGGTCAGACCAAACAAGCGCACTCCCTCGTTCCCTCCTTCCTGTCCTCGTAACGAGCCAATCACAGACGCTTTTCCTCGCACAATTCTTACCTAGGTATCCACACCACCCTCAACGCACACCCTCCATCTCCATTTTATGCCCCCCCTTACATTCGATTCACAAATTGCCTTTTTCTATGAAGTGGTCAGTCGGTCGGTCCCTCGCATCATCATCGATAATACCCACACAACGCCGCAGACCGACAGCTCTCAGCATAGGATAGGTTAGCATCCACAATTTGTGCAAAGACAACTGTGGGACAGCCAGAGCAGCATTCAATCAGCGACACAAAAACCACCGGCGGCCAAGGCCAAGTGCTAATCCGCAGCGCAAACCACCCACCCGGCAAGGCGAGCACCATCAGTGGCACAGTGACAGCGAGAGTGTTTCCACTGCCCACTGCCTGCCTGCTGCACATCCACCGCCCTGCGCTTCTCCCATTCTGCGGTGTTCTCTGCCCGGTCGGCCCTCCTCTCTCTTCTCTACTGTTGTTTTGTTGATACATGTATTCAACTACTACTGCCCTGTTACCGTATGGTAGCTTCCAGGATCCAAGGCCCACCCGCACTCGCAATCACTCATCAGAGAGGCCAATTTCCCTCCCAAACTCGCGCACGTCGCCCGTCGCTCGCCCGTCCACGCCTTCCACTTCAGAGGGTTGCTTTCCTGGCGCCCCCCTTCCGTGGTTCACCTTATCCTCGTTCTTCTTTGGCATCCGCGCTGATTCCCATCTCCAACATCTCTCTCTCCTCCTCACAAACACCCTCCTCTCCTCCCCCAATTTCAAAACCAAAAAAACCACACCGTCTACCCGACCCGGAGAGAACAGTCACAGGCGTCGCCCTTTCTTTGCTCGCCCGTCTCTCTTTGCGCATTCATTTTCGCTCCGTTTTTACGCGCGATATCGAGGCTTTCGCTAGTTCTCGATTATTCTGCGTCGCTGTCTTCGCTGCGCGACCCGTCGCAATCCCATCCCTTTGATCGCCTCGTCGCCCATCTTCCTGGCCACGGCTTTCTCCAGGCTGTTTCCCAACTCTTGAGGGGAGGACGCTCACGCCCGACCGCATCATCGCCCGCGCACTGCGCCCCCTGCCACCCCTTTTCTGGCCCCATCCGCCAAAAGCCAACCAAACAAGCACACGCCCACCGCCGAGGCCACACCCACGCCCTCGTCTGCTTGTCGCCCACCGCTCGCGCTGGTTCCCCGGAACCCACTGTTTACGTCAGCGTCGCCCCCGGCATCGCACCTTAGCTCAGCACAACGCATTGCGCATTGCATCTTTGCACAACGCGCATCCACACTACGTCGCAGCTGCCTGTCCCGTCACTGGCACGCACCTGCCACATCGTGTCACCCGCCAGGCTGTCGTTGCCTCGCGCCTCACCTATCACGGCATAAAGTCGACTGGCCGCCCTCTCGCGACCCTTTCGTCCTATTCCTCTTCTACCCATGTTCCGGTTCTGGGGCTCAGAGCGGGGAAGCGAAACGACTGTCGGTTTCAGCCATCCAATGCCTTCATTCGCACAAAAACACCAGTTCATCCTGCCGCATCCCGCTGCATCATCAACAACTGCTATCTCTAGCCCGGTCCGCCCTCCAAAGAGGCGATTCTCCAGTGTTGAAGCCTCACCTGCGCCGAATGTTGCATCCACCAACAGTGAGCAGCCCTTGAAGCGGGCGAAGCAGGAGAGCATCAGCCCTTCTGTCGCTGATATTCCTCCTTCCGCTGCCGTGCAAGCACCGGCCCCTGCGCCCGTACCCGTGCCTGTGCCTATGGCTGCGCCTACGCATGAGTCTAAGCCAGCTCCTGAGGTGACTAACGACATGGAAGAGGCGCGCGATGCCATTCAGTACCAGTTTGGACTTGAAATCTTGCTCAAGCACAATGAGCTGAGGCTAATCAACCAAGAAATGGCGAAATGCCAGGTCGCTCTCGAGCAGCTTCGTCGTTGCCATCTCATTCCGTATCCCACCGCCTGCCCCACCCCGGCGCAGATGTTGGATATCAGCAGCGGTAAAGGCCCGTCTCTGCAGAACCGTCCGGGAGAGCCCGTTCCCCAATGGGCGCCACCTTTCGGAGTTGTCGACGGTCCATACGCTCGACACTATGCCAAGTGGCTCATCCCAGATCCCAAGTTTGATGGCATGCAACCTGAGTGGTATCCCGTGCTTGAGACTGCCCGTAGCAGAGGCTCGGCCGAGGGACGGACTACGAGAAACAGCATGTCTGACCTCGTCAGCGCGAACAAGAATCGCCCGGTCCGGGGAATCGCTGGCCAGAAGCTTCAATCTCTGTCCAGTGGCTATCCTCAACCTAAGGAAAAGGCTGGGCCTTGTGTTCTGAAGCGCTCCGATGGCCAGACAGTGAAGCTGGTCTGCTTGGATTGCAATCGCGAGAACTTCAGCAGTACTCAAGGTTTCATCAACCACTGCCGCATCGCTCACAGGCGTGACTTCAAGAGTCACGAGGAGGCTGCTGTACACTGCGGCCATCCCATTGAGGTCAACGAAGGGGGCCGTGTTGGAGAGGAGAAACCCCCGCCTCCACCTCCTGCCGTCGCGCCTGGTCTTGTACACCCCTTTGCACAAAGCGACGCGTCTACTCAGCAGGCCTTTGTTTCTTTGCGCTCAAGGATCGCAGACTCGCTCAAGTTGTACCACGATGGCAAGCTGCCCGGTGTTACGAGCATCCCCGGCGCCGCGAAGGCGGAGCCAGCGGAACCTGTCGCTGACAAGGCCGGAAGCTTTGTTGGTTCGGCTGAGACCCCATTCCTTTCGCGACTTATGCAGAGTAGAAACTTCAGCGGCAACCTGAGTGACATCGTCAGTGACGCCAAGGAGAAGATGTCACTGGAGGACGTCGCTTCGCCCGGAGAGGACTCGGAAGAGAACGAGGCTGGTCTTACCACTCCGACCAATAGCATCGGTGCACCCGCTGCTCGTGTGCCTTCAACGGCCATGCGCGTTCCTGCACGAGCCGTCATGTCCCCCGTCGCTCTGGCGCCGACGAGACCGACGAGCAGCAAGGGTCGCTCGCCTCATCTGGGCTTCGCCTCTCCGCCTATGAGCAGCCCCGACAAGGACGAGAGGCCGAGAATGATGATGCTTCGTGACGAAGACGTCGACATGGATGTTGACCTGAGTCCCAACACAATGGTCAGCAACAACGCGCCTTCGCTTGTTAGCGACGACGGGGAGTACGACGACTCCGATGATGGCTGTTCAGATTCCGGTGTCAGCGAGCGCATGGAAGCCGAGTCGGTCTCCGATGTGGCCGAGATCACTCTTGATGAAGATCTCCATCGGGAAACCAGTGGCTCTGGCACCACGATGCGTTTTAAGAAGGACGAGAATAAGCATGTCACCTTCGTCACCCCTGTCAACAATGGCACAAAACGATCCCGAAAATTTTAGGGTGTTCTCGGTTTAATGATCCGAAGATGCCTTTCTTGCTTCCACATCAACATGCCTTGGGGGCATCACCGCCTCGCTTTCGCCACTACCTTCCCCTTCACTTGCTTTCTTCTGGCGACCAAAACTTTTTTTTGCACACAAATACTCCCTTTAGTCGACGATATTTATTTCCCTCCTCTTCTCATGGTCTTTATTATTCGACTCTGCGCAATCAGGGGTCGTTCGACACGAAGAACAAAAGCAGGCTACAGTCATGTTGTGGCTGGTGATGGGCAATGTCACGCGTTAGAGATATGAACTGGGCGTCATAGGTGTTGGGAAGCGTCTGCCTTTTGCTTATTTCGTTGTTTTTCTTTGCTTGTAGACTTTATATCGTTACAACTTGACCCTGGATGACAGCGGCCCCGGCAGTGAGAGACCGGTTTAGGAGGAACAAGAGAGAGAGAGAGAAATAGTCTCCCACGAGGGGATACAACGCTTACGAGACAGCTGTAGGATTCAAGGAAACCAGTGTTGTATCATAGCGATTGGAGAGGAAGGCTTGATGAACAAAAAAAACAAAAAACAAAAAAAACAATGATGAGCACCAGCTCATGTTGAGCTACAACATAGCTTCCAAGATGCACGTGACTTTGTTTAATCACGGACGCCACAGAGTGACCTCTATTGACCTTTACCAATGGCGTGCGCATTCCGCCGCTGACGTAGAGTAGACAGACTTAAGCAGATCACCAATGTATGGATACTCTCCACCGATTCCGAACAGGCGATTCTCTGGTGGTTTTGCTGCGTATACCCCGCCAAATGTTTCCGCTTCCCGAATTCTCCCAGCAGAGAGTTCTTCCCTTGACTTGGCGCGAAAAACAACAAGAAGAAACTTGGGTGCTTCCATCGCATATAGTTAGCCTATAGCAGGGCCAATTGAGACAAAAAGCACATGCATGCATGCTACCTTGTCGGTGGGGGGACATTGGTGTGTGGTCAACAGGAATGAGGTGGATATTTTTCGACATGCTTCAGACAGAAGAAAATGTTGCTGATGCAACATTCGACTCCGATATTTGTTTCCCTTCGATGTCTCGGGGGAGAGAGCATCGATTTTCTCCAATCAGCGCGAGGCACGGAAAGGACATGTGACAGTGAGTGTGTATGTGTGTATGTTTGTTTGTTTTGTGACTAAGGACATGTTCGATGCCTCTCGGGCATTCGTGAAAGGGCTCTTGGGATGAAACATGGGCGGCAAAAACACGGCACGTAGTCTAGGAAAGGTTTCATCGAAAGAGAGGGTCGATGGAACGTTCGTTCGTTCCTCCTGAATTCATTCGAAGTATTTCTTAGTTTCGTTTCATGAAGTTTCTTCTTTGGCTGGATTAGGTAATTACAAAGATTAACCATGTACAACAGGCGATCCTTTTTTTTGGCCAAAAAAAATGCTCTCACGTTTTCTTTCATGTCGCTTATGGCTTTTCCCTTGTTCGTCCTTGGTTCCATTCCTATGATAATCATGTTGTTGGAATCCTACCCTGTTGTGTATTCATCCAAAATGTGTGTGTTGTGTCTTGCACTGTGACATTATCGCTTTATATGAAGAACAAATACGCCAAAAAAAACACCCAATCGTTGCGTGTGAACCTAAAACTCCCGGCTTCAAGATGAAGGAAGACACAGACGGGCGCTTTAGAGAACGGCGGCGACGACACCGGCGACGGCGAGCAGGACGCCACCGGTGTTGCGGGCGAGCTGGCCAACGCCCAGGTTGGGGGTGCTTGTGGCGGTGGAGGCGGAAGCGGTGTTGGAGGCGGCGCCGTCGGTCGCGGTGGGAGTGGTGGTGGCCGAGTTGGAGGCGACGGCGGCGGTGGCGGAGGCGGAGGCGGAGGAGGCGCCGGAGGCGGTCTTGCGCTGGGCGGCTGAGCCGTACAGAGAGGCCTGCTGGCAGTAGATGCCGACCTGCTGCTGGGCGGGGGCGGCGCGGGCGTCCTTGGGGCAGTTGTTGTAGCAGGTCGCGACGGCCTGGTAGGCGGCGCACTGGCAGTCGTAGTCGGTGGCTGAGCAAGCCTCGACCTGGTTGGGTGTTCGCGTTAGTTTAACAGTGTTCATCTCATATCATGCGTAGAGATGTTACAAAAGGAGCTCGGGTCGGGCTTGCCAGCCCAATTGACGAGGTGAGTTTTGAAGCTTACCTTTGCGTTCTCGGACTGCAGGCAGGTCTCGACGATGTTCTCGGCGTCACACTTGACGGTGCCGGAGGAGGCGGTCGTCTGAGCGGCGACGGCGGCGGCGAGGAGAGTGACGGGGAGGAAGAACTTCATCTTGACGGTTGGGAAGGGGATTGTTGTTGTTGTTGATTATTAGGAGTGACTGTTGTCGTGGTCGTAAACGACAGATGGGTTTTCGATCCAACGAATGTGGTGTAAGTCCGAGACCTTTTGTTTTGTTGTTATTGTCGTCGTGTAGCGAGTGACTTGATGAACCTCAGAGAAGGAGTTGAGAGAGAGCTTTATTAGGGATGACGGGGAGAAAGCTGTCTGGGAGAGTCTTGAGTCCGACTGTGGGTTCGTGGAGGCTATTACGGGAGAGGGATGGGAGAGGGAAGGGAAGAAGGGGAACGCAGTGGTGGGATGGGCAAAAGCGAAATATTAATGTGAAATTTTAGGGGAACGGGCGAGGCCAATCTCATCACAAACGGTTGTATCCATCCGTATTGATTTCCCGGGGGGCGTGGATTACAATGGACCAGGCCGCCGCGTCCGCCTTCTGGGCTAAAACTCGAGAGATGGGCATCTTACTGGGGGTGTGGGTTATGAGATGGGTACTACTTCAGTAGGAGCTAGCACGAGGGTTCGCGCAGGACCAGGGGGGAGGAGGGGGAAGAGGAGTGAGGCACAAGAAGGCGGCCGTCCGACTAGACCGAGGAGGGAAGAAGGTGGCGCACGCCGCTGGGCTCTGCCAATGGGCAGCTCCGGGGGCACAAGAAAAGGTACTGGTCGGAGACTGGTCACTGGTCATGGAAAGAGAGACAGACCAGAAAAGAGGGCTTTCTTCTCCGGGTGAGGAACCAACGCGAGTGGAGGAGGTGATGGGTAATGGCGGGTACTTCCAGGGGTGAGATTGATGAACCATGGGAAGCTTGCAGGTCGGTGGTGTGGTTTGCTCTTAGTAACCTTTATGTCCGAAAAAAACGGGGTCTTTTCCACGCCGAATGAGAAATGAAAACTTATGGTGTGGTTTGCTCTTCCCCTTCTATCCGCGGTTTTGACGACACAGAAGGAGAGACAGTGCGCTCGTTCGGCCTGGGGAGAGGACATTTGTTGATGGCGTCAAGCCCCGGTTGGAAGGAGGAAGCATCAAGAACGGCACGAGTGAATCAGACAGATGATCTGAGAAGCCGAACAGGCGGAGACAGTGCTTCAGAGAGAGAGCACACGAGTCTCGAATCTCGATGTGTGTACACAGTACACCTACACAGGCATCTCAAATGTTAGCAAGTCAAGGGTTCCACTGTTACTGTACAAATCGTTTTTAGGTGATCCTGGTAACAGTGGGATCATTGTCACGCTAACATTTAGAGATGTGTATGTAGGTGCATGTGTCCTATGGTAGCTAATAAGGAATCCCCGCTCAATCATCCTCCCACTTTTTTCTTTTTGATGTGAGGAGAGGGATCCGTTATGGATATAATATCCGTCTAATCCTTGCCCCTGAAGGTTCGTGGGAAGTACGGGCGCCGTTGTGCGCACTGCGCGTCCCACGCGCGTTCGCCCTCTCCTCTTTGTGTGTTTCTAGCCTCACTAAACACATCAAAAGGCGGTACTTGTTTCTTGAAACAACGAATGATGGATTCAAGGGACTTTACCTGCGAAAGAAAAGGAAGAAAAAAAGACGGGAGGGGAATGCCCAGAAATTGTTGGCAAAGGAACCGATCATCCAAGGCTGAGACTAGCTAGCACTTTCTTAGGTGCCTGCGACGGACGAATAAGACAAATATTGGGCCGGACTCCCTGCCTCGTCAGCTGCCTTGTTGCTCCCTCGACCAAGGTATGGTTTGAATCGATTGCTCTGCCGATGCAACTGAGGATATGATGATTGGAATGAACATGTAGAAACGGAGAGAAAGAATCAACAATGGCACGTTTTCGCTGACCTGGGGACCCAGACTCGAGATGAAGTCTAATCTTGGGGGTAAACCCCCCCCTTCCCCTCCCCCCGGATATGGATGTCATTTGATTGGTCGGGGGTTGGGCCGAACCCCTTTTCTTTTCCTTTGTTTTCTTTCCCCCTTCTGTGTCTTCCCGGGCGGCCTGTACCTCACCTTACCCCCCCGCAAAAGCTGACCTTACCCCCATCCACTTTTAAGTGCACAGACCAGTTATGTACCATTACAGCAACATGTTTAGAGCATGTTCAATACATGCTTTAAAC